>SJYV01051817.1:738870-772506 GCA_006410875.1 Neotragus pygmaeus
AGCCCATCTTTGCATGAAATGTTCCCTTGGTATCTCTAATTTTCTTGAAGAGATCTCTAGTCTTTCACATTCTGTTGTTTTCCTCTATTTCTTTGCATTGATCTCTGAGGAAGGCTTTCTTATCTCTCCTTGCTATTCTCTGGAACTCTGCATTCAGATGCTTATATCTTTCCTTTTCTCCTTGGCTTTTTGCTTCTCTTCTTTTCACAGCTATTTGTAAGGCCTCCTGTGACAGCCATTTTGTATTTGTTTTCCATGGGGATGGTCTTGATCCCTGTCTCCTATCAAAATTACAATGAGATATCACCTCCTCACACCTGTCAGAATGGCCCTCATCAAAAAGTCTACAAACAATAAATGCTGAAGAGGGTGTGGAGAAAACGGGAACACTCTGGCACTGCTGGTGGGAATGTAAACTGATACAGCCACTATGGAAGACAGTAGCAGAAGTATCTTTTAAAACAATGTTTAATACGCTTTTTAACAATTTCCAATTGTGTATCCCAAAAGCTCCAAATGTAAAGTATATCAGATTTACCCAAAAGGCTTGTGAAAATAAACAGATATTGCTGGGGAGATCCCACCAACTTTCCAATTCAACAGGACTGGGAGGAGGCCCAGGAATCTGCATTTCCTAAGGCTCCTGAGTGGTGCTAATGGTACTGAGCAAGCAACCACACTTTAGCTTCTCAACTGATCCTGGGCATTAAAACTACTTGGGAAAGTTTTGAAAAGCGCCCTGCGACGCTCCAAACCAATTCCATGCAGGCACTGACTTTCTTTTTCCCAGTCTTCCCAGTAATTCTGGTTTGCAAAGAGCATTGTACACTTGAAATTTGTTAAGAGGGTAGATCATAAATGGTCTCACCATCCTCAGCAAAATGTAGTGATGGATACATTAACTAACTTGACTGCGGTGGCCATTTCACAATACATACAGGGAAACACCAGATTATGTGCCTTAAATATAGTTTTTATTTGTCAATTATGCCTCAATAAAGCTGAAATAAAGCCACATTTTACCAAGTGTCCTCTATTTGGACTTTCTAAAACTGGCAAGTCTACCCACAATTTTCATTTCAAACTGGGTCCTACAAAACATGTAACTAATCCTGATCATGACAAGAAATTTAAATATTCATTGTATAAGGCAAATGGATGAACTGAGTAATACACGACATCAGCTAAGATTACAATGAATGAGAAGCTTTCTTGCTTTTTATCTGAGCCTCATCCCTTCCTGCCGACACACTCCCCACACAAATATACCCTGATGTACAACTTTCCTGCCAAGTCTCCATCTGTGAGAATGTGTTAAAGCGGTGCTACCAATGAGGAAATACAAACTTGGAAACGAAGGCACATTCGAGTTTCAGCTACAACCAAACAATATGATGAGAATAACAGAAAGAAGGAAAACTTTAAAAAGAAATGCTTTTTTCACAAGAGCAGCTTCTTAAAAATAAGAGTTAAGTGAAAAAAAGAAGTCATTGTGTTGCCCGTGCCAATATCACCAGTAAAAAAATAAAATGAGAGAAAGAGAGCAAGCCCTGGGAATATAAAATTTAATTGATTCTGTCTTTTCTACTACTTGGAACTTAAAAACCTAATAATTGACTTTGGAAATATTTCTAAACCCTGCAATGCTATTTTAATTTTTAAATATTATGTTTGAAAGGTTTGCATCCACTTCTCAATAAATATAGATGTTTTTCCTTCAAGCGTCTTGCTAAAATAAGGGCTGGATTTTTTTTTTTCCCTTTCTTCCTTATAGCTGTCAATCATATATATTATTTGTGTCTACTTCAAACTCATTTTGCAATAAAGGATTTCAAAATCTTCTCTCCCTCCTCTGGGGGAGTCACAGAGGGTGAAACAAATAAGGAAAACGACTTTATATAATCCTTTCATTTCAGATCCTGGCCCTTTCTGCTATGAACTTCATGCCAAAGGTCTGCGTTACGGTGCTTTAGATACCGACACGATGAAAGAAGCTTTTACATCCTATAAAGAGCACGTTCACCTTTGGCGTCAGTGTTGGAGATGAGTGAGGAGTGATTCAGCCTTGCAGGAAAATATACTGGGTTCTGAAAGTGTTCAGGTTTGAAATTCTCTGCATGTTTAGCTCTTAAGGATGTCAATTTCACAAGCAAGCTATAGCAGCAAGCCATCCTTGTCAGTTCCATGCTGAAGGCTTAAAGCAAGTAGACTCGAATAGGTAGCAGACAAGAGCGTGGACATGGGCAACACACCGCATGGCTTCAGACCCCAGCTCAGCCACTGTTGAGCCCTATGACCTTGGACAAGCTTCCGAGACTCTTCGAAGCTCATCCACGTAAGCTGGATAACAGTAACGGTGTCTATGTGATGAGGCTGTTGTAAGCATTAGAAGGTACAATTCTCAGAACAATGCCTAGTCCACAAAAACACCATAAAAATATTGCAATTACATTAGTACTGAAAACATTTCTGGGCTCAATGTGTGAATGCAAGACTCAGGATATAATAGCCAACCTTCTCACTTATGTTACCTGGCCTGCATTAGAGATCAAGATTTTAAAGAAAACCATTATCTTGTCTTTTATTTCCTATCAAGAGTTCGTGCTTGCAGAAAGCTAAAATTATTTTACAAATATAGCCTGGTTGAGAGGCATCATAATGTCAGAGGGACATCCAAGACATTGGTTAAAGTCCTGGTTCACGGTCAAGCTGTGACTGCACTTTAGCATTCAGCTCTTTTCTCATCTGTAAAATGAGAAGGTACCCATCGAATTTCTAACATTTCTTTCACACCTAAAATTCTGTCTTGTAACCTTTAACATTCACGTCAATCTTCTCAGAAAGGAATTTTGGTGAACTTCTGCTTATAAAAGGACCTTCCTGTGGCAGTTTTTCTTGAAATTCTCTTTCCCTAGGCTCTCATATTTCAAAATTTATTCTCTTATACTGTACATACTTCCCATCCCTGCAACACCAGGCTATAAAATAACCCCAATGTTAAATGACCAAAAACACAAGAATGAGGCGTTAGCAAAAGCATCCATTACTAGCTTAGCTGGGCAGAAAAATTAATAATGCCTATTACTGTGGTAAAGGAAATCAGTCCTGAATATTCACTGGAAGGACTGATGCTGTAGCTGAAGCTCCAATACTTTGGCCACTTGATGCGAAGAACTGACTAATTGGAAAAGACCCTGATGCTGGGAGGGATTGGGGGCAGGAGGAGAAGGGGAAGACAGAGGATGAGATGGCTGGATGGTATCACCGACTTGATGGACATGAGTTTGAGTGAACTTCGGGAGTTGGTGATGGACAGGGAGGCCTGCGATGCATGGGGTTGCAAAGAGTCGGACACAACTGAGCGACTGAACTGAACTGAACTAATTACTGTGGTATGCAATAGTTTTATCCATATCAATGAATAGTACTGTGTCCTAAATTCACATCTTTGGGAGCTGGATAAGACCTCAGAGAAGTGTTTCTCAATCTGGGCGTTTCCGTCCCCAGAAGACATGTGGTAATGTCTGGAGCCATTTTTGGCTGTAACAGCTAAGTGAGTGCACTGGCAAAGGAGAAGCCAGGGATGCTGCTAAACATCCTGCAGTGCAAAGGACAGATCCCACAGCAAAGGATTCGCTGACTCAAAACACTGAAAGTGCGGGTGTGGAGAATTCCTGGCGGTAAAGAAGCCACCTGCAATGGAGGCGATGTCGATTCAATCCCTGGGTTGGAAAGAGTCCCTGGAGAAGGAAATGGCAGCCCACTCCAGGATTCTGGACTGGAGAATCCCATGGACAGAGGAGCCTGGCGGGCTATAGTCCTTGAGGTCACAAGAGTTGGACATGACTGAGCGACTCAACAACAGAACAATGGCTTTCCAAGGACCAGCACTGCACCCAAGAGAGCAGTTTGGAAACCTGGTCATCGGGTTGGTGTGGAGAGAGAGCTATTGGCCTGAGCAGACAGGAGTCCTCAGCCATATCACGCGAGGTGCATTATTAGTTCTTGATGAAGTGCCGTACCACATTCTACGCAACTTACAAGTGTCCCATGAACCATGCAGGTGATACGCCTGTTTATGATTATCCAAGCCTAGAACCCAATTCCATTTTGCATACAAAGAATTTTTTGCATGGTTTTAAAACTTCTGTGTTTAGAAATGAAATTGTATAAATCAAGATAAGATGGTTATTTTGTCTGATGTGGAACTTCTCCAAGAGTTGTTCATCGTTCTGGAAAAATAGCATCACCAACCAGCAGCGCCATTCCCAGTATTTGACTGGGCAACACATCAAGACCCATCTGCATTTGTAACCTTCTTATGCACTGTTATTCTACAAATAGGCACAAGCTTCTGAACACTTCATTATGTCTTCCCATGTAATACTTAAATATCTGCATATTAAAATACATATTATTTTATTTTATATAAACTGTAAATTGTGTGTTAAATTAAACATATTAGTTATGCATGTAGGCAGGCTATATTATATATGAATTTTATTTCAATGTAATAAAGGGGCACTAAAATATGTGAAATAGATAATAAAATATGTGAAATAGATTGCCAGTCCAGGTTCGATGCATGAGACAGGGCGCTCAGGGCCGCTGCACTGGGATGACCCTGAGGGATGGGATGGGGAGGGAGGTGGCAGGGGGGTTCAGGATGGGGGACACATGTATACTCATGGCTGGTTCATGTCAATGTATGGGAAAAATCACCACAATATTGTAAAGTAATTAGCCTCCAATTAAAATAAAATAAATGCATAAATTTTAAAGAATGCATGCTATAAAAGAGAGGCATTGGCTCCAATAGGGTCCAATGAATACTTGCTTTACAGATTACCTCTTTCAACCCCTTCACTTTATGGAAGTCAGGCTGGAGGCACAGAGAGGAGCCCAGAGTCTTTTGATGGCAAGAACAGGGCGTTTCCACAATAGGCGATTCTCTGCTGCTCTGATCTTAGATCCACGCTGTCATTACACGTGAGTTCTAGGGACTGCTTGATTTCACATTCACACAAAATACTCCCTTCAAACACACAACATAAACCTGACCTGTATACATCAACAGACAAAATACTCCCATGGGAACTGTACCAAGGACCACCACCCATAGGAAAACTAAGCTTCATTCACTGGGCTGTTTGTCTATATAATTTCCCGTGTAAAAACAAAATGAATAAAAACAAGAATGACTCATTTCAGAGGTTTCTAATTTGGCAAGATTAAATCACCACAGGTCTAGGATTTTCCTGGCACCAAACGCCACAGACCAGGCTTTGGAAGGAAACAACAGCAGTGATCTACTTGAGCAGTCCCATAACTCATCTTATCCATTCATGTGGGGTCCAGTTTTCATTTCAGTCTAAATACCACGGAGACCAAATGCCTGTTTTGATTACTCTGACTCCTTAATATGATTTTTGGTAATATAACAATCTCCTTCCTGAAACCTTAATTTTCCCTCTTGTTTACTTGTGAGGCAAACATTAATTGAGTGCTTCTTGTACAGCTGAAACACTGCAGAGTGCCCTAGGGAATTGTAAAGTATAAGACAAACCGTCTGCCTTTGAGAATGCCGCTACCTTAAGAAAGGAGACAGAACAAATATAAACACGTAAACACAAGTACAGGGTAAAATCAAGGTGACTGCAGGAGAGCAATATGCAAGTTTTAAGGGGAAGATGAGTCAGGTGCTAAGCAGCAACCACAAAATCCACGTGGGGAACTGAGTACCTGAAAGGCAGTCCTCCCAAGTCTCTTTTTTAATTTTCTGTGATGCAGGCTTTCTCCTCTGAACTTAATCTAGTGGGGGGTCCCCCGTGGGGCTTCTGAATACTTTGTCCCATCTTCTTGTGTAATCAGAACTAAGCACTTCACATACTGAAATATTACTTTGTTACAAGCTACTTGATCTGTACTGTCTTTTATATTACAGTGCGGTATATACATAATATATATCTAAATATGTATATTTTATATCTGCATTATACTTAAATATGGATTACGTAATATCTGTACGTATTTAAGAAGATACCCAGTCTGCTCACACCTAAATGGCACGATGCCATTCAAATGCTGAGTCATAATGAACACACCTTTGCCCGCAGAATAAATGACTGCAGGTCTTTCGAGGGCAGACAGAAATCTGGCAGATGACCTTGCATTTAGAGCACCACAGAGGACATGAACAACCATCCCATACGAGTCTCTAATCTAGCAAAACAACTTTTCCCCTCTTTTATTGTCACCTATGAAAACGGAGAAAGATCACTTCAGTGAGCTCTATTTTGCAGAGAAGGTAAAAGAAGAGGTGAAGCCAACATCCTCTCCATCTTGGGAGAAAAGGAAGAGACTTCCACGTGGTAAACAGGGCCCTGGGAATGAACAGTGGCATCCCCATTCCTCACATCTTGAAATATAAACCTCTCCCCTCTTAGCTGCAGAGCCCTTTTCTTAACGTGCTTTTTACCCAAGGATTTCTTCTGGGAAGAAAAAAGCCAAATTTGGACTGTTAAATTCTCTGGTAGAATCAGATTTCTCACCCTTACTCACACACTTAAGCCACTATTTTCAGAAACTTTCACTTAAATACTTGATTTTTCTCCATCTAATGTTTTATTCATTCAACTAAAATGTACAGAACATTTGCTAAACTCTAGGCACTGTGCTAAAGATCCCAGCCCAGGGAAGCTTTGACTTTAAGGAGGTAGACAATACAGGGAAGTTTTTAAAGTAAATTATACAATATGTTAGACACTAATAAGTTATACGGGAAAAAATGAGAGCCAGGTACAGCAACCAAGAATTAGAGGTGAAGGTTTACAGATTTAGATATAGTCAAGAAGGTCTCAGCGAAAAAGTGACTAGAACAGTCTCCAATCAATATAAAATCTCCTTTTTCTCTAGATTATAAGTCAATTCATATGTGGCTTCACCTTTTCCATCTTCAGTTCTTATTGCTTCGTGTTAATTCTGAAAAAGATCCATTTCAATCAAGATGAAGTTCCATATAAAGACCTTGCTGTATACGGTTCCCGCTTTTCTCCCCCCAACTTTTCTGCATACTCACAAAAACAAATTAGAAATATGAGGGAGCAAGACAGAAACAGAGCCGATACACTTAAAAAAAAAAAATAAAGAAAGAAAGAAACAAGTAACACTGGCATAATCTTCCTAAGAAACGTGTGGAATATGAACAAAGAAAAGGAGAAAAATTTTTGCTGAGAACTATAAAAGCAGCTGTGGAACAATGGGAAATACATACTGCTAGCCAGTATGAGAAGAAGAAAGACTGCAAAAATGTTATTTCTCCCAAAATTAATTGCTAAGTGTAATGCAACCCCATGAAAAGTATCAAGGTTGAGTAGAACAGTTCTAATGCCACTGAACAGGGCTTCTTACATATGGACCCATGTTAAGAACCCACCAAAGAGTTTTCTGGGACTACACCTGCTGTGTCCCTCCTTAGACTCACTAAAGTGCAATTTGTAAAGATCACGTATATTCTGCCACAGCTTTCCAGGTAACTCTGATACACAGCACTGGGTAAGAACAGATGATCAGGAATAATAAATAAAAGGAAAGCTAACTGGAAGAAAAAGGATATGAGTCTATTTTCAAGCTACAAAAATAAGATCAATGCAGTAGCTAAAGTATAGATAAACACGTCAATAGGGAAGAATAAACTTCTAAACTTCCCAGGAATGCTTTGTACTCACATGTGATAAAAGAGAAGTCATAAACTAACAGGGAAGAAATAGGCTGTTATCTAAATTGTTTTAAGAAAACTGAGGAGGAGCTTAAACTTCAGCTATACTTCACACTACAAAGACCCACACACACACACACAACCAGGTGTATTAAAAACCAAGTTAGGTGGAGGGTCAAAAAGATAAGAACTAAAGAAATGACTGAAAAAGAAAAAATAAGAAAATTTAGGTTTTTTTTTTTAACTAGATCACTTAAAATGAAGAAAAAGGGGGAACAGACATTGACCCACAAGTTAGATTAGAATACAAACAGTGAGCAAACAGATGAGAGATTATAAAACAGTAAGCGGACTATGATTCTATTCTATACTATCAGCTCACCTATCTGTTAGGACATATACTCAAATGCTAACAGTAATTGACTCTGGTTGATTTGTCTCCTCCTAAGTTTATGTTCAGTTTCTTAATGTCATGCAGTAAATTTGTATCACATTTAAATTTTTAAATGATAACTTTTTCAAAGCTATTTAGCGAATTTTTTCACTGATTTTTTTTTCATATAATGGCAATTTTGGCACAGAATGCTGCTGCTGCTGCTAAGTCACTTCAGTCGTGTCCAACTCTGTGCAACCCCATAGACGGCAGCCCACCAGGCTCGCCCGTCCCTGGGATTCTCCAGGCAAGAACACTGGAGTGGGGTTGCCATTTCCTTCTCCAATGCTGGAAAGTAAAAAGTGAACATAATAGCGTAGGCTTAAACTCTTCACGTGTTTTAAGCATTTTGTTCATGTTAAAAAAATGTTTTCTGCTAAATACTGCTTTGTTATTTCTTATAAATTTTCAGCCTGCAGAAAATTTCTGCTCTAATAGATGGCAGTTTTTTAAAACTGGAATAACTAATTGTCCAAACAGCAGTAAGTTATGGCAACTGAGTATTCAGTAAAAAGGATATACTGGAGCAAACCAAATTTCTATTAATACAACAGAGGATAAACGAATTTGGCACAGAGAAAGTACAGTCATTCAGTCATGTCTCTTTGCAATCCTACTGACTGTATGTAGCTGCCAGGCTCCTCTGTCCATGGGATTTTCCAGGCAAGACTACTGGAGTGGGTTGTTGTTTCCTTCTCCAGGGGATCTTCCAGACCCAGGGAATCGAACTCAGGCCTCAGGGGACCTGGTAAATAACTGTTCAATAAATGAGTGAGAACAAGATTGTTTACCAGTTTAAGGGTCCTACCCTAAGATATCAGCAGGAACAACCTGAATGTCCAACACAGAATTCTTGCAGCACTTTTTTTTTTTCTCTACAAAATGTATGCGTGCTCTAAGATAAATCCAAAGCTACAAAACATAAAGAACACTCACAATCCCAACAGATCAGACTAGATTGAAAACATTTCTATTTGATCCAGAATTAGCAAGACACCTAAAAAAAGGAAAGCGTGTCTGCAAAAAGTTCTAAGTGCCTATGTTAAGTAAAATAAACCAGTTACAAAAAGACAAACACTGCATGAGTCTATTCATATCGGGTATGCAGTCAAATTCATAGAAACACAGAGGAGAATGGTGATTACCCAGGCCAGCGGGAGGAGGGAGTGGGAACTGGTTGAGTGGGTAGAGTTTCCCAAGACAAAAAAGTTTTGGACATCTGTTATATTATGACTACTGAACTTTATACTTGAAAATGGTTACAATGGTAAACTTTGTGATGTGTGTGTGTGTTTTTACCACAATTAAAAAATTGATAAAAATTCTTAAAGTAACATAAAATGCCTTACATTTCACTAAATTACCAAGTCAAATGCCTGCTGTTGCTTCTGTTCAGCTATCAAGCTAAGAATGCATGATTTTCACGTTTTTTAATTGTTGGACAAAAGTTTAGAGAGTGATATTTTGAGACACGTGAAAGCTGTATGAAGTTTAAATGTCAGTGTCCATCCGTGAAGTTTTATGTGTTGCCTAAGGCTGCCTTCTTGCTCCATAGCAGGGCTACACAGTTGCTTCAGAGACTGTATGTGTGCATGTGGTCAGCAAAGCTTAAAGTATTTACCCTCCTGGCGCTTCATGGGGAATGTTTCCTAATTCCTGATATGGGATGTGGGAAACTGGGCTCTCCTCTGCACACTGAGTGTAAATGGCAATGAAATACAACACAAAGCAAGGACTTCTCCATACCTGTTAACCCAGCAGTGTTAGTTTATCAGAAAGAAATGTAAAACTCACAGAAATTGTTATGTAAAACAAACTGTCGCAGCAAGATGAACCCAGGAAGTCTGATTCCAGACCCTAAGCTCAGAGCCAAGACTAAGGCACAGTCTACACTTAAACACTGAACCAAAGAGAATAAAACAGCTTCTCCTGTCCCTTAAATACTGAACCAAAGAAATAAAACAGCTTCTCCTGTCCCTTAAATACTGAACCAAAGAAATAAAACAGCTTCTCGTGTTTCATCAAGTAACAACCATTAAAACTGGTATTCCTGAAGTTCTATTATTCTGAACTAACAAATAACACCTTAAAGTGATTACTACCAAGTTATATATTTATTTTAAAAGACGTTTTTTAGGTTGAACCATATGAAATTACAGATATTCAAAGGTTTACAATATGAGGAGCAGGGCTTCCCTGGTGGCTCAGATGGTAAAGAATCTGCCTGTAATGCAGGCAGCCTGGGTTCGATCCCTGGGTAGAGAAGATCCCCTGGAGAAGGAAATGGCAGCCCACTCCAGTATTCTTGCCTGAGAAACCCCATGGACAGAGGAGCCTGGTGGGCTACTGTTCATGGGGTCACAAAGAGTCGGACACCACTGAGTGACTAACACTTACTTAATATCATAAAATGAAAAGTAGGCACAGATTAAACAAAGCCATCCTGAGTATGGATGAGCCCAAAATCGAAAGCTTTACTTTCAGCAAAACAGCACATCTGTTGCATGCTGCTGCTGCTGCTAAGTCGCTTCAGTCGTGTCTGACTCTGTGCGACCCCACAGAAGGCAGCCCACCAGGCTCCACCATCCCTGGGATTCTTCGGGCAAGAACACTGGAGTGGGTTGCCATTTCCTTCTCCAATGCATGAAAGTGAAAAGTGACAGTGAAGTCGCTCAGTCATGTCTGACTGTTAGTGACCCCATGGACTGCAGCCCACCAGGCTCCTCTGTCCATGGGATTTTCCAGGCAAGAGTGCTGGAGTGGGGTGCCATTGCCTTCTCCATCTGTTGCATAAATTAATGTAATTACTTGAATTTTTATTGATTGTATAGTTCTGTTGGCATTTAATTTTCAAATTTGTTTTCTTTTATAACTTCATAAGTGCTATAACCTGACATTTATTCTGCATTGGCATCGATGTATGTAACATTATGACAGACACAATTAAGTCAAACTGAGGATGTTTTCCTTGGAAAAGGAACTATTTCCAAAGTTTGAGGACACTGTGTGTATCACGTGAACATCAAAAGCATCCTAGCACACAATTTTGAGGGGAAAAAAAAAAAACAGATCACAACCCACTTACGCTCTGTCTCACAAATCAGGTGTTAATGGCTGACAGCAGAGTCCAGCCATCAGGGTGAGGCGGGGGGTGGGAGTGTGGTAACAGAAAGACCATTCTCACAGTCACGTTCAAAACAAAGCGGCCATCTCTGAGCCTCAATTTTCTCTTCTGTAAAACTGGGATAATGTTTACACTGTGGAGTTACAGAATGCATCAGAGGTATTCCAGGGAAAGCACATAACAGTAACTAAGCAGTTAACCACATGCCAGACATGCATACAATCTGTTGCATGTTTGCATGCAATTGCATACAGAATGTATGCATTTCTGTTGCCGCTTTCATGCATTTTTAGGCATATGACACTTTATAGACATCACTCAGAGAATAATTAGAGCCACCACACTCTCTGAAATAGGTCCCAGCATATCCCCAGTTTTAACAGTGCTAAAGCCGAGGCCCTGGGATGCTCAGTCATCTGCCCAAAGGTCATGTAGCCAGTGAGACACCAGGCCAAGACCTGCCCGCAACGTCTAACACTAGGAAGCTGTTTTTCTTCTCCTCCACAAGAAAGTACCTCAATCAGTGGAAACGATCATGATGATATTGGTGTCCCTAGTTTACCAGAATGAGAACACATGTGTGTTCTCATNCAAGACCTGCCCGCAACGTCTAACACTAGGAAGCTGTTTTTCTTCTCCTCCACAAGAAAGTACCTCAATCAGTGGAAACGATCATGATGATATTGGTGTCCCTAGTTTACCAGAATGAGAACACATGTGTGTTCTCATGTCTTAAATGTCTGAATGTCTCAAATGTCTTAAATCCAGCCACAGACCGTCCAGTGCACTGCAGCCTCTGAGGGGTCCTCCAGCCACTCAGATCATAAACCTTTCTGGAATGTTATTTTTTCAACTGGTGTTAGGCTTCTCTCTATAAAATCGGGGGCATATGGTGTACCCTTCTTTTCGAAAGGCTTCAAAATTTAGCTGACAGCAGTGTCAACGTCAATGTCCTCTTCTCGGGGTGCTGAACGGTCCCTCCCGAGCCTCTCCTCCTCCGTGTCCCCGAGGTTGGAAACTCTAGACTTAGCCACGAGGCATCACGGGGCACATACACAGCGCTTGTGGGAAGGAGACTGAGACATCGTCAGCACCAAGTACACCGCACGGATGAAAAACTGCTTGGTACACAGCTGGTGACTAGACCCCAGAAAAGCCACGCCTTAAACAATGAGCCCGTTTTCTCAATATCTTATGTTCTTCCTGCTTGTGTGTGTTAAGTCACTTCAGTCACGTCTGACTCTTTGCAACCCCATGGACTGTAGCCCGCCAGGCACCTCTGTCCATGGGATTCTTCAGGCAAGAATACTGGAGTGGGTTGCCCTGCCCTCCTCTAGGGGATCTTCCCGATCCCAGGATCAAACCTGCCTCTCTTAACTTCTCCTGCGTTGGTAGGCCGGTTCTTTACGACTAGCAACACCTGGGAAGCCCTTCTCCTGCTCAGAATGGAGCAAAAATGACAAAGATTTTCAAGTTCATTCCCAACTGGCAAATCAGCTTATTTTCATTTTTCAAATGAGTATTATAACAGAGTGATAAAATAGATAATTTTCAGAAATGAGAAGAAATGTTATAAGGTGATAATAGTTCTCAACCACCCTCAAACCTTACATCCTAGAATCAAGGATACAATCTATCAAAAAATAAATGTTTTACATTGTAACAGAGTCTAACTTTTTTTGGAGAAAATAGCCACCAGCAGTTTATAACTCCCAAAAAAGTTTAACCAAAGCTCTACAGTTTTGGTGTGGTTTTTTTTTTTTTTGGCCCTGCATAGCTGCAACTTTGAAATGTTCCAAAATACTTTATTATATGGCCCTGCTAAAATGTTAGGTTTAAAAACAAATATAAACCCCTTTGAGAACCAATCTAAGCATGACTTCATTGGTAGAAAAAACATGAGAGAGACACTATTAGTCCCATTTTTTCAGAGTCTGTAGAGAATGTTCAGGAAAATTATTAACTACTATTAAGATGCCGTTAGGTATGAATCAGAGTAGACAATATGAAAAGCAGTAAATGTGCTTATGAAACAGAAACAGAGTCACAGACACAGAAAACAAATTTATGGTTACCAAAGGGGAAAGGAGAAGGGGGGATGAATCGGGAGTCTGGGATTAACATCCACACACTAGTTTACATAAAACAGACACACCTACTGCGCAGCACAGGCAACTGCACTCCGTATCTTGTGGAAACCTGTAATGGAAAAGTGAGAGTGTCAGCCACTCAGTCGTGTCCGACTCTGTGCCAGCCAAGCACTGCTGTCCGTGGAACTCTCCAGGCAAGAACGCTGGAGTTGCCTTTCCCTTCTCCAGGGGATCTTCCCAACTCGAGGCTGGAACCCAGGTCTCCGGCATGCCAGGCAGACTCTTTCCAGTCTGCACAGGCGCCAGTCTGCTTGCCTCCACGGTGGAGAAGAATCTGAAAAAGAATCTATCACCGTGCTGTACCCCTGAAACTAACGCGACACTGACCAACGATGGGTGCTGCCGGCCGCTCGGGCGGGGCCAGCCTTGGCGAGCCCGTGGACCGCATGGCAGTAAGAACAGGTGTGAGAGCAGCCAGCCTAACAGGTACGGCAGAAGCAGGGAGGGGCAGCTGTCCGAGCGCTTGCTCTGTGCCAGGCTCCGATCTAGGGGCATTACATGGTCATCTCATCGCTTTCCAGGGGACACAGGGCCCTGAGGCAGAGTCTGCAGATTCCCTTGCCCCAGTACTTAATACTATGTGACCTTGGGCAAATTATCTCATTTTCCTTACTTGCAAGTGGACATAACAGAAGTTACCTCACAGGGTTGCTGTGAGAATCAGCTGTTAAAAATACGTGATATGCTTAGAACAGCGTCTGGTCCATAATAAAGACCAAAGGGCCAGTTTACTGTTACTATGATCTGATTTCAGAGATGACGACATGAGGCACAGAGTGAGTCACTTCTGCAGAGTCACACAGCTAGTAATGTCACACCTGGGGCTTGAGCCCGAGGCTGACTCTTAATTCCATATACTTAACCTCTTCAAAAAAGCCCCTGTTGCTTTCAAGTTTATTATATATATATACACTTACTTATAACTATATAAGTAAGGAGATCAGTCCTGAGTGTTCATTGGAAGGACTGATGCTGAAGCTGAAACTCCATTATTTTGGCCACCTGATGTGAAGAACTGACTCATTAGGAAAGACCCTGATGCTGGAAAAGATTGAGGTCAGGAGGAGAAGATGACAGAGGATGAGATGGTTGGATGGCATCACTGACTCAATAGACATGAGTTTGAGTAAACTCCGGGAGTGGGTGATTGACAGGGAGGCCTGGCGTGCTGCAGTCCATGTGGTCGCAAAGAGTTGGACACGACTGAGTGACTGAACTGAACTGAACTGATGTATATAAGTATATGTATATATTTACATTTGCGTCTCAGGAAAATGTGTAAGGAGTTTACCAAGTAGGATAAATGGTACTAGGAAATGAATGACTGTGCTGGAGCCTACTGGCTAAGCACCCCAGGGTCAAAAATTCCACTGGATGCTGAGAGTACACAAAATACAGACAATCCCAGGTGTGGCCTGAAGGTCATGTTTTAGGGAGAAAGAACATACACATAAATATTTTGACTTGGAACAACAATGGAAGATTGCAAAACCAGAAACAGCAAAAAAAAAAAGAAAGAAAAAAAATTGAAACAGTCAGAAACAAGGTTTTTTCCTGACTCCAGGAACAAATACACCTTTTAAAACATTCTGCCCTGGCCCTCCCCGTGCCCAGCACCACCATCTACCACGGTCCTCAAGCCATGAAATTTTCTATCTGACACACTCTCTCTCTCCAACATATTTTTGGTTGATCTTATGAGTTCAGTAACTATTTTGACCTTCTGGTATTTATGTTTTCGAGGGAAAGCATTTGTCAGAAACGTTATTTACTTAAGAACAAGGAAGGGGTATTCCCTGGTGGCTCTGGGGTAGAGCCGTGCAGCCAGTGCGGGCGATGCGGGTTCGACCCCTGACCCGGGAGGGTCCCACATGCCGTAGCCTGGGCACACAAGTACTGAGCTTGTGCTCTAGAGACCAGGGCCACACATACTGAGTCCAGGAACCTCAACTATTGCAGCCGTGGGCCCTAGAACGCCTGCTCCGTGACCAGAAAGGCCACTGCGATGAGAAGGCTGTGCCCCGCAGCTAGAGAAAAGCCCACTCAGCAAGGCGGACCCAGCACAGCCGAAAACACATAGACAGTATTATTTTTAAAAAAAGGACAAGGAAGAACCAAGATTTGAAGGTGATGAAGATTAAGGGAGTGATNCTGCGATGAGAAGGCTGTGCCCCGCAGCTAGAGAAAAGCCCACTCAGCAAGGCGGACCCAGCACAGCCGAAAACACATAGACAGTATTATTTTTAAAAAAGGACAAGGAAGGACCAAGATTTGCAGGTGATGAAGATTAAGGGAGTGATAAATTTAATCTCCTTTTATTTTACCCTTTTCATATACTTTCACCCTTCTGTTGTTTCAGAAAGAAGGTATCCTCTTGCATGTGGAAGAGCAAGATCAAGTTTTTTTTTCTCCTACTTGATACCTACTTGATAATACATCAAGAGGGAATGTACTTCTACAATTCATTGTCTTTATTTTTTTTTTTTTACATAAGCAGAATTAACAATTTATGGCTGTCTTTTCCTTTAGTGAAAATCTCAATGCAGCAATAAGAATGAAGCAAATTAATGGAAATGCAACAATTGAAAACTTTGTATGTCAGATGTTTTTTTAGAACACGGGAGCTATGTTCTTCCAGTTGACCAAAAAACAGCCACTTTTCTAGGTAAAAGTCAAGTATTCACCAAGGCTCACTGACTTACTATAAGAAGGTTCTGTGCCAAACTGTTAGGAAATAAAAAATGGCTAGTTTTAAATTGGTCAGCCAAGTAGTACAGGAAAATCCTACCACACCCGCTTCAGGAACTTTCCTCAATGTTCCTAAGGTAAAGGCTGTCTTACATGCCAGAATAAAAAAGCCTATGAAGATTAACATGCTCACCAAATAAAATGTAACACTGTAATGTCAAATCCGGTGAAACTCTACTAGGACGCATTAAGCGTCCTCCAACATCAACAGATTAATAATGCATCAAACTGTCCCATGCACTATCAAAAAATAACAAAACAGCAACAACAACAAAAACTGATGAAAAAAATACCAATGATATTTTTTAAGGCAAAGAGAGGAATGAGTTTTATCAACAAGGCTGGAGCCCCCAGTAAGAGAAAAACAGCAGGCTCTTTTGGGTGTTTAGCAGAGAAGGGATCAGTTTGTCATAGGATCACATGTGGCCTTCCAGAAAGTCAGAGAGAAGCAGGCTGGGCCCAAAAAAAAAAAAAAAAAAAATCAACAGAAGCAATAAAATTTGCCACACAAAAAAGTTCACATAAAAATGATATGAATACACACACACACACACGGACCGCATAGATTTTCATTCACATCAGTACAACAACCGATGTACTATCATAATTTGGAAGAAAGGTTGTTGGGCTCTTCTGTTCCTTCTCTTGGCGGGCCCTCTGTGCTCTAAGATATACCAATTTGAAATGAACAGGGCTTGCAGTACTCTAAAATAAGCATTTCATACCTAGTTGTTTTTTTTTTTACCAAGTATTTCATTTATTTCACCCCGTATCATACAGAAAACTCGCTCTAACATACCTAATACAGCTCCTCTCTGAGTCATTCCAGTAATACAGAGCTAGTTTAGCAAGCCTGTGGCTGCCCCTTCCCATATGTGTATTGAATCAGGTCAATATGAATTGAATCATAGCCCTAAAATGATGTTCAAGTCTTAACTTCTAGTACCTGTGAATGTGACCTTATTTGGAAATAGAGTCTACGCAGGTGATCAAGCTTAGGTCACAGGAATGGGCTATCATCCAACGACTGTGTTCTTAATAAACACGGGAAACAGACAGTGTGATACAGAAGAAAGGCCAGGTGATGACAAAGGGAGAAGGGAGAATTCTATCCACAAGCCAAGGGATGCCTGGGGCTACCAGAAGTTCAGAGAGAAGGGTGGAGGGGCTCTCCCTCCCACTCCGAGAGGGCAGCAGCCCTGCCAGGACACTGATCTCAGAGCCTCTGGAACTCCGAGACAGTCAGTTCCTGAGGTTTAAGCCATTAGCTTGTGGGCTTTTGTTAGAGCAGGCCCAGGATACGAACACGCAGGCCGTGACCGAGTTATCCCCAGCTTGCAGGGTGTGGCGGGGCGCTCAAGACACCTCCCAGAACCCTTGCAGCACACACGATCCCACCCTGGTGCGAACTGATGTGAAAAACCCGGAGACGAGGGTAGGAAATACGTCCTTCTGAAACGTTAAAGAGGTCCTGCATTTGTTTAAAACACATTTCTCACGTTTTACTTCCCTTCCTCCCTACAACCATGTGGGGGAAGAAATCGGTAAGCAGGCAAGGAAACTAACCCTCAGCCAGGTGGATGTTCTGGCCAGTGTTACATGAACACCAGGGCAGAGCTGCTGTTTGCATCAATTTTTCTCCAGTAGGGAAGAATATAACCCTAAATATTTTCATTTGGAATAACCGTGGCACTTAGAAGTGGTGCCTCTTCAAGGGACCCCAGGAAGAAAAAGAGGGACATCACACAGACTGAGTGGGCTGAGGACCTCCGTGACCCTGGCCAGGTGGAGCAGATCAGAAGAAACTGGTAGGAAAGGTAACACATCACTTCTGAACTTGGCCTTGAAGGAAGAGATGGAGAGACTACTAGGAAAGAGGTACCGTGGGGGCTGCAAAGAGTCAGACGTGACTGAGCAACTAAGCCCATGGTGCACCGGCTTCCCTGGTGGATCAGCTGGTAAAGGACCCGCCTGCAGTGCAGGAGACCTGAGTTCCATCCCCGGGGGACGGCACGGACACCCACTCCAGTATTCCTGCCTGGAGAAGCCAATAGACAGAAGAGCCTGGCGGGCTACAGTTCATGGGGTCGCAAAGAGTTGGACACGACTGAGCGACCAAGCACAGCAAAGCACCATGGTGAATACATGAAACATCAAGGAGGAAAACAGCCAAGTAAACGGAAGGTCTCAACAAACATGAGGAAGGCCTTCAACTGACTCATTGACAAGTCCAGGGAGAGCTGAAATGGGCTTAAAGCAAGAGACGGGCTCTTCCACTGAGCTCATGGAGGGGTCACCACCAAGAGAATGGACATGCAGACACCTCTGTCAGGTTTTTAGCAAGGTGTGAAGAAGGAAGCTGTCCCAGGAGCAGTGTTAAACTCAGGTGAGTGGCCAAGCAACCTAGAGCTGTGCGGTTTTGAAAAGCTGGTTATGACCGAAGAGAATGTAATGAATCTATTCAGACGCTCTACGTCTCAAGCATTGGCAAGGCATCCTTGACAACTTTCTTCTTTCTGCCTGTATTTCTACACACCCTGGCCTCCTTGGGACTCTCTGGGGGAGAGGGGTCCACGTGCCAACCTCAGGGCCTTATGCTTCCTCTTCCCTCTGCTTGGAAGAGGGTTTTGCATTGTGAGTTCTCCCATTTCATTTGGGTCTTAGTTCAGATGCCACATCTTCAAAGAGGTCCTTCTTGACTATCCTATACGAGGGGACTTCCTCTGTCATTTTCAAGTTCCTTACACAGCTTCATTTTTCCTTACAGGACTTATCTGAAATTATATATATAATAATGTATATATATATTTATTTATTTAAAAAAAAGGCAGAGACATTACTTTGCCAACAAAGGTCCGTCTAGTCAAGGCTATGGTTTTTCCAGTAGTCATGTATGGATATGAGAGTAGGACTCTAAACAAAGCTGAGCGACGGAGAATTGATGCTTTTGAACTGTGGTGTTGGAGAAGACTCTTGAGAGTCCCTTGGACTACAAGGAGATCCAACCAGTACATCCTAAAGGAGATCAGTCCTGGGAAGGACTGACGGGGAAGCTGAAACTCCAATACTTTGGCCACCTCATGCAAAGAGTTGACTCATTGGAAAAGACCCTGATGCTGGGAGGGATTGGGAGCAGAAGGAGAAGGGGACGACAGAGGATGAGATGGTTAGATGGCATCACTGACTCAGACATGAGTTTGGGTGAACTCCGGGAGTTGGTGATGGACAGGGAGGCCTGGCATGCTGAATTCCATGGGGTCGCAAAGAGTTGGACATGACTGAGTGACTGAACTGAACTGAATATTTATATATTTATTATATTTATACTTAATTTATATTTATATTTTTATATTTTTTTAAATTTACTGATTAGCCACCATGCCCATTAACATGTCAACTCCATGAGTACAGGGATCTTGTGTATCTTGGTCATAGATATAGTCCCAAAGCTTGGCATAAAGTTTAAAACTCACTAAATATTTGTTGAATGAATAAAAGAAAATCCCGTCTTATTCCCAAGTATAATTGATGTTATCCCCTGAAACTCTTGTAACCCATTGTCACTGCCACTTCCCAGTACATACAGAAGGCTTAGCACCTCTTGTCAATCCACTTGGATTAGTGCAGAAGCCACCCACCACTCTCCACCGCCACCCTGGGCCCCCCTCCAACTCACACCCCCAACAGATGACCCTACCAAAACAAAAATCTCATGGGGTCAGCAACCCGTTTCAACACTCTCCACGGTCCTTGGGATAAAGACCAAACTCTTAACTGGCCCCAGCCTGAGTATCCAGCCTCAACTCACTCCATTCTCCCCTGAATTCTAAGTCCTCAGTTCCTTGATTCCAGCCTATCCCTTTCCGTGCGGGGGCCTCTGCACAAAGTTCCCTCTGCTGTGTGCAACACCCCTTACCCCACTTATTCTCACATTCTCCTACTCATGCTTCTGTTATCATACAAACATCACTTCCCGGGGGCGGGGGGGGGTCCTGTTATACAAACCCACAAAACCTACCGCTCTATTCAGAGCATTTACCTCTGTTTGTAATCACACAATTATTAATTGCTGTGCTTTTAAAAAAGTTAATGACTGTCTTCATTTTGGACTCTACGCTCCACGACAGGCACGGATCACGAAAGTTTTGCTCCCTCTCGGATCTCCAGGGTCAAGAGCAGCCCTGGGAATGTGGCTGGCACAGAATAAGTGATGTTGAATAAGCGATGTGTGCACGTGCAACAGCGCTTCAGTCGTGTTCGACTCTCTGCAACCCTATGGACTGTAGCCCCACCGGCTCCTCTGTCCATGGGATTGTCCAGGCAAGAACACTGGAGTGGGTTGCCCTGCCCTCCTCCGGGGGAATCTTCCCATCCCTGGGATGGAAACTGCGTCTCCTGTGGTTCCTGCATTGCAGGCAGGGAAGCCTACCCCAGGAACACAAAGCTAGAAGTTAATATCGAATACACAGATGTAAAAACTTTCCACAAACACTTAACAAAAGCCAAACACAAAGAAATTAGTGGAAAACTCTAACAGGATGACAAGCTGCTATTAAAAAAACAGGAGACAGGGAAAGCCCAGGGCAATGCAAACTTTGAAGTGGAGCTGACTGCAGACTAGAAAAGAATGGGACCAACACGCTCTGTTTTATTAAGTAACTGGAAGTAGTTCAAACAATTTGCTAAAACTACATAGTTATGACTTAGGTAATGGCAGTAACTAGGTGAAAGGTTACATTTACATATCCTATTAACAGACTCCCTGACTCATCAGTCTCTCTGGAGACATTTATCTATGCAAAAAACCCTTCAGACTCTCCTCCTAGGCATTTTCCCTTATAAAAATTCTCCCCAAAGTCCTTAGTCCCCTGGAAAATGTTTTAAAGACATTTCACTGTGGTCGATTAGGCATGCAGTAATAGCTAAGTGAGGCAACTTGGCCATGGAGGAAATGGTTTATAATAGAACAAACCTGCTTTGCTCTTGGTTAAAATTACTGGCTTGCAACTTGACAAAATGCATACCCTCAAAAGTTCTGAGCAGGACAGGAAGTCACAGGTTAAAGGACGAAGCCGAATATGTGACCTCAGGGTTACTGTTATAACACCTAATGTCAGAACCCAGATCCCTCTAAATTCTCTGGGGGAAACAAAGAGCTGATCACTTTATTTTGATTTCCTTATTTCAGGCCAATTTTAAAATAAGATGTTAACAGTGACGTGGGCGTAAAGCAATCTGGTATCATTTCCTTTCACGTGAACCCATCAGTGACTCATGCAATAAACAGCAGGTCTCCTAGTTCGTTTCGCTGCTGGAGCCAGTTTTCCAAAGATGATTTACCACATGCAGCCTGAGAAAGGGCAGCGTGAAACTGGTGAAATTCTGGTCTTCAGGAATACAACAGACAACAATGATTTCTAATGTCACGTTGTCTGTATAAAGAGAAGGGAGGCACGAGTCAATGCAAGCCTGAAGCCCGGGTTAGGAACCGTGGCAAACAAGCAGGAAAGAGAAAAAGGAAAGCACCCTGAAGACTGATGTGGCCATATCTGGGGGGCAGAGGAGGGGAGAATGTGGTCGGGGGCGTCTCCAACCTTTTCCACTCCTACCAAAATAAAATATTTTTAACTCACAATTAAAAAAAAATAAAACATTTAGCAAAGTAGCATTAAAACACTAAATGGAGTAAAACCTCCTTAACTGAAACTTTTATGGAGGGACTCTGCTACTGCTGCTGCTGCTAAGTCGATTCAGTTGTGTCTGACTCTGTGTGACCCCATAGACGGCAGTCCACCAGGCTCCCCCGTCCCTGGGATTCTCCAGGCAAGAACACTGGAGTGGGTTGCCATTTCCTTCTCCAATGCATGAAAGTGAAAAGTGAAAGTAAAGTCACTCAGTCGTGTCTGATCCTTAGCGACCCCATGGACTGCAGCCTACCAGGTTCCTCCGTCCATGGGATTTTCCAGGCAAGAGTACTGGAGTGGGGTGCCATTGCCTTCTCTGATGGAGGGACTCTACATTAGTACAATCCCTGTTATCAGCTGACCTTGAATCTCCCAGAAGTTACTGCAACTGGAGAAGGATTATCTGTGGAAATTAGTAGGACAAGCAAGAGGTAAATGTATAACTCACGTAAGTTTCCTTTAAACACTATAGAAGCCTCCTCCTGCTGTTTCTAAGTTGCTTCAGTCGTGTCCGACTCTGTGCGACCCCATAGAAGACAGCTCACCAGGCTTCCCTGTCCCTGGGATTCTCCAGGCAAGAACACTGGAGTGGGTTGCCATTTCCTTCTCCAGTTACATGCAAATGATCATCTTTCTACTTCAAAATTAACATTTCCTCTTTATGAAAGCTTTCCTCAAGAGTTCTACAAGGGAGCATCCTTAGCAGGTTCTGGGTAGTGAATATAAGCACTCAATAAGATCAATCTTTAAAACAGTCTAAAGCTTTGATTTTTTTAAAACATGAGTCAGTCTTTGTATAAGTGAAATGTGACTGTGTTACAAATAACGACCATCATGAAGCAAATTCCTTCCAGAACAGGTAGGTGAAGTTCACAATATCTGAAGTTTTTGAAAAGTCATTTCTACTCATAGAAATAGCAAATGGTAGCCTGATTCTTGGAGAAGGTAATGGCACCCCACTCCATTACTCTTGCCTGGAGAATCCCATGGATGGAGGAGCCTGGTGGGCTGCAGTCCATAGGGTCGCTAAGAGTCAGACACGACTGAGCGACTTCACCTTCACTTTTCACTTTCATGCATTGGAGAAGGAAATGGCATCCCACTCCAGTGTTCTTGCCTGGAGAATCCCAGGGACGGGGGAGCCTGGTGGGCTGCCATCTATGGGGTCGCACAGAGTCGGACACGACTGAAGCNATAAGTGATGTTGAATAAGCGATGTGTGCCCGTGCAACAGCGCTTCAGTCGTGTTCGACTCTCTGCAACCCTATGGACTGTAGCCCCACCGGCTCTTCTATCCATGGGATTGTCCAGGCAAGAACACTGGAGTGGGTTGCCCTGCCCTCCTCCGGGGGAATCTTCCCATCCCTAGGATGGAAACTGCGTCTCCTGTGGTTCCTGCATTGCAGGCAGGGAAGCCTACCCCAGGAACACAAAGCTAGAAGTTAATATCGAATACACAGATGTAAAAACTTTCCACAAACACTTAACAAAAGCCAAACACAAAGAAATTAGTGGAAAACTCTAACAGGATGACAAGCTGCTATTAAAAAAACAGGAGACAGGGAAAGCCCAGGGCAATGCAAACTTTGAAGTGGAGCTGACTGCAGACTAGAAAAGAATGGGACCAACACGCTCTGTTTTATTAAGTAACTGGAAGTAGTTCAAACAATTTGCTAAAACTACATAGTTATGACTTAGGTAATGGCAGTAACTAGGTGAAAGGTTACATTTACATATCCTATTAACAGACTCCCTGACTCATCAGTCTCTCTGGAGACATTTATCTATGCAAAAAACCCTTCAGACTCTCCTCCTAGGCATTTTCCCTTATAAAAATTCTCCCCAAAGTCCTTAGTCCCCTGGAAAATGTTTTAAAGACATTTCACTGTGGTCGATTAGGCATGCAGTAATAGCTAAGTGAGGCAACTTGGCCATGGAGGAAATGGTTTATAATAGAACAAACCTGCTTTGCTCTTGGTTAAAATTACTGGCTTGCAACTTGACAAAATGCATACCCTCAAAAGTTCTGAGCAGGACAGGAAGTCACAGGTTAAAGGACGAAGCCGAATATGTGACCTCAGGGTTACTGTTATAACACCTAATGTCAGAACCCAGATCCCTCTAAATTCTCTGGGGGAAACAAAGAGCTGATCACTTTATTTTGATTTCCTTATTTCAGGCCAATTTTAAAATAAGATGTTAACAGTGACGTGGGCGTAAAGCAATCTGGTATCATTTCCTTTCACGTGAACCCATCAGTGACTCATGCAATAAACAGCAGGTCTTCTAGTTCGTTTCGCTGCTGGAGCCAGTTTTCCAAAGATGATTTACCACATGCAGCCTGAGAAAGGGCAGCGTGAAACTGGTGAAATTCTGGTCTTCAGGAATACAACAGACAACAATGATTTCTAATGTCACGTTGTCTGTATAAAGAGAAGGGAGGCACGAGTCAATGCAAGCCTGAAGCCCGGGTTAGGAACCGTGGCAAACAAGCAGGAAAGAGAAAAAGGAAAGCACCCTGAAGACTGATGTGGCCATATCTGGGGGGCAGAGGAGGGGAGAATGTGGTCGGGGGAGTCTCCAACCTTTTCCACTCCTACCAAAATAAAATATTTTTAACTCACAATTAAAAAAAAATAAAACATTTAGCAAAGTAGCATTAAAACACTAAATGGAGTAAAACCTCCTTAACTGAAACTTTTATGGAGGGACTCTGCTACTGCTGCTGCTGCTAAGTCGATTCAGTTGTGTCTGACTCTGTGTGACCCCATAGACGGCAGTCCACCAGGCTCCCCCGTCCCTGGGATTCTCCAGGCAAGAACACTGGAGTGGGTTGCCATTTCCTTCTCCAATGCATGAAAGTGAAAAGTGAAAGTAAAGTCACTCAGTCGTGTCTGATCCTTAGCGACCCCATGGACTGCAGCCTACCAGGTTCCTCCGTCCATGGGATTTTCCAGGCAAGAGTACTGGAGTGGGGTGCCATTGCCTTCTCTGATGGAGGGACTCTACATTAGTACAATCCCTGTTATCAGCTGACCTTGAATCTCCCAGAAGTTACTGCAACTGGAGAAGGATTATCTGTGGAAATTAGTAGGACAAGCAAGAGGTAAATGTATAACTCACGTAAGTTTCCTTTAAACACTATAGAAGCCTCCTCCTGCTGTTTCTAAGTTGCTTCAGTCGTGTCCGACTCTGTGCGACCCCATAGAAGACAGCTCACCAGGCTTCCCTGTCCCTGGGATTCTCCAGGCAAGAACACTGGAGTGGGTTGCCATTTCCTTCTCCAGTTACATGCAAATGATCATCTTTCTACTTCAAAATTAACATTTCCTCTTTATGAAAGCTTTCCTCAAGAGTTCTACAAGGGAGCATCCTTAGCAGGTTCTGGGTAGTGAATATAAGCACTCAATAAGATCAATCTTTAAAACAGTCTAAAGCTTTGATTTTTTTAAAACATGAGTCAGTTCTTTGTATAAGTGAAATGTGACTGTGTTACAAATAACGACCATCATGAAGCAAATTCCTTCCAGAACAGGTAGGTGAAGTTCACAATATCTGAAGTTTTTGAAAAGTCATTTCTACTCATAGAAATAGCAAATGGTAGCCTGATTCTTGGAGAAGGTAATGGCACCCCACTCCATTACTCTTGCCTGGAGAATCCCATGGATGGAGGAGCCTGGTGGGCTGCAGTCCATAGGGTCGCTAAGAGTCAGACACGACTGAGCGACTTCACCTTCACTTTTCACTTTCATGCATTGGAGAAGGAAATGGCATCCCACTCCAGTGTTCTTGCCTGGAGAATCCCAGGGACGGGGGAGCCTGGTGGGCTGCCTTCTATGGGATGGCACTGAGTCTGACATGACTGACGCGACTTAGCAGCAGCAGCAGCAGCAGCCTGATTCTTCCCTAAGGGTCTCCACCTGTACTCTTTAGAATTCCTACCCCTGTCCCTTGTTTTGCTTACGTTGTAACCGCAGCACCAGCAGTCAACACGGCACCCTCAATATGGGTTTAAATGTGTCCCTTGCGGCTGCCGCAGCTGTTGGCTAGACTAACAGTTACAGAAGGACAGGAAGAAAGTTGTGCTGTCTCTTCCCTAAGATTGTGGTCCACGCCCTCCTCAACACGAGCTGCCAGCATCTGATAGGAACGCAGATCTGCTGCTTTTCTTGGGTCCTGGCGTTTCCCCACCTTCGCTGTGTCATTTAAGGTTGTGATTTACACTTCTGCGTTTTTGTGGGTTGGTTTTTTTTTTTTCTTTTCTGAGTCCAGTTTCTTCTTTTCCTGAGGCCGTCCTCATAAACTCCCTGAACAAAAGCCAGGTGGAAATCTCCCTGTCCCCTCATCCTTTCCTTGCATGCAGGCCGCACAGCTGGGTGGCAGCAGGCGCCATCTGGGTGCTGCTGGACCAGCTGGGTTCTGGAACCTCGCTACCCACGTGCCACTCTTGTCCTTGCCCGTTAGGCACAGCTGGGAGATGGAGCTGAAGGCAGCGTTCAGAGGCTCCAGCTCCTTTCAGCCCAGACCTCGAGCTCACGGTCACATGTGATTTTGAGGAATGCCACCTGTATGGAAAACTCGCATAGCCACATGGCCCCAGTCTGCCCAGTCTCCAAGCCGACACTGCAGCCAATTCTCTACATTTTCCCCCAGCAGGTATGAGCTAAATACCGTACTAATTATTCATGCGGAAATATTTCCTTTGTACAAAGGAACCTTTATGAATCTAACACCATCTAACAAGCATCATTTGCATGCTGCCATAGTCAATAGCGTCTGCCTCTACTCATCCAAGAATACAAAAAGTCTGAAGCTTTAAACCAGCGACATCCAACAGACTTTCAGACCTTTCTGCAACGATGAAAATGTTTTATTATCTGCTCTGCCCACTACAGTAGCCACTAGCCACGTGTGGCTATTAAGCATTTGCCATGTGGCTAGAGTGACTGAGGAAGTAACATTTTTTCATATTAATTAATTGAGACAAGTCTAAACAATGTGGCCCCTGGCTAAGCTCCATGGCTAGTACTAACAAATAAGCATGCCACGGTTTCATGGATGCTGGCATAAGGAATGAGATTACTAGGTCAGAGACAAAGGATTACATTACTCAAAAAAAAAAAAACAACAACACCACCCAGTAGCAGGAGTATTAGCATAGTTATGCCCGTTCTATGAAACCCAATTCCTACAGTATGACGGGTAGAGGGCAGGCAATACCTATCTACCCAATGATTTGCACTAGAGAGGTGATTCCTGAGCTTAGAGTGTACCAAGTCTTTTATAACGCACAGTAAACTGACCTATGCTTTGCTCCATAGACAAAGACTACTTCTATTTTCCATAGCTATATGCTGTACCAAAGTCCCTGAAAAGATAGTCTGGAATGAAAACAGTCAGCGCCTCTGCTCACAAGATGTGCGGACACCTGAGGGACTAAGGGAGAGCTATTTCCCAACAGTGGAAGTTCAAACACATCTCTGCAATCTACCCATCTCTCTCCAATCCTGCTTGAGTATCTGCTTCTAGATGGACTTCTTAATAGCACCATTGTGATAGCTTTCAAAACAGCTATCACTACAGCCTCTTCCCAGGCATTTTTTCCATGCAGTAGCTAGAATGGGGGCGTCCCAGCTGGCCCAGTGGTAAAAAAGAATCTGCCTGCCAATGCAGGAGACACAAGAGACGCGGGTTCGATCCCTCGGTCAGGAAGATCCCCTGGAGTAGGAAATGGCAACCCACTCAAGTCTTCTTGCCTAGGAAATCCCATGGACGTGCTATCGTCCACGGGGGCGCAGAGAGTCAGACCTGAGTGAGGGATGGAACACGTGTACACATGCAGACACAACCAGAAGGCACCTCGTAAACACAAACCTCACCAGCGCTCTCGCTCCAGCCTTCGATGCCATCCGCCGCGCTTGGGATTAAGCCAGCCCTCCTCAGCCAGCACCACGAGGCCCTGAAGGAAGCAGGTCTGCCCCTACCTAAGGGCTTGTCCATAGCCTCTTCTAAGATGCTTTCCTTTATCCGCACTAAACTTCTCTCATTCCCCAAAAGGCAGGCCATACAGTGGTGGCCCCGGGTTGAAAGAAACTACAAAATGCGTCTGTTTTGGCCCCCCACGATAAGTTTTAAAAACATTTCGGCCATTTCACATTTATGAAATATGAATATTAAGCTCCTCTTTAAAAATGAGGGCGTCTGGCAACACCTGGCTGCTTCCCAGCCTGACAGCGCTGGGCTGCAGTTGAGTTTCTACTGATCCCTTTAGATGAAGCCTGGGTTCTCCGGCTGCCACGCCGCTCCAGCTCTGCCTTCTTTATGTTTCTCCATTATCCACCTGACTTCGGTTCCAAGCATCAGGCTCTGTTCACCTTGGTCTGGGACACTCTTCAGTCCTCCAACTTCTTTAGTCGCAGACTATCATTCATTCTCCAGGGCGTAGTACGCTCATGGGAAGTCTTCCCTGACCACCACCAACCCCAGTTAGGATCAGGCGGTCCACTGTATGACACCCATCCACTGAGGCCTCCATTATCATCCTGTCTGTCGTCTGTGGGTCTCTGCATTACTCCACACACCAATCACCCAAGACTGTGATTTTCTGTTTACAAGTCTTTACCCTGCCCCAGACTTTTAGGTTCTAAGAAAGTGACACTAACTGGCTTGTATCCCATTGCATGCCAGTGCTTACGAAGCCCCAGCACATAGTAGGAGCTCAATAAATCCTTGTTAAATAAATTAATAAAGCCATTGGGAATGGCTAATTCAAAATACTGAAGGTGGCGATGTATTCATATTTTTATGCACTTATTTATTTTAAAACTTTGGACCTCTGAATTGTCATTCTCCTCCCCCCAGAAAACTAAAGTAACTACCTGCATAATAGGGATGAAACTAGTAACAGGCAATGTGCTAATAAGCACTTCACATTGATTAGTTCATTTAATCCTTACAATAGCCTTTTGAGCTAAGTACTTCCTTTATTACTATTATTTGGCAGATGAGGAAACTGAGAATTCGGGAGATTAAAAGTAACTTACCCAGAGTTACAAAACTAGTAAATGCCTGGTGGGACTCAAACCCAGGCTCATCAAAACCCCAAAGCCAAAATTCTTAACCATACACAATTTATAAATGTGTGATTTTTGATGCACCCTGGATGATAAGAGACCACGTGTGGTAAGGACAAACCAGAGAACTATTTTCAGGCCATTGAAAGTATAGTTCTCCTGCCATTAGCTGTGCAACCTGGGCTAAGAAGAAGGTCTTATTCTCTACATCAGTACTGTAAACTGTAGAGACAAGATAATGCCGACCTCTCTCTTGGAGGTGGGAGGAGAAGGGGATGACAGAGGATGAGATGGTGGGATGGCATCACCAACTCAATGCACGTGAGTTTGGGTGATAGACAGGGAGGCCCGGCGTGCTGTGGTCCATGGGGTCGCAAAGAGTCGGACACGACTAAGCAACTGAACTTAACTGAACTCTCAGAAGACTTGAGAGCACAGGCCACCAACTACCAACATAATGCAGACAGCCCTTCTCTGTGGCTATTTGTACGTGCTTTTCACAATCAGCTTTTAGTAGCTGAAGGTGTTAAAAGGCAAGAGAAAGTTCTTACATGCACAAGAAGCTTTCTGGCTCGACATTCATGACCATCACACCAAATCACACAGGTCCGGGGCAGTGACACAATCTTTAACCTCAGCTCACAAACAGGAAAATAAAGGTACTGAGCAATAAGGCCAAGTGTAAAGTTAACTTCATATTCCTCAGGCTGCCTAGAAATCCGCCTTGCCTCCCTGTGTGAGCTGAGCCCAAGCTCCCAAAGCTGAGCGGTGGTGGTGGTGTAGTCGCTCATTCGTGTCCGACTCTTTGTGACCCTATGGACGTCAGGCTCCTCTGTCCATAGGATTCTCCCGGCAAGAATACTGGAGTGGGTTGCCATTTCCTTCTCCACTCAAAGCCAAGTACTGGTAGGTCATGCCTATGAAATTCTACACATATCTTGCAGATGGATGAATTCTTCCAAGGAGCAGGAAAAGAATCAGAAATGTCACCAAGTCATACCAAATACAACCTGATGGTCCATCTGGTTTTTCCAAGTGGGATTCCTGCCCATTCTTTGAGCCAAGTCAAACCTTTTTAAAATGGTTTCTTAAAAAAGTCTAAGAATCTTGCAACCTTTTTTTTTTTCAAATATTGTAACTTTTTAAGCCAAATTCTAGAACTAATCCAGGGCCCACCAGGCCACAAAGTGTTCAAGTTTCAACTTATTTCAATCTCTGTATTTTTTTCCTGGGCATTATCATTTCCTTTCTCAAGGACTTGAGAAAAAATTGTATATGGGCATCATAGATTCAGTGACCAAAGTTAGAACTGAAATTTCTACAGTTTTTAATGGGCTTCCCATGTGGCTCAGTTGGTAAAGAATCTGCCAGCAATGTGGGAGACCTGGGTTCAATAGCTGGGTTGGGAAGAGCTACTGGAGAAGGGAAAGGCTTTTTAAGAGTTTTTTTAACATTTATTACTACATACACATATATGGATGCTTTTCTGAGCTTTCATTCTAAAATTTAGATTTTATTTCCAAGGATGGCTCCCATTTGATGATGTAGAGACACTTGAAATTTTATTTCAGGAAATACCAGCTTAACTAAAATTATTGTTTCCAATCTACTGAGTATATTCGCCAAAAAGTGGTCTTAAAGGGCCTTCAGTAATGTATTCTTGACTACACTGCCATATGTAGTTATTAGAATACATGATATTTATATAAAATATGAAATAAAAACATTAGTATTTAGGTTAGATTGAAAGTTTCTCTAGGGCAAGGAATATATTCTATCAGTTCAGTCACTAGTTGTGTCCAACTCTTTGCAACCCCATGGACTGCAGCACGCCAGGCCTCCCTGTCCACCACCAAATCCCACAGTTTACTCAGACTCATGTCCATTGAGTCAGTGATGCCATCCAACCATCTCATCCTCTGTTGTCCCCTTCTCCTCCCGCCTTCAATCCTTCTCAGCATCAGGGTCTTTTTCAAGGAGTCAGGTGGCCAAAGTATTGGAGTTTCAGCTTCAGCATCAGTCCTTTCAATGAACATTCAGAACTGATTTCCTTTAGGATGGACTGGTTGGACTTCCCTGCTATCCAAGGGACGCTCAAGAGTCTTCTCCAACACCACAGTTCAAAAGCATTAATTCTTTGGCGTTCAGCTTTCTTTAAAGTCCAACTCTCACATCCATATATGACTACTAGAAAAATCATAGCTTTGACTACAGGGACTTTTGTTGGCAAAGTAATGTCTCTGCTTTTTAATATGCTGTCGTGATTGATCATAGCTTTTCTTCCAAGGACCAACCATCTTTTAATTTCATGGCTGCAGTCACCATCTGCCGTGATTTTGGAGCCCCCCAAAATAAAGTCAGCCACTCTTTCCATTGTTTTCCCATCTATTTGCTATGAAGTGATGGGACTGGATGCCAGGATCTTTGTTTTCTAAATGTTGAGCTTTAAGCCAACTTTTTCACTGTATTCTTTCACTTCCATCACGAGGCTCTTTAGTGCTTCTTCACTTTCTGCCATAAGGGTGGTGTCATCTGCATATCTGAGGTTATTGATATTTCTCCCAGCAATCTTGATTCCAGCTTGTGCTTCATCCAGCCCAGCATGTTGCATGATGTACTCTGCATACAAGTTAAATAAGGAGGGTGAAAATATGCAGCCCTGTGATATCATTTAGTTAAAAGAGATAATTTGATCAAATATAATTTTATTTTCTATCCTTGAGAAGTTAGAGAGTATAGACTTGAATTCTATGTTTAAGTCCCAAAAGATGAATCCTTTGACATAGGAGAAAAAAATTAAATATTTGTAATACTAATCTTGACATCGTTGATTTCAAGAAAACTCAAGCAAAAACTACATAAAGATTTAGGAAAAATTTAAATACAAATGATTATCAAAATTTATTTCAAATGGTTCAAGTAAAACAGAATTATGCCACTTACAGCCAAAGCAATTTAAAATGTAATATATTTAAATTTCTGAAATTCTGAAAACAAAATTATGATTGAGAAAGTTCTATTAAGAAAAGTGAGTTTATTATAATAGTGGTCATATCATGGAAGAATATAGGGTTGTATATAAATAAATAAAGCAACTATGATTAACTTGTACTATCCAAGCCAATAAAATGTATTATAATAAAGCATTATGATATGGGCATATCTACTACATCTAATGAAAAAGTTTGCATACATATAAAAATGTGTACAAAATTTTAAAATAACCTAAGCTATACATTATATTTGGAGAAGGCAATGGCAACCCACTCCAGTACTCTTGCCTCGAAAATCCCGTGGACAGAGGAGCTATATTGTGTGGGGATGTATCCATATATGGTAAAATGTATAATATAAAGGAAGGTAATGACAAAATACAATATCTTGAATCAGGTGAAAGTATCAAGAGAAGTACAGCACATAATTAAATACCAGGGTTTTGATAATGTAATTCTTAAGATAAGCAGTGGGTTCTTGGCTGCCTGTCAGTTCAGTTCAGTCACTCAGTTGTGTCTGTCTCTTTGTGACCTGTTGGAGTGCAGCTCGCCAGGCTTCCCTGTCCATCATCAATTTCTGGAGTTTGCTCACACTCATGTCCATTGAGTCAGTGATGCCATCCAACCATCTCATCCTCTGTCGTCCTCATCTCCTCCTGCATTCAATCTTTCCCAGCTTCAGGGTCTTTTCCAAGGAGTCAGTTCTTCACCAAAGAAGCTGAAACTGCAATAGTTTGGCCTCCTGAGAAATCTGCATGCAGGTCAAGAAGCAATGGTTAGAACTGGACATGGAACAACAGATTGGCTCCAAATCAGGAAAGTAGGTCAAGGATCTGATTGTCGCCCAGTTTATTTAACTTATATGCAGAGTCCATATAAGTCTTCTGTGTATCTGAGCTTTATATTTCTCCTGGCAATCTTGATTCAAGCTTGTGCTTCATCCAGCCTGGCATGATGTACTCTGTATATAAGTTAAATAAACAGGGTAACAATATAGAGCCTTGACATGCTCCTTTCCTAATTTGGAAACAGTCTGGTGTTCCCTGTCTAGGTCTAGCTGTTGCTTCTTGACCTGCATACAGGTTTCTCAGGAAGCAGGTAAAGTAGTCTGGTATTCCTCTCTCTTTAAGAATTTTCCACCGTTTATTGTGATACACATAGTCAAAAGCTTTGGCATAGCCAATAACACAGGAGTAGATGTTTTTCTGGAATTCTCTTTCTTTTTCTATGATCCAACAGATGTTGGAAATTTGATTAGCTCCTCTGCCTTTTCTAACACCAGCTTGAACATCTGGAAGTTCATGGTTCACGTACTGTTGAAGCCTGGCTTGAAGAATTTTAAGTATTACTTTGCTAGTGTGTGAGAGGAGTGCAGTTGTGTGGTAGATTGAGCATTCTTTGGCATACCCTTCTTGGGGATTGGAATGAAACTGACCTTTTCCAGTTCTGTGGCCACTGCTGAGTTTTCAAAATTTGCTGGCATATTGAGTGCAGCACTTTCACAGCATCATCTTTTAAGATTTGATATAGCTCAGCTGGAATTCCATCTTCTCCACCTGCTTTTTTTCTAGTGATCCTTCCTAAGGCTCACTTGACTTCAAATTCCAGGATGTCTGGCTCTAGGTGAGTGATCACACCATCATGGTTATCTGGGTCATTTCCATAGTTTCATTTTATTATTATATTTCATAGCGTATATATATATGACATATAT
>SJYV01051817.1:773749-800121 GCA_006410875.1 Neotragus pygmaeus
GTGATTTTGGAGCCCCCCAAAATAAAGTCAGCCACTCTTTCCATTGTTTTCCCATCTATTTGCTATGAAGTGATGGGACTGGATGCCAGGATCTTTGTTTTCTAAATGTTGAGCTTTAAGCCAACTTTTTCACTGTATTCTTTCACTTCCATCACGAGGCTCTTTAGTGCTTCTTCACTTTCTGCCATAAGGGTGGTGTCATCTGCATATCTGAGGTTATTGATATTTCTCCCAGCAATCTTGATTCCAGCTTGTGCTTCATCCAGCCCAGCATGTTGCATGATGTACTCTGCATACAAGTTAAATAAGGAGGGTGAAAATATGCAGCCTCCATGTACTCCATTCCTGATTTGGAATCAATCTGATGTTCCATGTCCAGTTCTAACTTTTGATTCTTGACCTGCATACAGAGTTCTCAGGAGGAAGGTCAGGTGGTCTGATATTCCCATCTCTTTAAGAATTAAAGGCTTTGACATAGCTGTTAATAGAAAGAAGCCCATAGCACAATGCATTGCACAATATAGAAACTCATGAAATGCCTATTAAATCAGGAATTCATAAACAACGGGCCACAGCTATTGATCCTCAAGTCTAAAGCTGACTTCTTAGGCCTTTTAACTGCTTTCTTCCTAAGTAAGAGTGGTGCTAACAATGCTTCATATGCCTGTGCTTTTAAACGGAAAATTTACGAATGATAGTGCACATGTAGCTTCTTTGAGCTAAATTCTGAACTTACTTTACTAAAATAAGTCTACTTCCTGAACTGTTGAAATTAAAAGCAAATTTAAATTTGCACCGAAGATGGAAAAAAGAGGTTTTAAAGACTGTCAAGCACCCTAAGCAAGCACAGAACTTATTTCCAAAGACGTGTGCCAATAACGGCCTTCTGCTATGAAAGCCTGTGAAAGCCTACGACCACAGAAGAAACATGTCAGATCCGTAGCTCTGCACCTTTGGGTGAGGAGGAGATGATTTCAATTCGGAACACTAAATATCAGACCCAGAAACACGAGTTTTGACCCAAAGCAGTCAGGGATATATAATCAATCTTGTCTCAGCTGAAGGACCTAAACTCAGATAACTAGAACACAGGACGTTCAGAAGACCAGGGACCACGGCTCAAAATCAAGGAACACACCCGAATCATCCTCACCCCGACCCTCAGCGGTNTGGAAAAGACCCTGATACTGGGAAAGATTGAAGGCAGGAGGAGAAGGGGACGACAGAGGATGAGATGGTAGGATGGCATCACTGACTCGGACATGAGTTTGAGCAAGCTTTGAGAGTTGATGATGAACAGAGAAGCCTGGTGTGCTCCAGTCCATGGAGTCACAAAGAGTCGGACATAACTGAGCAACTGAACTGAACTGAACTGAGGGGACTGGATGCCATGCTCTTTGTTTTTTGAATGTTGAGTTTTAAGCCAGCTTTTTCACTCTCCTCTTTCACCTTCATCAAGAGGCTCTTTAATTCCTCTTCACTTACTGCCATTAGGGTGGTATGATCTGCATATCTGAGGCTATTGTTAGTTCTTCTGGCAATTTTGATTCTAGCTTATGTTTCACCCAGTCCAGCCCACAAACTGGAGAGCAATAATACCAAAGAAGTTCTCCCACTGTTGTGAAGGTTCAGAACGCCACGTCAGGCTTCCCAGCGTGGAGATCTGACAAAGGGACTGGGAATCCCCAGGGAATCTGACTCGGAGGCCAGCAGGATTTTATTAAAGACTTCCACGGGACTGGGGGAAGCAGAGACTGCAGTCTTGGTGTACAAACAAAACCTGCACACACCAAGACACAGAGAAAAGGAGCAATGACTCCACAGGAGACTGAACCAAAATACCTGCTGGTGTTGGCGGGTCTCCTGTGGAGGAGTGGGTTGGCAGGGGCTCACCACAGGGATGGGGGACTGGCAGCAGCAGTCTGGGAAGGTCCCTTTTGATGTAAACCCTCTTGGAGGTCACCATGAATCTGAAGGCTGGTCGCCTCAGATCAAAAAACTACCAGAAAGGGAGCCCAACCCCACCCACCAACAGATAATTGTATTGCAATCTTACAGAGCATGGCCTTGCCCACCAGAGCAAGACCCAGTTTTTCCCCCCACTCATCCTTCCCATCAGGAAACGAACACAAGCCTCTTAGCCTCCTCCAGCAGAGGGCAGACAGAAGAAGCAAGAAGAACCACAATTCCACGGCTAATAAAACCATATTACAGAAAGTTAATATATATATAGGTGTGTGTGTGTGTGTGTGTGTGTGTGTGTGTGTGTGTGTGTGTGTANCACAAGCCTCTTAGCCTCCTCCAGCAGAGGGCAGACAGAAGAAGCAAGAAGAACCACAATTCCACGGCTAATAAAACCATATTACAGAAAGTTAATATATATATAGGTGTGTGTGTGTGTGTGTGTGTGTATGTGTGTGTGCGGCTTCCCTGGTGGCTCAGCGGTGAAGAATCCACCAGCAATACAGGAGACACAGGCTCAATTCCTGGGTCACGAAGATCCTCTGGAGAAGGGAATAGAACCCACTTCAGTATTTTTGTTTGGGAAATCCCATGGACAGAGGAGCCTGGCAAGCTATGGTCCATGTGGTCACAAAGAGTCAGACATGACTGAAGCAATTTAGCACACATGAATGCATATATATCCATAATTCTTTTCTTCAGTTCTTGGCATCCCTTCCTCTAGCCCTTGGACCTAGAACGGTGAGCTGCAATGTCAAAGTTCAGTTCAGTCGCACAGTCGTGTCCAACTCTTTGCAACCCCATGAATCACAGCACGCCAGGCCTCCCTGTCCGTCACCAACTCCCAGAGTTCACTTAGACTCACATCCACCAAGTCTGTGATGCCATCCAGCCATCTCATCCTCTGTCGTCCCCTTCTCCTCCTGCCCCCAATCCCTTCCAGTATCAGAGTCTTTTCCAGTGAGTCAACTCTTCTCATGAGGTGGCCAAAGTACTGGAGTTTCAGCTTNTCCGCCCCCCTCCCCCGCCCCCGCGCGCTTAAATAAATCACTCTAGGTGAGAAAAGAAGGAAATGGGGAGGGACTGGAGTCCTAAGATTGTAGTGATTGTTATGCTTAAGTTAAATTCAGTGCATTTGTAATGTCAAGGTCATTTTCCTGTCCAATGGGTTGACCACATTTTTACCTTAAAATGTAGGAGGACACTTGGGACAACACCATCAGTGTTACCTCTGGGCAGCCTTCTCTGACACCGTTGAGGTCCTGCTAGACCCTGCCATGGCTTCAGCTGCACTCACAGGGAGCCAGTGTGCCCGAGGAAGCCACCAGCAAGTCTGGATGCCAGCGGGTTACAGCCTCAGGGCGTTGCTGGTTGTACACAGTCCAGCCACTGATCGCTGAAGCCTGGCATGTACTTAGTGAGCCAGCCACCACCACCACTTCAAAAGTGAGGAGAAGACTCCTTTGTCCCGGCCTCTGGGAACTGCTCGCCTGGGGTCCACTTCTGCACTCTGGAAGCATCATGGCAAAACCGTCCTTAGTGTCCCAGTTTCTCTTTTGGAACGACTGCTTCCTATTTAATTGTAAAATCTCCTTTCTTTCTCTTGTTTCCTGTAGTGCCCAAGAGGCTAAGCTTTTGAAAGTTCAAGAGGCTCGAGGAGACCAGCATAAAGTTATTCTTTCTCTTCTCACTAGAAGAAACTTCCTTTGAAATGGAACCTTATGCCACGTACATCCTTTCTAAATATGGTAATCCCCCTGTATCTAGTAGTTATCGTAATTTTATATAAAGAATACATACAATCGTGTGAAAAATGTCCAGGCAACTAATGGGGATAAAGAGTCCTGTTTTCCTCTGGGAAAAATTCTGGTAGGGAAAAAAAAGAAGCTGAGCGAGTTCATTTGTCTGCAACAGAATTGGTCTCAAGCTGTGCTAAAAGTTGATGCAGGTGGACATTTGTCCATAAACCTCCCTCTTCCTCAGTTGACCTTCACAGCAGTATTGGCCACCGAACCCTGCCGGTTCTCCAAGGCAGCCCACCTCACCTCAAAGCGTCAGGGTCTTCAGATGCTGCTGCCTACAACTGCTGGTCTTGGAAAAGACAGGGTCTTAGAATCTTGAGCACAAGTGACAGAGCAAATGAAGATCCATGGAGAATCTTCCTCATACTCCTTATTTTTAGACTTTTCTGGGAGTCATTTCATTGTAAAGTTGGGTCCAATGGTCAAAACTCAACCTGGGCAGTTGCAGGAATGTGCTGGCCTGTAGAGTTTCCTGAAAAGAAATAAAAATGCACCCTTCCTCATTACACAGCACTACCAATAAAATCTAAGAGTTCCCAACCTTTATTGAGAACAGAAAGGTACATCCGAATGGTATAACAAGCTTCAAATTGGTTGTATCAAGCAGTCAACTTTGCTTAATGCACATTCAGAATGACAAGAGAAAAAAAATATCAATTTCAATTTGCAAGTCGTCAGAAAGCACCTTGTGGGCCACTTAATGAATAGCCCCATGTTAAATTAGTAATATATGTTTATTCTTTCACAAATAAATTTTCCTCTGAAATACAGACATCTGTCATGGAGTCAATTATCTTGCATAGCATGTGCTATAAAAGCACATAAAAGAAATAATATACTGCATTGCTTATTTGAAAGTAATCAGGAATACCATGAACACTGGCATGTCTTTAATTTCATGGTGTTAAGAAAAAACTATAGGAGTATCAAGTAGCGAACCCTTTCCTCTCTGTGTACTAATTAAATTATCTATTGTGATATATATAGGAGGAAACATTTTTTTTTCCCCCATTAACTGCCAGAAATACCAGGGGACTGTTTTCTTGTCTTCCTCTACTAACCCCTGTAGAGGGAATGTGAACATGAAGTTTCCTTTGAAAACAGAGGGGTCACCACACCCTGACCAGCTGTGAAGTATGCAGAAGACCAAGGCTAGAAATGGCATTCTATGTACATAAATTATCACTTGAATGAGGCTAGACTTTTGGAGAAGGCAATGGCATCCCATTCCAGTACTCTTGGCTGGAAAATCCCATGGATGAAGGAGCCTGGTAGGCTGCAGTCCACGGGGTCGCTAGAGTCAGACGTGACTGAGCGACTTCACTTCACTTTTCACTTTCATGCACTGGAGGAGGAAATGGCCACTCACTCCAGTGTTCTTGCCTGGAGAATCCCAGGGACAGGGAAGCCTGGTGGGCTGCCGTCTATGGGGTCGCACAGAGTCAGACACGACTGAAGCGACTTAGCAGACTTTTAAGGTGTTGCTCAACAGTAAAAGAACTGACCTGAAATGCAGGAGACATTGGGTCCAGAAAATCCCTTGGAGGAGGGCGTGGCAACCCACTCCAGTATTCTTACCAGGAGATTCCCTGGACAGAGGAGCCTGCTGGACTATGTACGTTTCATGAGGTCACAAAGAGTCGGACACAACTGAAGCACCTGACCACGACCACACAAACAGACTTTTAAGAAATTTATGCATCAAACAGATCTGAAGACGTAAAAAGTGCAAAAGAAGCAGTTTGTTGTTGTTTACTCCCTAAGTCATGTCTGACTCTTTGCGACCCCATGACCTGCAGCATGCCAGGCATCCCTGTCCTTTATTATATCCCAGAGTTTGCTTAAATTCATGTCCATTGGGTCAGTGATGCCATCTAACCATCTCATCCTCTGTCATCCCCTTCTCCTCATGCCCTCAATCTTTCCCAGCATAAGGGTCTTTTCCAGTGAGTTGGTTCTTCATATCAGATGGCCAAAGTATTGGAGCTTCAGCTTCAACATCAGTCCTTCCAATGAATATTAAAGGTTGATCTCCTTTAGGACTGACTGGTTTGATCTCCTTGTTGTCCACAGGACTCTCGAGAGTCTTCTCCAGCAGCACAATGCAAAAGCATGAATTCTTTGGCTCTCAGCCTTCTTTATGGTCCAACTTTTACATGCGACATGACTCCTGGAAAAACCATGGCTTTGTCTCTCTGAACCTTTGTTAGCAAAATGATGTCTCTGCTTTATAATACCCTGTCTAGGTTTGCCATAGCTTTCCTTCCAAGGAGCAAGTGTCTTTTGATATCATGGCTGCAGTCACTGTCTGCAGTGATTTCGGAGCCCAAGAAAATGTAAGGTTCTAACTGTCGCATCTTGACCTGCATAAGACAGTAAGGTGGTCTGGTATTCCGGTCTCTTAAACAATTTTCTGCAGTTGGTTGTGATCCACACAGTCCAAGGCTTTGCCATAGTCAGTGAAGCAGAAGTAGATGTTTTTCTGGAATTCTCTTGCTTTATCTATAATCCAACGGATGTTGGCAACTTAATCTCTGATTCCTCTGCCTTTTCTAAATCCGGCTTGTACATCTGGAAGCTCTCAGTTCATGTACTGCTGAAGTATAGGTTGAAGGATTTTGAGCATAACCTTAACTAGCCTGTGAAATGAGTGCAGTTGTGTGGTAGTTTGAAGATTCTTTGGTGTTGCCCTTCCTTGGGATTGGAATGAAAACTGGCCTTTTCCAGTCCTGTGGCCACTGCTGAATTTTCCAAATTTGCTGACATATTGAGTGCAGCACTTTAACAGCATCATGTTTTAGGATTTGAAATGGCTCAACTGGAATTCCATCACCTCCAGTAGCTTGGTTTTTAGTCAAACTTTGTTGATGGAATGCAAATGTGAAAGCCTTCTGTTTTTTTCAGGCAAACTCCCACTCTCCCTTCTTTCACTGTCTGATTCACACATAAATAAAATGCCAAAATATTTTGCAGCAAGTTCTGCCAGGTTAGGTACACAGAGCCTTCTCGAATATCTTACTCTATCTTGTGGCACTTTAAAATAGACTTGAACAAAAATTTTAGAAGAATCTTTTGATAGCTTCCCAGAGAGTAGAATGGATTATCATTATGAAATAAAGGGGCATCATTCATTTTTAAATCTTGGCTCTGCAAGTTCCCTGCCCAAGCTGTGGTTGACACTTAAAGGGCCTAATTGTGATTCATGTATGCACCACATTCCCTAGGAACTGGTCCGTCTAATTTCACACAATCCCTTTATTCATAGGACAAAAATAAATTTCAGTCTTAGTGGCTAAGGATAGCGATTCTTTTTTGCTTTGGTTTTTGATTAATTTTCATTATAGTTTCTTTAAAATGTTGCATTAGTTTCTACAGCAAAGTAAACCCGCCATACGTATGCGTGTATCTCCCCTCTTTTGGATTTTCTTCCCGTTTCGGTCACCCCAGAGCACTGAGGAGCAGTCCCTGAGCCACGAAGTAGGTTCTCATTATTATCTATTTTATACATGATGATGTTTGTTTATCAACCCCAGTCTCCCCACTTGAATAAGCACAGTGATTCTTGATCCTGACTGCACAATGGAATTACCTGGGGCGCTTCAAATTCCCCGCAACGCTGCTTCAGACCAAGTAATCAAGACTCTCTGGGAGTAGGGTGTGAGGATACAGGTTCACTTATTTCCCTAAGTAGTTTTATGTGTAGCTAGGGCAGCTGTTGGTAGAATGTAAACACTTTGCAAATAAAGATAAAGCATTCTTGTTTTATATGTTTAATATGCTATTTAATATGAGCTCATCTACCTATTAGGTGCAGTTTTGTTTTTTGTTTTGTTTTACTGCTTTTGAATCAAGAAAACTGTTAATTTGTTTTGACATGCTAAGTTTTTCATACCAGATTATGTTCTCTTTCCCCAGCTTTCTGGCTAAGATAGCAAGGCTGGCTCACAAAACCCGTGGCCTACTCTCATTGTAGTGGGTTTGTTACTAAAATCAAAGCCATAGATCACTGCAGGAAAACAGACTTGTGGGAAATCGAATCTTATTAAGTCTTAAATTCCTACAAGTTAATACCCTTAGCTATTAAACCATTATCCAATTTAGTAGTTAAAAAACAGATACATGTTATAAGTAATTCTCTCTGTAAAGTCCAAGGTTTAGAAACAAAATAATTACAAAGACAACCAGGATCATCAATTTTATGTAGTCAGTGCTAATGAAGAACCAAAGATTTGACTCTAAAAAGAGTATTGAAATGCTACCAGCAATATCACATAAGTAGTTAATACTTTGAGTATGCTTGTGAAATGAAAATAAATCTGACCCAAAAGGGAACAGGTAATAGATTTTATATATACTATTATGATGTAAGCTATAAAAACTTTCCCCATACACAATTTAGTATGATGGAGGGAGGTGGAATGGGGGAGATCTCAGAAGGAAATTAATAGGAAATGGATTTACTGGGAAAGTTGAAGAGGCTAATAGTATTTGACTGGACGGTAGAGTTTACAAGTTCAACCAAGTCACAAAGGCTAAGTGAATACTGCTGTTCTCCACTGCCTTTTTTGGAAAGTTACTAGTAGGATGAGAAGTTGATATGGCAAAGACAAGGGCTGCATAGCCACTGAATCACTAGAAATTTCTGCAAATCAATGTCTCCAATACTGCTCCATAGACTTTGATTTTTTTAAAACAAGAAATTAATTTAGGGAATTCCTCACCAGATAGAGTAATTTAATTTCCTAATTAAAAAGTGGATATCCCATGTATTTTTTTAAATGAAAAATATACAAAGAGTTATCAGTACATGTAGATGAAGTTAGTAGGCCTAAAAGACTCTTCAAAAACACTTGAGTGTATGATCTCAATTTTGTTGAATAAGAAAAAAAATATATCGTACTTGTCTGGACTTTCCAAAATAAGTATGTAATGCATTTATTGTCAGAAAAATGTTCGATGTTATTTTTAAAAGGCATAATCTGTGCCCTTTGTCATAGCATTCTGTTTCTTTTCAGTGACTTGAAAACTGAAAATGAAACACATTTGCTACACAAATAGCTTTCTTTCCCATCATATTTTATTTTATTTTCATTCTGCAGCTGTAGTTTTGCATCTCTATTTAAGTTCCTAGTGGGATGAAATTGGAGATTTGGTTTCAATAAGGAAAGCCTCGGATGTGTGAAGAATGACACAGACTTTTCAGTCATATTTAGAAGCAAAAGAAAACTTCATAACATGGAAAAGTTTTGTTTTTTAGCATAAATAGAAAAAAAAAAGGGTTTCAAAAGAGCACACAGGAAGTCAGAACACCTGACTCTCAGTATCGTGCGTATGTTGCTAACGAATTATGTGAGGAGCACACAGCTTCTCCTCTCGGGGTCTCAGTCTTTCCAAAACAGAGTGAGGGGTTGGCCTCGAGGCCTGAAAACTTGGTTCAAAAATAACGAGATTATTTTGTGAAAGACACACAAGCATTAACACAAAGAGATGCTTTGAGATTAGACCCCTATGTTTCTGAAATACTGAGGGCTACAACAAGCAACTCTTTTTAAATGCCAGCATTTTCTTGATGCTTGAGAAGCCGGGTACTAAACTCTGGCCCTTGTGGGAGGAGGCTGCTATGCTGGGAGGGTGCTCTGGTAGGTCTGTCCTCCTGAGATAAAGGCCTGAGCCTCCAGAAAGGACACCTGAGGCACTGCGAGCCTGAATACCTGAGGCAGGTCTGGGAGATTGGTCAGTGGCAGCCACGCTGGTCCCAGCAGCAGAGCAATCAGAGAGAGATGGTCAGCGGTGGGCGTTAAGGGGGTGGCGGTGTCACTGTGTTGGGGTACAGGAAGTAGACTCTTTGAATCAATAGCAAATATTCATGTTTATTTTTCCTGGCTACATTGTATCTGGTTTCTCATCCCCACATCTTAGCTTTGCTGAGTTTTAGTGAATGAAGGGAAAGGCTTGGGTCATTGATTAGGTAGAAGCTGGCAGAGACGTGTGTAAACAGCTGCAGCTGCAAGGCAACCTGGGGTCGCAGTGCAGACGGAGAGGCAAGGGGACCCCCGGCCATGGTCTGCGGGCCACGGAGCAATCCTCGAATCGCCCGAGAAGGGGAACACGGCCAAAGGCAGCCCTTCCTGTCAATCCACGCAAGTGAGGGACTGGACTATTGTTTGACTACTTAAGAGAAGGCATCGGAAGGTGGGATTATTGATCACTGAGGAATGTGAGTTATAAGAGATGCCTATTTGTGGAATGCTTATGTGTCAGGGACTGTGCTATGTCCCTCACTTACTGCATTTTGCTGTCTTTCCAGAAAAGAAAATTAGAAAAATATACTCTCTCAAGGGATAGTTCTCATCCTTTCTTACCACGGCTGCTCCATGAGTCACCAATCCATACAAAATACAAAGTGAAGTCGCTCAGTCGTGTCCGACTCTTTGTGACCCCATGGACTGTAGCCTGCCAGGCTCCTCCATTCATGGAATTTTCCAGGCAAGGGTACTGGAGTGGGTTGCCATTTCCTTTTCCAGGGGATGTTCCCTACCCAGGGATTGAACCCGAGTCTCCAGCGTTGCAGGCAGATGCTTTACTATCTGAGCTACCTAATAGAATATGGGTCAATCCATGGTATATATTAATAAGTATGTGGCTCTGTTTTTTCAGTTTTTAAAAATTCCATTGTGGTAGGCAGAACAATGGCTTTCAAAGATGTTTACACACTAATCCCTGGAGCCCATGAGTATGTTACTTTATGTGGCAAAAGGGCCGTTGCAGATGTGATTAAGGTTAATGACTCAGGGAGATTTTCCTGGGGTATCAGGGTGCGCCCAACCTGATCATATGAGTCCTTCAAAGTGGAAGGCAGGAAGGTTGATCAGAAAGATTCAATGAGGGAAGAAGATGGAGGAGAAACGAGACAGGAGAATGGCTCAACTGCTCCTTCGGACTTGGAAGCCACATGGGTCCGGAGGCTGAGAATGACTCCTGACCGTCAGCAAGGAAACTGGTTCTAGGGAGCTCATTCCTACAACCCCGAGAGACTGCAGTCTGCCAGCAACATCAATGCTCAAGAATATGAAGGCTCCTGAGAGCCTCCAGAAAGGAACACGGCGCTCCAACACCTTGGGTTTTGGCCTCGTGAGACCTGCTTTGGACTTCTGACCTACAGATAAAACATGTGTGTCTTCCAAGGTGCTGAGTTTGCAGTAATTTTTTATATCAGCAATAGAAAAGTAGTATACCCATTAGATGTTTTTTTCCCATAACTAAAAGAATTAATTGAAGTATATTAATTTACAATGTGTTAATTGCTCTTGTACAGCAAGGCGATTCAGTTATATGTAATATTCTTTTTTATTAATAGTGTTCTTTTCTGTTATGGTCTATCATAGGATATTGAATATAGTTCCCTGCTCTGTAGAGTAGGACCTTGTTGTTTATCCATTCTCTGTATAAAAGCTTACATCTGCTAACCCCACCTCCACCCCTCCCCAGCCCCGTCCTGGTTGGCAACCACCACTCTATGTATGTGATTCTCTTTCTGCTTCATAGGTAGGTTCATTTGTGTCCTATTTTAAATTCCACATATATATCCATTTTTGCCTTTCTCTGTCCAACTTACTTCGTATGGCAATCTCTAGTTGCATCCATGTTGCTGAAACGCGTTCTGTCTTTTTTTGTGGCTGACTGGCATCGCATTGTGTGTATGAACCACACCTTTCCCTGTTCATCTGTTGATGGACAGTTAGGTCGTTTCCATGTCTTGGCTTTTGTGAATACCGCTGCTGGGGGTTTGCATCGTTTGCCCTCTGCTCCAGTAGTGCTAGCTGAATATTAACTGATGTTATATGATCATACCGGAATGGATCATGAATTTCACATCACATATGTACTTCCTCATAGGCCCAATATGACCATCTTAGATCAAGTCCTTATTTGTTTTCAAATTTTCAACTTGTGAAATGTACCACAACTTACCAAAGTATGTATAAAATGGACCTATACAGTTAAATATGGACAAAATAAACATATCTGTTTTGAAAGAAAATAAAAATGGAGCTGGTATTGCTAAGAGAGTCCTCTAAAGTGGAGCTGGGAGGCCTCTGAGGAAGTGAGATTTATGTGAGTCTCAGCCTGGATGGAGCTTGACCTTCTGACTGAATCATCAGAGCACCTCCAGAAACTCACAATACTTGTTGAACTCTTACCCTAAAATAACTGATGACTGCTGATCTACTTATCAGACTTCTCTGCTAAAACAACCTGTGGGGTTTTTTTAAGCGGTTTTAAACATTTTCTGACTCAAGTCAGGGTCCGTTAACAATTCTCGCCAGGTAACATTCAACAGCTTCACGGCTTTCTGTCTTTATAAGCCCTTGACTCTTTTTCTTCCTGGGAACATCTTTCTGGGTTGCCCGTATCTGTCTCCTGAATTGCGCTTCTTAAGACCCCAAATAAACCGTTTTCTTATGTGCAAACTTCTGCTTTATTTTTTGTTCAATACCACGCATGCCCCATTTAAGAAGTGGCATTTTGCCAAAACCTCATAAAGGCCCTGTGTGCTCCTCCTCGGTCTCACCTGCCTGCCTTCCCCAGGGGTGAATAATACCCTGAACTTTACGCCATTCCCTTACTATTCCTTGTAGGTTTTCCACGTTTGTACGTATTCCTCAATGAAAGTATAGTTGTTCATATGTCTTTGAAATTTATAAAACTAAAACATGCTACTAAAATAATTCATAAGACAATTTACATATGTATACACACATAAACATATAAATCTGTAACAATAATTAACAAAGTAATATATACAATTCTTACAAGAGAATTTATATATGCATACACACTTAAATGTATAAATACGTTTAAGTGTGTATTATATAATTAGCAAGATTATATATAAAATTCCCTTGTGAATTGTCTTTTTTTCCAGTCGGCATTATGATCTGGTGGTTCTAACATGGTGATGGAAGTGTGTGTGTGTGTGTGTGTGTGTGCACGCGCGCTCGCACACTAAGTCACTTCACTTGTGTCTGACTCTTTACAACCCTATGAACTGTGGCCCCTCAAGCTCCTCTGTTCATGGGATTCTCTGGATAAGAATACTGGAGTGGGTTGCCAAGCCCTCTTCTAGGGGATCTTCCTGACCCAGAGACTGAACCTGCAGCTCCTGCAGCTCCTGCATTGGCAGGCAGATTCTCTGCCCCTGAGCCACTGATGGAACTGTAGTTCGCTCATGTGCATTGCTTTGTGTTAATATGTTACAATGCATTGATTCAGCTCTTAAGGGATGAGTGATTGCCAGTGATTTTACTGATACGAATAATATGGCAGCACACGATCCCATCCAGGTTTTCTAACGCATACGTGAAGAGCTTCTTCAGGGACCACACCAAGGAGCAGAATCGCTGTTCCTGTGCTGCTGTGCCAGGCAGTACCAAATGTTTTCCAAAGTGGTTGCACTAATTCATTCTTATTACTTTTCTAAGAGTCTTAAGGAGCTCCTCTGGTGGCTCGGAAGGTAAAGAATTTGCCTTCAATGTGAAAGTCCTGGGTTCAGTCCCTGGGTTGGGAAGATTCCCTGGAGAAGGGAATAGCTACCCACTCCAGTGTTCTTGGGGTTTCTGTGGTGGCTCAGATGGTAAAGAATCTGCCTGCAAAATGGGAGATCTGGACTTGATCCCTGGGTTGGGAAGATCCCCCGGAGAAGAGAATGGCTACCCACTCCAAAATTCTTGCCTGGAAAATTCCATGGTTGGAGGAGCCTGGCAGGCTACAGTCCATGGGGTCGCAAAGAGTTGGACACGACTGAGTGACTAACACTTTCACATTCTTTAAAGACATTTAACTGATATTTCTCCCTTCAATTTTGCTCTAAATCAATCTACCATTCGTCTGGTTTACCTAAAATATGACTTTCAGCATATTGTTCTCACACCTAGATGCTGATTTTACTATAGAACTTCATGTTTACATCAACAAATCCAAACTCTTTCAACATCTTTCGAAAGTTCCTTTGACTTCTCAGTGAAAATTCTTTGCGTTGAATAGACTGATCTTTGTAGTCTTTTCCCCTTATTGCATATTCTTTTTCACTTTTGCCATTAAAACTCCCTGCCCAGAATCCATCCCTTTCCTCTCCGCCTCCTCAATACTGCCCGTTCTTCAAAACCCACTGATACAATTTGACGATCCATTCACTTTATTCCATGTTGCATGAGTTGGGGAGCCTCCCATCTATTAATAAATCAAAGGCACTCTGAGGAGTTACACAAAATGGAAGATTTTTATGGAAGGAGGGTGGGGCAGTGATGTCATTAGCCAAAGAAAAGAATGAGTTGTTTCCAGCCAGGTCACCGTCTCTGGACGAAAGACGAGTTCTGTCATGCAGATAACCTCTTCTGCCTCTGAAGGGTAGAGACTCAACGTGATTATCTCACTGATGCTAACCAGAAAACTCTGGACTGGTGGTTTAAGAGTGTAGTTCCGGGAAGGTTGAAGCTGCCATTAGGTCAGCTATTCAATCTGGATTTGGTACCGTGGGTTTTTGGCACAAGCGATTTTAGGCTTGTGGTTTTCTCTTTAATGCCTGCTTTTCTGTGATATGTTCCCTGGCGATTTCCATCTGCATTCCCTGAAGTGTGGCATGGGTAATTTGTATAATATAGTATGAATCCCCAAATTGTGTTTTAATGGTTAAAGCACCTTTAACACAATTTGGGGGTTCATATTATATGAATTAATGACATATACAAAGAGAAAAACCAAGAACCTAAAGAAATTAAGGATTTTGTTTTCAGAACAATACCCCCATCAATTATGCATCATTCTGGAAGCAGAAGCTAGGTCGTCATTTGTCATGGAGTCTTAAGGAAGGAACCCAGGGTTATGTGGTGAGTTGGACCTGACCATCACCACTGTTCCTTTCACTGTGTGAGTCTATGGCTGTTTGAGTGGCTCTGAGGGACCTGGCAGGGAGCCCTCTATATTCTGACCTCAGCCCTCCTTTCCTTCTTCGTCTGTCAGCAGGCCCTGACAGGACCATGTGCTCTCATCCCAACTCGTCTTCTTCCTGTTGTTAGGGGGAGCACACGGACAGAGACCGCCCGGCCTGGCCAGGCACCATGGTAACCTTGTGCATGAGTTGTTTTACGACAGAGGGTCCTATTAAGGAACACGGAACTAATAAGCCACCACCAACTGGAAGCGTTTGGGAAAAGTCAAAAGGAGACACCAAGTGTCCGACCACCTCCCCAAATCCTTCTCTTTGGCGTCCATCTTGGCTGAACAAGGCGTGCACCACCAGGAAGGACCCTGAGTCAGAATGCTTGGCTAAAGACAACCCAGAAATGAATCCCATCACTATAAAACTGGAGACTGCAAGCCACGTGGCAGAGCAGTTCTCCTGGGTTCCCTTACCTTCCTGCTCTCCACCCCGGTGCCCTTTCCCAATAAGATCTCTTGCTTTCTCAGCACATGTGTCTCCTCAGACAATTCATTTCTGAGTGTTAGACAAGGGCCCCGTTTTGGGCCCTGGAAGGGGTCCCCCTTCCTGCAACACTATCTTCTAAGCTCATTCTTCTGGCTTGTGTCTAAGGCTCTGCTTGGGCATCTCCCTCTAAACAGAAGACCTCAACATTCTACCCTGCCCAGCTAAGCATTCTCCACCATGTAAGAACTGTCTAGGAAGCCTCTTCAGACCATGATACTTTTCTCTCACAGAATTTTTGGTGCTCAACATATATTGCCTTGCATAGTTAGCTGTCTTTTTAGGTATAAATGTCAAAATCAGAAACCATGACTTAAACTCAGCTGAACACAGTCTTGAACAGTGGTATTATTCAAAGAGACTAACTCTTGATTGACAGATGATGGATATTGTGGAAATGACTCTGATTCTGATTTCTATTTTGGCTTTATAGATGGCAGATACATTTTACATTCAAAGAAGATTATATTTCCTGCATTGGATTTACTCACATCAGCAAGATTTATGCTTGACTTCTTAGTTGGAATATTATTTTGTGATGGTTATTTTTGTTCTGTTTTTTACTTTACCAACCTGCTAATATTAAATACATAGTGAAAATCAGGATATAGGGCACATACAATCCATGGATGTTGCCAGACTTCTATTATATCCACAGTAGGAACACTTGGCGTCTGTGCTGTTTTGATGCGTTTCCCTATTGCTAACCTAATCATTAAGTTTTTTTGAATATTTGCTACTGTTGTTTCCTTTGTGTTAGACCTAAGAAAGACCAGCTTCTAATACAAGATGGTTTGACCTAGATTGCTGAAAAATTGTATCTTAGTTTTCCAATCCTGGCATTTTTGGACGCATATATTTTCTTTTAAGCCTAGCCTCATTTAAATGCTAGTGTCTGTTTTCATGCCGCCAGTTTCTTGTTCTCCTCTGTGTATCCTCAGAGCTGATCTGAGTGTGGAGATTCCATTCACTTCAAAGGAAACTTCACGCTTGGATCCTCTCCACAGGGGTGCTCAGGCTAAGACAAGAAACAATCCCCATAGCTTCCCCATCCCCCTACATTTGGGAGGAAAACAAAATAAAAAGAAAGATTATCCAAATCATTTAACATTCTAAGTCACTGAATCAGTACAATATACTGGAACATTCACACACTCTTGCTAGTTCAGTCTTGAAGACATTAACACTGGGACATTAAAGGATTTTGATAAGGTAGAATATTCTAGTGTACCTATTGCTTTCAAACAAACCGAATACTCTGTTATTACTCTCATGTGCGTATGTTGGGAATGGTCTCATGCTGTGGGAGATAATTGACTGTGTGATAGATAGACATACTTTACATGCAAAAAATATTTTAAAAGGAGGACAAAATACGTTATCTTAATATGGTCACAGATAGTTGTTACCTATTAAATGTCCAGTAAGTGTTTTTATCAGAGGTTTGTAAATTGCAATTAATCCATTATTTAGCTTGGTAACTTAAATCTTAAAATTCTTCTCTACTGTTTTTATTGGGAGCATTAGAACACGCATGATTTAGAGCTCATCAGTTTGGAGATAGGAAATGAATACTTCAACTGCAGGTACCCTTTATTCTGAAAGATAGAGCGGTAAAGAAGTTTCAGCCCAGTGTCTGCAGGGGTAATTCATTCATCCATTCATTCTTTATCCAACAAATGTTTATGGAGTGTCTACTGTGTGGTAGTTACTGTCCTACTAACTGGGAAATTCTAGTCGAACTAAAGAAGCAAAAGATTTGTTCTACAGAGCAGTAACTATCAAGAATGTGGTCCCTAGAACCCTGGGGGTCTCCTGCCCCTTTTTGGAGGGTCTATGAAGTCAGCATTTGAAAGATTTGCATAACTCAGTGAGTCAATATTTTTCAAATGACCACCAGTAATGTTACTGAATGATTTGGGTGTAAAAGATGCATTTAGCATGAAGACGGACTAGTTGATTTTAGTGTAAAGAAATGCTGTGTGGACTGTTTTATAAATGTCTCAGACCTGGAGATTGTGCTTTAAATTCAGGTGATGTTATTTTGTTTTTTTCTGCTTTTTTCTTTTTTCTCCTTTATATCTAAATGTTCTATCAACTGTTAAAAGAGGGATGTTGAAATCTCTACCTCATGGCTTTATCTATTTCTCCTACAACATTTCTTTTCTTTTCTCCCTGAAAACTCCACATCCTTCCCAAATCTGTGAGCCAATGAATTATCTTATTATTATTCTAGTTTCAGTTGCATTTCGACCACTTACAGTCAATTTAACTTAAGTCCTGGACAGAAGCAGAGCTTCAACAATCATTCCCTGGTAGCATTATTGTGGTGAGCCAAGGACGAAAGAGCAGATAAAGCCAAGGAGGCTCTGGGAACGCAGGAACAGAAAAACCAGACCCTGATCATCCTTCCCTGCCCCATGTTGTAACTATTAATGGAACAGTATAACCTGTTTCCCCTCCTACTCCATAGGGAGAAGGTGTTTGCCCTACTCTCCCCAACCCAGTATGCACGCCTCATCCAATCAGCAAATTACCCACAAGTCTCCTTATCCCACTCCTTGTACCCTGGGTATAAAAGTGGACTAAGGACCCCTGTTCAATGTCGGTTCGCTCTTGAGCTGACTCGCTGTTCTAACAGCATCTCCCACTGTAATAAACTTTATTTTCCCTGTCATTCTGTCTCATGTCTGGAAATTCTTTTCCAACCCATGCCCGGACCACAACAATTATTTCTCAGACTAATGTCTACAAAAAAAAGATGAAAAAATATTTCTCAAACTAATATCTACAAGAGAAAGAAATGTAAAAAGGCAAAATGGTTGTCTGAGGAGGTCTTACAAATAGCTGGGAAGAGACTAGAAGTGAAAGGCAAAGGAGAAAAGGAAAGATATATCCATTTGAATGTGGAGTTCCAAAGAGGAGAGGTAAGAAAGCCTTTCTCAGAGATCAATGCAAAGAAATAGAGGAAAACAATAGAATGAGAAAGACTAGAGATCTCTTCAAGAAAATTAGAGATACCAAGGGAACATTTCATGCAAAGATGGGCTAAATAAAGGATAGAAATGGTATGGACCTGACAGAACAGAAGATATTAAGAAGAGGTGGCAAGAATACACAGAAGAACTGTACAAAAAAGATCTTCACGACCCAGATAATCATGATGGTGTGATCACTCACCTACAGCCAAACATCCTGGAATGTGAAGTCAAGTGGGCCTTAGAAAGCATCACTACGAACAAAGCTAGTGGAGGTGATGGAATTCCAGTTGAGCTATTTCAAATCCTGAAAGATGATGCTGTGAAAGTGCTGCACTCTATATGCCAGCCAATTTGGAAAACTCAGCAGTGGCCACAGGACTGGAAAAGGTCAGTTTTCATTCCAATCCCAAAGAAAGGCAATGCCAAAGAATGCTCNTGACTCTTTTCATGTGGGTTTTAGGACCTTGTACTCTCCTCCTGGCTTTTAAAGCATTCTGTTGTCATCCGGACCTTCATTATGCCCATTGGAATACAGGAACAAGAAAACAAAAGGAATGTGCTTTTAACAAAGTCTGTTTCTATCTTATTGCATTGAACATTCAAACAGAAAAAGCAATAATGAAAAAGTTAGGACACAGAGAGAACACCCAGGCTGCTTGCAGGCAGGCATCAGGGCCTTTAGTCCTGGTTATTGCTGGCGCTTCCTGAATCCAGGTGTGATTCCCCACTTCAGCCCGCTTGAGAGACCATGCTACTGTGTCCACTTTGCCAGGGATGGCTTAGACATTTCAGGAGTGTAGACACAGTGGGAGTTAAAAACAGGAGCCATTTCCTTTACTGCATTTTTCCCACTGCTGATAAGAACTTTCCTATAAAGCGAATTTCTCGCATAGCTTTCCATGCTCCTTTTCTAAACTTTGGTCGCACTTTCTAGTTTTTCTTCCCTCTTCTGGTCAACCACAGACGACACCACAAGGCCAGGGCCGAGACCTGACTGATCTGATGCTGACTCGACAGCAAGCCACTTTTAGATTTAGAGAATTTATCACTTACACCGAGAGGGGACGGAAGACGCCAGTTGCCGAGGCCTATGCCCACACACCGGGCAGGGGCCATGGGCACCCATCGCCGGGCAGCCCAATCTGGACTGCAGCGAATAAGGGGAAGGGTGCCATTATAACCTGAAGAAGGTGAGGCCGAAACCCTCACACTTCACCAGGAGCAACGAGACAGCCTTCTGGGGGAGACAGAAAGTGGGTTCGAAGATGCCTGAAGCAACACGTCATTAGCTTCCCCCATTAACACCGTTCTGGGTGAATCTGAAGTCCTCCTTCCAGGCCTCTGAAGCCTCCTGTGGATCTTTGCTAAACTTCCAGGGCGCCATGGAGAAGGCATTCCTTTGCATTTCTTTCTTTCTTTTTTTAAAAAATTAATTTATTTATTTTAATTGGAGAAGTGGGAAAATGCAGACCCAAAGGAAAACAACCTGACAGGACAAAGCAATAATGGTTAGTAAGCAAAGTCAAGGATGTTTTGTTCCTTCTCAAGGGCTTTAGATTGGGGCTTCCCTTGTAGCTCAGTCGGTAAAGAATTTGCCTGCAGTGCAGGAGACCCAGGTTCGATCCCTGGGTTGGAAAGATCCCCTGGAGAAGGAAATGGCAACCCACTCCAGTATCCTTGCCTGGAAAATCTCATGGACAGAGGAACCTGGTGGATTGCAGTCCATGGGGTCACAAAGAGTCGGGCACGACTGAGCGACTAACACACACATACTTAACAATATTGTAGTGGTTTTTGCCATACGTTGACATGAATCCGCCATGGGTGTACATGTGCTTCCCATCCTGAGCCCGCCTCCCACCTCCCTCCCTACCCCATCCCCCAGGGGCATCCCAGTGCACCAGCCCCGAGCACCCTGTCTCATGCCTCAAACCTGGACCAACGATCTGCTTCACATATGATAATATACACACTTCAACGCTACCCTCTCAAATCATCCCACCCTCACCTTCTCCCACAGAGTCCAAAAGACTGTTCTTTACATCTGTGTCTCTTTTGCGGTCTTGCATACAGGGTCATCATTACCATCTTTCTAAATTCCATATATATGTGTTAGTATACTATATTAGTGTTTTTCTTTCTGACTTACTTCACTCTGTATAATAGGCTCCAGTTTCATCCACCTCATTAGAACTGAATCAAATGCATTCTTTTTAATGGCTGAGTAATATTCCACTCCCTACATTTCTTAATTCTTTTCCAGGTCTTTGACCTACCTTTCAGGATAGTTTATTTGTGTCCTTATACACACACAAAGTTGGAAGATATTTTTAATCTATAACATGGGCAGTGGGTATAAATCTTACCATCCTCAAAACTTGGATGAAACGTTTTTTATAATCCTTTGTTTTTCAAAACTGGATTACATTCACTTATAAAGCTCCATTCTTCAGAGATGGCTAGAAGTTCAGTCCCAGTCATTAATGTGATTCCTTTTCCTTCAAGACAACGCTGAAGTGAGACAGTGTGAAGCAGTCCAGCAGAGGAGACAGGTGTTCCCCATTAGACTCGGGGACCCCGCCCCTGGATAAGCCTTCTGCGACTCTTCATTTGCACTGCTTGCCCGTGTGATGTATCTGTGATGAGGCTGTCGGTTTCAGTCTGGGGTGCAGCTCTCCTAGGGGTTAAGGGGGGTACCAACTCCTTCTTCGGGGCCCTGCCAGATACTCTGAGTGCAGTTTCTGCCTCTTCCCAAAACCCCCCAAAACCTCCCACCTGGATATTTCTCTTTGTAGCTTCTTCTCAACCTCCTTTCCTCAGGATTCAATCAACATAATCTCTCATGTTGAGAGATTCTTTTAGGAATATCACGTTCTCCTCTTTAGGAGTGTTTGTGAATGAATCACAAGCTAAAACCAAAATTTTTTTTTTTAGTAACTCACCCTGTTAAGCATGTTGAATCATCAGCAGATCACGTGGAACAGGAAAGAGACACACAAAGAGTTGACCTCATCCTCAAAGTTTCTGAGTTTTTTTCAAGTATTTGCTAAATAGATAAACACTTATTTTTGCAAGTTATTTTTAGAGGCAGGCCAATGACTCATAGAGATATTATTCAATCCACTGTGTTATCTCTAGATTTTTCTATTCTTCTCTAATTACTTGAGAACAAAATGTTGATTGTGACATCTTACAGCAAGGCTTCACCCTAACTATTGCTATTTACCGATAATTGTGTGAGGTCACTGATTACACTGGGTAATCATACTCTTGCTGAGAGTGGGGTCAGTATAATTACTATGGGCTGAGATCTGGAATTAGAATGACTGATAACTTTTTAAGGACAGTTTCCTCAAGTGGGGATAGACGCAGTCAGGAAGCTCAAAGTGAAAAATATAATACATTTGAACTGGTAGAGTTGTGGCCGAGTATCAAGAATGTGGAGATAAAGAAAGACTTAGGCCAAGGGCAGTATGCTTGTGGGTGTGCAGAGGTCCAGGAAAAAAGCCCTGCTAAATGGTAGGGCTCTCCAGATCTTGCTTACCAGCATTCATTGAGGGTTGCAGACAGGTTCGAAACATCTAGTCCCTGGGCCAATACTGGCCAAACCTTTCAATATCTACAATAAGATGCTTCTGCCTCCCACCAATGGGAGTTTGGAATTTATCTTGCTTCTGTACGCAGGGGTCCCTGAGATGAGCTCCTAGTCACCTGGTCACCACATTGCAGCTTTCTTCCCAGTCTACACTGTGACGCACTTAACTCATCAGGCGCTCTGTCTGCATCACAAATACTCACTGGGAAGAGAGCTCTAACAGCAGCTGACTCAGTTATTTGGAGACTGGGTATCCTGGTTATCTCTGAATGCTACTTTCTTCCTGCATCTACGGTAACTAGTTCAGATCTTTCTCTCAACCGGAATTGCCACTCATAGCTGGGAAACTCCTGTCTCTTATGTCAGGAGGCATGAGACAGGCAGCTACCTCACTGTAGGTGTTAGCTCTAGTCTGGTTGGACCCAGAGTTCACTCTGATACTATGGCAACCACGGTTTAGAGCACCGGTTACTCTTTGAACCATGGACCCTGGACCTTCCTGACTCCGTTTCCCCAGAAACCATCATTAACTGACATCTCAATATGCTTCATGGATAAGTCCACATAGATTTATTGGCTGGCTACTGTTCTACCTGTCCAGTTTATCCTGGATACATGCATCCATTTTTTTTTTAAATTCTTCAGCCAGCTTTTTGAACAAACCTGAACTCAGGAATCACACTGAGAGATCAGCCTGCTTCAATTTGTGCAGAAGTAGTGGATTTTGAGATTAAAAAGTTTAAATTTTTGGTCAAAAAGCCTCCTGCCATATACACTTTTTCTTTTGAGATTGTTTCAGGGGAAGATTTCTAAATGCCATCCATGCCGAGATAATTCATTGGAAAATTCATGATAAAATTCATCAGATAATTCATGATAAAATTCATCAGATAATTCATGGAAAAAGATTCTGAATGTTGAGGGCGAGGAAAGGCTCACGGATTCTCACCTTCTCACCTTCTCCTTAAGACACAGACAATGGAAAGATCTAAGGATCACCTCCAAGATGCGCTCACAGGTTTGAGATTAACACGCAAGAGACCCTGGTGCTTTCAGTGAGTGCTAAGACTGGGAGACATCAGCTACGAGTTTCAGAGGCACAGGTTTTGCGTTAAGGACTCTGGTATTCTTATTTGGATATGTGTCTAGACTCAGTGGACCATTTGATTTTTACCAAGTTCAGCTGATACAGATGTTCACTTATACTGGCGGTGTCCCCTGCTGTGTAAGGAAGCATCTCAGCTCATGAATCTCTCCTGCTGCTCGTTCTGACAAGCTGGAGCGGAAGAAGCTGCCTACAGATGGTGTTTCAAGTGTGTGCAGTACCGTGGGCTCCAAACACACAGGGCCTTTATTCAGCTTGCCATGGGGCTCTCACTTGCTCATGGGGCTCTCACTCATAGTAGATGCATCTGATTAAAAGTATAAGCAGTGTTTTCATGATTAGAGGGGGGAAATATTGCCTTTCTTGGCCGAGAAGCAAATTTAAACTGAGCCCTCTGAAGACTAGAGGAAGCAAGGGTCGCTAATTTTAAAGAAGTAGCTAGTCATAGATCCTCGTTTGTCAGTTCATTTCATTAGTATAGGCGGTCTCACTACTTGGCTTTGTCAGATTATAAGTAACTGTGTTGGAGAAGACTCTTGAGTGTTCCTTGGACTGCAAGGAGATCCAACCAGTCCATCCTAAAGGAAATCAGTCCTGAATATTCATTGGAAGGACTGATGTTGAAACTGAAACTCCAAAAATTTTGATCAAAAATGATGCAAAGAACTGACTCATTTGAGAGGTGGGAGGGGGATTCGGGATTGGGAGCTTGTGTACACCTGTGGTGGATTCATGTCGATGTATGGCAAACCCAATAGAGTATTGTAAAGTTAAATCAAAAAATAAATAAATAAATAAATTAAAAAAAAAAAATGAAAAGACCCTGATGCTGAGAAAGACTANGGAGGGGGATTCGGGATTGGGAGCTTGTGTACACCTGTGGTGGATTCATGTCGATGTATGGCAAACCCAATAGAGTATTGTAAAGTTAAATCAAAAAATAAATAAATAAATAAATTTAAAAAAAAAAATGAAAAGACCCTGATGCTGAGAAAGACTAAAGGCAGGAGGAGAAGGGGACGACAGAGGAGGAGATGGTTGGATGGCATCACTGACTCAATGGACAAGGGTTTGGGCAGACTCCGGGAGTTGGTGATGGACAGGGAGGCCTGGTGTGCTGTGGTTCATGGGGTTGCAAAGAGTTGGACATGACCGAGTGACCGAAATGAACTGAAGTAACTGTGATTGTGGGCAATAGCACCCACATCCTTTGTAATTGCAATGGTTCCCTGTTCCCTTAAGTCTCTGCAGGCTTTTCACTAGTCGCAATTATCATCCTCATCACTGGCAAACTGATGAATGTTAATTTCCTTATTGAGTGAGGGATCCAAAGTTGGACCCACATTTGTATAAAAGTCCTGTTTTGAGAAAGAACTATTGGGAAAGTTGAGGATACCTGGGTAGTAGAAATTTCACTTTTAGGAAAAGAGAAACATTCCTGGTTTTTCTATAGAGCTGAGAACTCCTCAGAGATATCCACTGGGTTTAGCCCAGTGCCTTGCTTATAGTCAGCACTCGATAAATGCTTGACTATATAAAGGAGTGAATGGCCTTGCCTAACACAAGCAATTGATACTGTATTTAGAACAGACTAGTTTTATCTCTCTTCACTAATGTTTTCACTAATCGTACAACATTGAAAGTAAAATTGCAAAATTTTAGAAAGAAGAAGGAGCTGACCATTGTACTAAGGGTTGAACATGTCTTATTTAAGTCTCGTAACGACTCTATAAAAGTGCTATCCCATTGTATAGATAAGAAAAATGAGGCATAAGGAGGCTCACACAGCTAGTAAGTGATAAAGTTAGGATTAAACCCCGGCTGTCTGTCTTATCCTTTCTCATTTTCCACTTTGGCTCCATTCTGGCTTCCTCTTTGGCTCAAGGAAGTTGGATGACATATCCAAGACTGTCACGTGATAGGGTCTCAAAGTTTATCTCTTGATTTTCAGATGTATTATGTTTTCTCCGATAATACATTTTTTTTTTTTTGAGTTAAAAAGCCTTTTCTATAACACATGCCCCTCAAATTACAACCTAAGTCACAGAGATAACTGGAATCAACTGGTGGTGTTGAAAGGGTACGTAGGTTAGGATGCTATCAGCAGCAAGTAATAGGAAATCCTGAATCAGCTGGCTTAAACAATAAATAAAATACATTACAACTCAAAACAAGTAACCCCCAAAATGAGTGGTGTTGAAAATTAACCTAAATACACTGACACTCTTGCAGATATTTACAGTGCTAAACATTTATTAGTGAGCAACTGAATGAAAGGAGTTCACACAATCTGTTGTTCAGGCTTGGATAAGTCCCCCCCCACCCCCCAACCGCTCTAACACCGCAGCCCACCATCTTGTATAAGAGCATACTGAAGGCAATATCTAAGATTCCTGAGATAAGATTCTGCCGTCCCTACAGCTGGTTGCATGTTGCTGCTGTTGTGTAGGCACTAAATTAGGTCTGACTCTTCTGCAACTCCATGGACTGGCTCCTCTGTCCATGGGGATTTTCCAAGCAAGAATACTGGAGTGGGTTGTTATTTCCTTCTCCAGGGGGATCTTCCTGACCCGGGGAAGGAACCCGGGTCTCCTGTTTGGCAGGCAGATTCTTTACCACGGAGCCAGCTGGGAAGCCCAGAAACTAGCTTGCTTAGAAATTTAGCCGGGGGCAAAGTCCTAAGGAGTATAGGCTTCTAATCTTAACTAGATTCTTTTTCTCTCTTCGTGAAAGGAATGATCTCTAAAATAAGTCCATATAACTTTAAATACTTTTAATTTCACCAGTGAGAGCCCAATTTTAACATGCATCATGCTTGTCAACAGGCTGCTATTTTTATCACTAAAAGCCCTTTTCTGACATTCAGTATGTTAATTAGCCAAGCGTAGGTTAAGACAGAGCTAACAGAAGTTCTTGTAAGAGTCCTTCTGGAATTTAGACTTCCGGATACGAGTGCCAGCAACTGCTCCTGTGCTCTTGCGTTCATTGACTGGTCCTCGACGAGGAATCTGTGACGAGAATACTTGGAGCTCAACCCAAGTTACATTTACATAACATTGCAATGTTTATGCTAAAGTATTAAGTATAAAAATGTTCACAGTGACATCTACATCGGTTAGTTCAACAATTAAATGAAATCTGCAAGAACCCAACCTCCCCTAGTTTCTACCCTCCCATCTGACTGTGCCTCTGACTAGCACCCTTAACAGTATAAAGGAGACAAGGCTCAAGTTCCAGGTGCCAACACGCTGAGACTTGATACCATCTCAGAGGAAAAGGGGGTGGGGGTCGTGGACCTCCCTTTGTGTGCGCCTCTTCTCAGCAGCAAGGAGACCTCACCCAGAAGCCACTCAGCAGTTTTCCCCTCATCTGATGGGGCAGATTTATACAGCATGTTCACTTTGAAGCCAATCATTTGGACTTTTTTAGATACTGGTAAACGTCA
>SJYV01051817.1:801697-848946 GCA_006410875.1 Neotragus pygmaeus
GGGGCGGGGCGGGGGAAAAGTAGACCTTCATGAAATGAAAAAGGAAGAGGTAATTGAGAAGGCAAGATCTGCGACATGTGGAATAATTCCTTCTTGTAAGTGTGAATATCTTTAAGAGCATCTTTATTTGACCATTTATCCCATATTCTCCCTTATTCCCAGCTCTCTTCCCCCCAACCCCCCGCTTTTTTTTTGGTTGTCTTTGCAGCTGTATTCCCACTCACCGAGAGTCTGCAGTTAATACCCCGACATCTTGAATTAGGGGAAGGAAGTTATAGCTTTAATGAGCATTTCTAGCTTTGATAGTTAACCTAGAGTCACTCCAGGCTCCCTGATGCATTCTCTTCTCAGTGCATGCTATTTATCATGCTAAATCTGAGATGAACTCGTCAGGGAATATTCCTGATTTGAGAACACAGAGCCCGAAGAAAAAAGATCTGCTAGGGCACCATCCTCACTGAAATCATCCCTCAAAATGTTGCTGTCAGGCCATTTGCTGCCCTTTCCTGTCCAGCTAGAATCTCACTCAAAAACAAGTGCTTAACATTTTTCAAAAATGTTTGATTTCAAGCGATCACGTCCAACTTATTTCTCTCCTCCTGGCTAGTCTTAAGATGAAAGAAATTGCTGGGTGTTTTAAAAGCAGACTAGAGAGTCCGTGTCAGAGGATAAGGCACAGTCACTAAATATTTACTTCTGCAACATCTTTAGAGAAAAGAAAAGCTACTGTATAAGTTAAGAATCTGGAAATAAAAAGAAATGAATGAAGCTTTTGGCAGATTATAGAATTGAATTTTAAAAGCTTAGGCTTATTTAATGCAGAAAAGCAGCAAATCTAGATGGCAGGGGTTCAGGATCATTTAAAAGGTATGGTCGGAGAAATACAAGTAGATTTAATTTATATGTTTAAAACTTTCCTTTTATATGAACCAATTCAGAGCTAGTGATGAGAAGACATAAATAACATTTGAAAAAGTCTAAATATACTATGAATTGTATCTTAACATTCACATCTTGTAGAAGGTTGTCTCTTTTAAATGCATCATTAAACTTCCCATCATCATTTATTTCCTCTCTGCTGTGGAATCATTCTTCCTTTGTCCATACCCCCATCCCACTCCACTAACACACACCACGCAGGTACACACATACAAACCTGCTTCCCTTCTGTGATACCCAGCTTCGCTAATGGTGTTATCATTCTCCTAAATTCCAAGTCTTTAAAATGTTTTTTTTATTTCTTCCTCTTCCAGTTCTCACAACCAATTACTGACAAGCCCTATTGATTCTGCTCCGAAATACTTCTTGCTTCCATTTCTTTCCTTTATTACTTCCCTCCTTTCCACTACTGTTACACTCAGAATTGGGCCATAACCTCTCAGTGGGATTCCTTGCCTCTGGCTTGTTTCCACCAGTCTATGTTTTACACCATTACTGCCAGAACATTCTTTTCGTAGGACAGCTCGAGCCACTCTGCACAACCTACGACACTGAGATACCTGAAGACCTGCTGCAAGTGTCCTCTGCCTGAAGAATTTTAGCCACACCCCACAGGATAACATCCATACTCTAGTCACCAACTACATTATAAACGCATCTCCTCTTATAGTGCTTTACTCGCAAACCACTAGAACTCCTTCTACCCTCTTTGCTTTGTTCTCCTTCCATTAGCACAGTCCCCGTGATCTCTCACGTCAAGATGCCTCGTATTCCAAGGCCTTCTTCCATGGTATCTTCCTCTGTGACTTCTTGTCCCTCTTCAATAACCTCTCTAGATTCTGCCATCAAAGAGCCTTATCAGCATTCTGTTACAGTTCTTATCACAGTCTATTCTGAGTTGTAATAGGTTCTGTGCCTGTCTTTCTAATCAGTCAGTTAACATCTAACACAAGGCTTCAAAAACAGTTTTGGTGGTTGGATTGGGTTGCATTTGGGAGCTGATGGTACATTCTATTAGCTTATTTAATGCAGATCCCAATCAAATATATTCTTTGGCTTTCAGTAACATCTAGGAATGAGAGCAAAGCCCAATGCCAGATTCCTCTTAAACCCCACTGTGATTTTAATATCCATTAATGATAAGAACATCCCTTATATGGTACTCCAAGTTTTCTTTTCTGTATGCTTTTTGTATCATCTCAAACTGACTTTCTTCCTGGAGTTCCTTTACCAGCGTTTTATGATTTCTGTCTCCCTTTGCTTATTTGTACTCCCGTTTCTATGCTGTGGTGGTCAGCTTTGAGGTTTGCTTTTCTGGTATCATTCTCCCTTCATCCAGTGATACAAACTAATCTTTCTTTGGAGGATGATAGGAATGGGCATGGCAGAGTTCTGGTGAATCATATTCTAGCCCCTGGCCACAGGCATGGGCCCAGTTTGATAGGCATGTGTTCAGTGAGACTCCAACTTAGTACTATGACTTTGGTGAATGAAACTAAAAAGTTCTCTTCAAGGTGTGATTCCTAAAGCGATGAGACCTAAGCCTGGAGTTGGGCCTGAATCTCTCTAGCCTTCTAGCAAGAACCACCACAAAGGCAAGCAGACATAAAATGCAGAGGCTAAATGCTAAGGACACCATTTTCACTAAGCTGATTGGAGCTGAATGTCCTTCCCACGTAGCCATGAGTCCCTGTTATTCATATACAAAAGAGAAGTTTCCCTGCCAAAACTACCCCTTGGAGCATTCCTCTTGTACATTGATCTTAAAAAAAAATGCCCCCTTCCCCATCTACCCACACACAGCCAAGCCGTTTATGAAGAAGTTTTTGTACAAAATGATTATAATGATACTTGTATGATTTGGCTTTTCTGAGGGCTGAGTGAACGTAAAATGCTTGAAAATGTGCCTGCATATTGTACCAAGTTAGTGTTAATTTTTGTCTTCGCCATCAGCATGCTTTACATGTCACTCATTACAGTAATCAGGTCACACACTTGAAGACTTAAATCCACTAAAACTTTAATTTCTAGAAACGCTTATTTGTGAATTGACTTTTATTTGGTAGAGATATCACTTCTTGACAGGTTATACATTGCTCTTTGTATGAACAAGTTTCTATGTTTCGCAGTCATTCCATTTAAAAAAGTAATATAGATTGTGTTTATCAACTCTACTCTAGGGAGATGCATACCAAGGAACATAATACTTGTACTGTGAATTTCTGTGTCCCTTAAGGTGGCTGAAAAGACTGTTTATTTCATTTTGCAGATAAAAGAAAGAGAGCAAAAGAACATGCTTCCCAGTGGGAACCTATTAATGAGGATGATGAAACATTGGTCTCTAGATTTCTAATCTAGGAAATGAGTGTCTCTTAAAACATGAGATTCAAAATTTTCAGTACGACCCTCTTCTTAATCGAACATTGTTTTCATCGGGAATTAAGTTCCCTGAGTTCTCAATTTTGCTCTGACATTAATCAACCGAATAATTCTGAACAGACCGTAGAATCTCTACTGACCACAGTTTCCTCCAGTATAAAATGAGGAACTTAACATTAACGCCAACTTGAACATTCTCTAAATTCCTTTCAAGGAAAGACTTATCATGAACACACTTTAGAATCACTGTTATCTGCAAGACAGAAGAACTTCCGAGAGAGGCCCTGAAAATTCTTCCTTTAAGTATGCAGATAATATTCAGTTTGTAAGATTCGTTTGAAGAAATAAAGAGAAATAGCATGTATTAATGCAAAAAGGTGTAGATCAATTTAAAATGAGAGCTGAAAGGTCGCAAGTTCAGTTCATTCTAGTAAAACAAAAACTAATTAAAGTGAGAACTAAGACTCAAATTGGGGAAAAGGTGGTGAACTGAACACTCACACTGCATAGCAATGGGGAGCAGGGCTTGGTGGTTAGGACAGAGGTCACCGAAATTATCATCTTATGCTGGAGGAAGATGAGGAGACAAACATTTACTTTTACCAGTAATAAATGCTAGTGCATCTATTAGGCTCCACATACTTGTCTAGAAGTGAAAGTGCTCTGAGATGGAGTTTTTGCCCCAAACTCTCTGCTGAAGTGCAGTCAGGCTATATAATTTGGCAGACATTCTGAGTCAGAATGTCTTTTCCCAAAATTAGCACACACACAAGATTTATTTCTTTTGGGTTTGTGTTAATTAAAAGCAGTCAAAGTGAAATCAATTCCCTCTTGAAGTGACAGGCTTGCTACCTATCAGAAGAGCTGCAACAACTAGCTTAGACCCAACAGTTCAAAGCACTTATTCCCTAGTGGATTACCTGCATCTAGCAATTCGGTAGACAGGTTTATAGATTGGTTTAGAGATACAGAGGGGTATATAGACGTTAATAGATGTATCTTGTTATTGAACGTACTGTGTCCCCCTCAAAATTCATCTGTTGAACCTTTAATCCCCAATGTGACCGTATTCAGAGGGAAGGACTTTGGTGGAGTGAGATCACAGGATGGGGTTCTGATCTGAAAGACTGGTGTCCTTCTAAGAAGGGGAAGAGATATTAAGAGATCTCTCTCTCCTTACACATACAGAGAGGATGCTGTGTGAGAATCCAGTGAGAAGACAGCTGTGTGGAAGCCAAGGAAGAGAGATCTCCCCAGAAATCAGCCCTGAAGTCACCCCCATCTTAGACTTCTGGCCTTCAGAATGGTGAGAAAATAAGTGTTGCATAAGGCACTCAATTTGTGGCAACTTGTTGTGGCCTGACTTGTACAAGACATCATCTGCCTAGATCTGAAGTCTGTCAGTCACCTGTCTATCATCCATCTATCTACCTATCCATAACCTGTTTCTCTATCTGGTTATGTTTTCTTATACAATTGAGATTTTCACCCAACCCACTTTATTTGTCATTTTATTATTTATTTGCCCCTAGTTTTTCCATATTTAATACTTCACAGTGACATATAACTATACACTGATTTTTAATTCTGAAATGAGGACACAGAGCCCCCCCCCCCAAATATCCTGTAATTCAGTACATTATCACTATGTTGAGTGGGTCTCAAGCTAAGGGCCGATATTGGAATTGCCCGGGACAATTTCTTTAAGCTTTTAAAACTAGACAGACTTTCTCTGGGGGTTTTATGAGAAGCTTCAGAAGAGAAATGTTTGGTATAAGAGTTGTTTGAGACATTTCATCTGCTAAAGCCTGTCTAGAATGTCCTTTCTCCTGCCTCCTCTAACTTTAGGAGGAGAATATCAGGCTGTGAGTGTTCCAAAATCATGATCTTTGGGGGTTCAGTGTGTGTTATTTAAATATATGTTCCATCTCTCCAGTCAAAATTCTCGAGTTTAGGTGTATGGCTTTAATCGTTATAGCTCTAGCGCCCAGCCCAGTGGTACAGAAGGTAGGTGGGGGTCTCTTGGGTATGGAACAGACTCAGGATGATGCCTCATCCTGATGTCACCTACTCTAGACACCCGACAGAACTATCCTGCATCAAGAGAATTTAACGTTGCCACGTGTGCTAAAACAGTGGCCCCAAACTTGGTTATTTCCTCACATCGCCTGAATAATCACCTGCTGTCCGTTTTCACTCCTGCTCCACTATAGTCTGGCCTCAACATAGCAACAAGGACAATCCTTTAAAAACATCTTCAGTGGCTCTCCATTTTACTCACGGGAAAAGCTGAAGTCCTTACACTGCCCTATAAGTAGACCAAACCTATGTTCTAGTTTGCCTCGGATAGACCTCCTTTAAGCATGCTGGTTTGGTGTGATTTATTTTTTAAATTTACTTCACTGAAGTATAGTTGACTTGCAATGTGTTAATTTCTGCTGTACAGCAAAGTGATTCCATTATATACACGTATATGTTTTTTTATACTCCTTTCCATTATGTTTTATCACAGGATATTGAAATAGCTCCCTGTGCTATACAATAAGACCTTGTTGTTTATCCTTTCTGTATATAATACTTTGCATTTGCTAATCCCAAACTCCCAATGCAGTGCTCCCCCATGCCCCTCCCCTTTGGCAACCACAGGTCAATTCTCTATGTCTGTGAGTCTTTTTTTTGCTTTCTACATGAATTCATTTGCATCATATTTTAGATTCTGCATATAAGTGATATGATATGGTGTTTGTCTTTCTCCTCCTGACTTACTTCACTTGGTATCATAATCTCTAACCCATCCATGTTGCTGAAAATAGCATTATTTCATCCTTTTTTATGACTGAGCAATGTTCCATGGTGTATGTATGTGCTATGTCTTCCTTATCCATTCATCTTTCTATGCACATTTAGGTTGCTTCCACGTTTTGGCTCCTATACACATAGAGCTCATATATTGTTTTGAATTATAGTTTTGCTTGGGTATATGCCCAGGAATGTGGAGAAGGTGATGGCACCCCGCTCCAGTACTCTTGCCTGGAAAATCCCGTGGTCGGAGGAGCCTGGTGGGCTGCAGTCCATGGGGTCGCGAAGAGTCAGACACGACTGAGCGACTTCACTTTCATGCATTGGAGAAGGAAATGGCAACCCACTTCAGTGTTCTTGCCTGGAGAATCCCAGGGACAGGGGAGCCTGGTGGACTGCCATCTCTGGGGTCACACAGAGTCGGACATGACTGAAGCGACTTATCTGAGACTGCTGGATCAAATGGTAGTTCCATTTTTAGTTTTCTGAGGAACCTCCATACTGTTTTAGGGCATGTCAACCCACTCCAGTATTCTTGCCTGGAGAATCCCATGGACAGAGGAGCCTGGCAGGCTGCAGTTCATGGGGTCACCAAGCGAGTTGGACATGACTGAAGTGACTTAGCACGCACGATACACGTGGTTATTAAAGAAATGTGTCCTCTTTCACTCCAATCAGGGTCCCAGATTGTATGTTAAATTTCAGTCACCGCCTCTCTGATCTGGCCCCGTGTAATCTCTTTGGCCTCCTTTCTTAGCTCCAGCTATATGGCTTCTGCGTTGGTCCTCACACACACTGGGCTCTCCTAATTTAGGGATTCTTTTTTAACTCTTCCCACTACATGGAACACACTTTCCCAGATATGTATACAGTTCACTCCCTCACCTTCTCCAAGTCTCCTCAAATCTTACCTTCCCCAAGAGGTCAGCTCTGACCATCTGCTTAATATAATAATTCTTGTAGAATGAACAATTAAACATGAAATATTTTTCTCTGAATTCCTTTTTTTTTTTTTACCTTAACTATCTTCTTCACTCTTAGTCCTAACAAATTATGTGGGTGTGATAAATTCTAAATTTTCCGTAATATACAATCCTAATGTTTATATGAGAATAAATGTATAAAAACAGTAATGGTAGAGAAAAATGTTCAGTGTACCACCTAAAATTGTCACATGACCACTGTGTGTGCTGAGTCGCTTCAGTCGTGTCCAACTCTTTGCGACCCTATGAACTGTAGCCCACTAGGCTCCTCTGTCCATGGGATTCTCCAGGCAAAAATACTGGAGTGGGTTGCATGCCCTTCTCCAGGGAATCTTCCCAACTTAAGGACTGAACCTGTATCTCTTATGCCATGTATGTTGGCAAGCGGGTTCTTTACCACTAATGCCACCAGGGAAGTTCTAGCAGTGTGCATGCTGAATTTGATGGAACAATATGTGAAGGTTTCATGAAAAAGGCAGCACAGAATTCTGAGACCCAGGAGCTCTGTGTCTATGCTGAAATGTCCTATAGTTGCTTGGTCAATATGGAGTAAGTTTATTATTTGTAGTTGGACACACTTCCCAGGATCTTCCTAGCTAGTGTATTATATCTTACTGGGCCCAAAGAGAGCACATTGCAGTATCTTAATAGACGTTGACATCCCACTTGTGAGTTTTCTGTATCACCAGTCTTAGTTTTCCAAATTCAAGGGTTTCATTCCAACTACTAGGTAATTTGATTCTTTCTTATTTGCTTGGCACAACCACTAAACCCCTTATCTGGCTTGTTTTTGCTATTGAATCGGCCAATCAAGCTTAATTACATTCAGCTGTCTGACCCCTTCTAGATTTTTATGCTACAAGGTTCAAATTGAAGAATCTAATCTAGACTTTCTGAAATTAAAAATAGCAGATATGGGAAACGGAAACTATGTATATGAATATACTTGAAATAAATTAGAGGAAAATAGAGGATGAATAACTCATGGCATTAAACAAAGGCAGAAGGACATTGTAGGAAAGGAAAATAATGGAACTAATTTTCACTCATTTGAACCAATTCCAATTTGATCCTGAATAGAAACTGCCATTTAGAAAGCTCGAATTATCTATGATTTCTCCCCTTAAATCATAGTAGTAAGTGTAGTTTGAGCAAGACATTTTGATTGCAACAATATAGAGAGAAATTGCTTATAAGACTAGGTCTGTCTGAATTTATTAGAATCACTTTAAAAAAATTAAGTTCACTGTAGCTGTTTAAAGAAATAGACTCTATTAGATATGGCCAAAATCTCTAATATGTTTCTTTTAATTACTGGTATTTATAAGCAAAAAATTTTTTTAAGCAATTAAATCACTGCAATAACTGAGTATAGTACTGTTGTTGTTGTTTAGACTCTGTCGTGTCTGGCTCTTTGAGACCCCATGGACTGTAGCACGCCAGGCTTCCCTGTCCTTCACCATTTCCTGGAGCTTGCTTAAACTCATGTCCATTGAGTCAGTGATGCCATCCAATCATCTCATCCTCTGTTGTCCCCTTCTCCTCTCGCCTTCAGTCTTCCCCAGCATCAGGGTCTTTTCCAGTGAGTCAATTCTTTGCATCAGGTGGCCAAAGTATTGGAGTTTAGCTCCAGCATCAGTCCTTCCAATGAATATTCAGGATTGATTTCCTTTATTTTGACTGGTTGGATCTCCTTGTAGGCCAAGGGACTCTCAAGAGTCTTCTCCAATACCACAGTTCAAAAGCATCAATTCTTTGGTGCTCAGCCTTCTTCACATTCCAACTCTCACATCCGTACATGACTGCTGGAAAAACTACAGCTTTGACTAGATGGACCTTTGTCAGCAAAGTAATGTCTCTGCTTTTTAATATGCTGTATAGGTTGGTCATAAATTTTCTTTCAAGAAGTAAGCATCTTTTAATATCACGGCTTCAGTCACCATCTGCAGTGATTTTGGAGCTCCCCAAAATAAAGCCTCTCACTGTTTCTGTTATTTCCCCATCTATTAGCCATGGAGTGATGGGACTGGATGCCATGATCTTTATTTTTTGAGTGTTGAGTTTTCAGTGAAATTTTCACTCTCCTCCTTCAACTTCATCAAGAGGCTCCTTAGTTCTTCACTTTCTGCCATAAGAGTGGTGTCATCTGCATATCTGAGGTTATTGATGTTTCTCCCAGCAATCTTGATTACAGCTTGTGCTTCATCCAGCCCGCATTTCTCATGATGTACTCTGCAAATAAGTTAAATAAGTAGGGTGAAAACATACAGCCTTGACGTACTCCTTTCCCTATTTGGACCCAGTCTGTTGTTCCATGTCCAGTTTTAACTGTTGCTTCCTGATCTGCATACAGATTTCACAGGAGGCAGTTAAGGTGGTCTGGTATTCCCATCTCTTTAAGAATTTTCTACAGTTTGTTGCTATTCACACAGTCAAGTCTTCAGCCTAGTTCATAAGGCAACAGTGAATGTTTTTTCTGGAACTCTCTGGCTTTTTTGATGATTCAACGGATGTTGGCAGTTTGCTTCCTGATTCCTCTGCTTTTTCTAAATCCAGCTTGAACATCTGGAAGTTCTCAGTTCACATACAGTTGGAGCTTAGCTTGGAGAATTGTGAGCATTACTTTGGTAGCATGTGAAATGAGTGCAGTTGTGTGGTAATTTGGATATTCTTTGACATTGTTTTTCTTTGGGTTTGGAATAAAAGCTGACCTTTTCCAGTCCTGTGACCACTGCTGAGTTTTCCAAATTTGTTGGCATATTGAGTGCAGCACTTTCATAGCATCATCTTTTAGGATTTGAAATAGCTCAACTGGAATTCTATCACCTCCACTGGCTTTGTTTGCAATGATACTTCCTAAGGCCCACTTGACTTCATATTCCATAATGTCTGGCTCTAGGTGAGTGATCACACTCTCATGGTTATCTGGGTCATGAAGACCTCTTTTGTACAGCTCTTCTGTGTATCCTTGCCATCTCTTCGTAATATCTTTTGCTTCTTTCAGGTCCATATTGCTTCTGTCCTTTATTGTGCTTATATTTGCCTGAAGTGTGCCCTTGGTATCTCTAATTTTCTTGAAGTGATCTCTAGTCTGCCATTTTATTGTTTTCCTCTATTTCTTTGCATTCATCACTTAGGAAGGCTTTCTCATCTCTCCTTGATATTCTTTGGAACTCTGCATTCAGATGGATATATCTTGCCTTTTCTTCTTTGCCTTTCACCAAAATATTATAATATACAAAGAATCATACAAACCCCAGGCAGAATTCCATTANTGTTTGGGTTTCAGTTTCCTTGGCTTGCCAGCCCTTGGTAGAGACTGGAGATCACTCACTGGAATCAAGTCTCAGTGGGTGGTTAGTCCAGATTCCTGTGCCAACCAGTTGACACTGGAGGGCAACTGGTGTGTGAGCTGGCCTCCAGACTTTTTATCTTCTGACTTTTCTTTCTGTATATCTTCATTATTAAACACCTGGTAGGCAGCCTTGGCTAGGCAAGAAGGAGAGGTTATCTGGTTCTATTTCCTGTTTCTGAAGTTTATACCTAATGTCAGGGGCAGTTTGTGAAATAAAATATGATCTCAGGATTGCATCCCCTTGCAAGGACTCAGGGTCAGTGGAGTATAGATTCAGAGGCATTCCCCGAGGCACTGTAGAAATGCCAAAGGGTTTCTGTTGGCTCCTGATTGATTTTCTTTATCTTATTCCAATGGACAAGTTTCTCTCCTGCTGCCTGGATTCTTTTTAGGATCTCAGGATAATATTTTTATAATGCATCTTTCACCCTCTTTCTCCATTGTCTCAGTGGTCTCAGTTAAGTTTATCATCTGGGACCTCTTGATTCCTCAGTCTGCAAATAGTATGACCTGCACTGGTTCTGTTCTCTGTGTCTGCTTCATCTCATGCTTTTGAAAATAACATAGGGTTTTCTTTCCTTCTTAGGAATACTTTGAGGAGGCTCTAGATGTCAGCCCAGGTGGGGTCATGGATCTGAAGGATTCTCCTACTCAGATTCAGGAACGTCTCTGAATTGGCTCCTCACTCAATCCCTCACTAGGACTTTTCCAGTTACACAGGTCAGAAGTGGTCAATGGGATGTATACCTGAATGAGCCCTGCTTCTCCATCCGGGACCTGCATCAAAAGGAGTACTTTTCCTAGAGGGTTGTGGACCCTGACTGTAGTACCACTTTGTGGACTTGCTAGACTGGGTTCTAGGGGAGAGGGCTTGTTATGGAGGGAGCCCCTTGGGCATGTGGCACAAATTGTGACATAAGAAGGAAGAGGGAAGGGTGGGAAGAAGTTAGGGTGAGAGGGTTAGGGAAGAGATCAAGAAGGTCCTCATGGGGAGGGTCAAGGGGCTGGTAGGAAGCTTTTAGGCTCCTTTGGCATTTCCTCAGTGGAGGAGAGCAGACATCCCTTTTGAAGTTCTTTGTTCTGATATAAGACCGTAACAAACTAGACATAGTGAATTTCATCCCATTTCTTTTGTCTCTGACATAGCAGGCCCAATTAAAAAATGGTGTTATAATTTAGAGACCCATGGGCAGGCCACCTTTCCCCATCTCCTAGCAGTCCTGGGGCCAGGCTGTATTGTTCATGATTACATGTTTTGGGGTCAAGGAGTAACAACTGAAAAACTTCAAATTCTTCAGGATGGACCCTAATGGTCAATCCTTCAGTTTGGTGGACATTTGTTTCTCTGTCTCTTAGATGTTCTATTATGAATTTGTTTCCAACTAGTGAGGGAGTGATTTGTTGACATGCAAATGAGAAAAGATTTGACCCAAATAAGATTGTCTGGTTCAGGAGATTTGGAACCAGCACCAGACTCTTAATTGGATTCCTCAAAAGACCACAGTAGGAGGTGTCTGAATGGTATACCTGATATAACTGGGGTTCCCCTTATAGTTTGAATTTGTAGTTTGAATTTGCTTGAGAGTGTCAATCCCTCCCCAGTGAGAATGTCCCATGGGAGATTAGACAAGGCCACATCTGAGCCAAAGCAGCTTAGCAACATTAATCCCTGACTTGTTTGGTCTGTTGGGGAATATCCTGTCTATCTGAGGGAGCGGTTTTCTTCCTCCTTTCAGCTGAAAAGGAGTTTTCAGAGTTCACACAAAGTGAAGGCTAGAAATCAGAAAGGATTCCCATAGGGTACTCAACAGATGGCTGAGGCAGCTGGTATCCCGTACTTATACTGGGAGGAGAGCCTGTGGAATCTCAATCAGTAAAGAACCACCCAAGTTTCATCTCATAAGCAGTGTGAGGAGGAGAGGTTGGGTGGTGGGTGTTTCCTGTTCTTGCTAGTAGCTTCCGGGGCTTCCCAATTATGGGGTTTCTGATCTTGTGAGTGGCTCACAGGGTTCCCCAGCACTGACTAGAAGAGATCAAGTTACCGGTTGCATACCTGCTGCTGCTAAGTCACTTCAGTCGTGTCCAACTCTGTGCGACCCCATAGTCGGCAGCCCACCAGGCTCCTCTGTCCCTGGGATTCTCTAGGCAAGAACACTGGAGTGAGTTGCCCTTTCCTTCTCCAATGCATGAAAGTGAAAAGTAAAAGTGAAGTCGCTCAGTTGTGTCCGACTCCTAGCGACCCTGTGGACTGCAGCCTACAAAGCTCCTCCATCCATGGGATTTTCCAGGCAAGAGTACTAGAGTGGGGTGCCATTGCCTTCTCCTGGTTGCATACCTACCTTGGGACTTTTTCATTCTCAGGCATCCCTTGTGCCTTTCCTTGAACTCAGATTGTGTGTCCTCATCCCATCTTGTTAGGCAGTCCTCATTACCTGAACCTTTTCCCAGCCTTGCCTCTTGGCGCATGAGGTTGGCTACTTTTCTTTACGAAACTGAAAGGGCCTATGGAGAATGCTACTGTTGACTCCCAGGCATCGGTGAGAACTATAAAGCCCTGGGTGTAGCCACTGCTGCCTTGCACAGGAATCAAGATGAGAGGGCTACTGGTGAAACAGTGGGCAAGACTGCTGCAACTCTGTCTTATCCACAGGTCCTCAGCATCCTCAGGTATCTGGCACCTTGGGAAGACCGGCCAGATGCAGCAGGCAGGCAGACATGAGATTCAATCTCTGATCCCCAGTGATGCCACAGTATGGTCCATTCAAGAGGATATGCTATACCACTTGGATATCAGATTGCTGGTCCAAGTTGCTCTGGATTTGGCCAAAGGCTGCCACCCTTCTACCCCATCAGAGTGAACTCAAAGACCAGAGTTGGTCATCCTCATGTAACCTCCCAAAGCCTGTGCCATCCTATCTCTGGAGTTGGGGTGACTCAAGAGCCTAGTGGGTACATGCAGATGGAAAAGGCCATGATCTGGGTTACTGGAATTTTATTACCTCCCCTCCTGAGTTGGTCCTAAACAAGGGTCCTTCTGCCTAATGTCATTCAAATCAATAGAGTTCAATTTAGAAGCAAAGGATAGCTTTATTCTTTAATCAAAGAATAGAGAGCTGCAAGCATATACTCTGGAGTACTTGCTCTCCCCGAAAGGCCATCAGCGAGGCTCTTTCATAGGGTTCTTGTCAGTGGGGAGAAGGCAGAATTCTTACTGGTCAGTTATAGCTGTGCTGCCCATGGCGCTCCAGATTGAAGTGCACATAGTCTGCTTCCATCATCTTGAATTGAGGTGTCATGGTCCTTGAGTGGAAGTGATGGATGCAGCCATTTCACGCTAGAAACTTGATCTGAAGTGCCAAGTGCAGGGCCTATGCATATGGTGCTCTATGAGCAAGTGAAACTAGAATGAGCACAAAGGAAAACAAAGTTAGACTTTATTACCTAGATTCTGTTTTTATTTCCCAAGAATTATTAATGGGCTTTACCAGTGATGCTATTATCTCATTCAGTTAAATTCCATAAAAGAATCACATGTCTCTCATTCATCTTTATAACCCTGGCATGTGGCCCAACAAATAGCTGTCCTGCCCACCTGCCTTTACACATCCACATGCTCACGCATGTTGGAAAAATTCTTTGACGAAATTGGGACTCGAGAAGAACTTTAAAAGAATAGGTAGGATATTGAGACTTCCCTGGTTGTCAGTGGTTAAGAATCCACCTGCCAGTGCAGGGAACATGGGTTCTGTTTCTTGCCTGGGAACTAAAATTTCACGGGCCACAGGACAACTAAGTCCACGCGCCACAACTGCCAAGCCTGCGAGCTGCAGCTACTGAAGCGTGTGGAGCGTGTGCTCTACAACAGGAGAAGCCACGGCAACGAGAAGCTCACCCACAGGAACTAGAAAGCAGCCCCCGCTCACCGCAACTAGAAAAAGCCCGCTCACTGCAACAAGAGCCCATACAACAACAATGCAGAGTCCATGTACCACAGCAAGACCCAGCAGAGCCATAAATTTTAAAAAAATCTATAGAGTTCAGAAGAAAATACTGTAACCAGCACATAAATAAATTTTTTAAAAGAATGGGTAGAATAATACATCAATGAATGTGAGAAAAAAAAAATTACTCCTTGAACCTAAAGACGTGGTAAAACATGGAAACCAAAATGAGTATGACAGGGACTAAAGAGGAGACAGGAAAGCCAGAAGGAAAAATAAATAGCATCCAAACACCTTTAATTTTGGAAGACACTAAAATCGACTCATCTGTACTTTGTTTTGTGAAGCAAGAAGAGTGAAGCTCAGAGGAGTTTAAGTAACTTACAGTGGTAGACATTGGCACCGGTGAGATTACAACCCAGATTGCCTGATGCATATTTCAATGCTTACTTGAGAAGGGACTGGAAGAAAATGCTGGGAAGTCAGTCAGAAGTCATATGGTAGAATTCTCCATATGCAAAATTCACTCCTTACATAATGAGGATCTCTCTTATCTGTTACCAGCAGTGTAAGCAAGGTTAGAATGAAGTTTCCTGGACAGCCTCTTTGAGAAGCATGACCAGGGAAACTGAGGTCACAAAGCAAGCACTGTTGGCTAGCAAGCATGGTTCCTGAGAGAGCATGGACTAAAAACTGCCAAGCTAATTTAGAGGGGAACAACCCAATTGATTTGGTAAGGGGAGACACTATGGACTGATTGCTTGATTGAAGCAGAGACTGTATGCCAAAGAGAACTTCCTCCTCCCTGAAATACCATATTGCGTTTGTATTGTGTCCAACACTAACAGAAGGTAAAACCTACACATAGTACTATGATGGTTACTTTGGCCCTTTTATTTTATTTTATTTTTTAATGTTTCTATTACTCACAGAATCTATCCCTCTGTGTTTATGGCCAGATATTCTTAGTCTTATTTTATAATGGAGCAACAATTAAATATGATTAGCACTGGTTTCTTGACCACCGTTGTTTCACTTGAGGCTGTCCTAAAATGTGGAATCAGCACCTGACATCTTCCCAAGAAAGGTAAATGTTGCTCATTTTTATTTGTCATCTAATAAGTAAAAGCCAGATTTGGAGGTGGAAACTTCAGAGTGCAGTTGCTTCATCCTGAGAAAATGTCGGTGTCTGTTTACATCCAGATATTAATGGAATAATCTCCCAGATCAGTCAGAGTACTCGAGACACATCAGTGATACATATGCCCCCATTGTTCTTAATTAGCTTCTGATTAAAATGTCTTCTCATGCTCTTCAAGCTTAATTGTTGTCATTGAGATCCATGAAAGTACTCTTGCAAAGATTTCTGCATCAAGAGTTAGAGGCAGGGGATCTATAGTGAAGCACCATGTCCCTGGGAAGTTTTTCTCTCTTTCCTAATTATAATCAGTCTCTGACTGCCATAATATAAAAAATTGTAATACCCAGGTAATGGACACCCTGCAAACATACCGTGGCTGTAATATCTGAGTTCTTCGGGCAAAGGATCCCTGCAGGGGCAGTCATTGTGCTCAGCAGTGCTCAGCAGTTCCATCCAGAAGTTTCTTCCATCATTGGATAGTATTTACTCCTCTTTTCCATTGGGATGTAAGCATCGCAGAGCAGCAGTTAGGCCTAAATTCCAACATGGTATTCCTTGCCGTGGACCTGCAAATTGCCTGCTCTGCATCAGTTTCACCTCTTAACCCCCTGTTAACAGCACTAGTTTTCCACCTTGGGAGCATATCATGATCTACCTGAGAGATATTTTTAAAACCGCTGATCCCTAAGGAATATCCTTGACTAGTTCAGTCTCAATCTTTGTGCAGAGGCTAAGAGCAAGGACTCTGAAATCATAGCCCGAGTTAGCATCCTGGCCCTACAATGCAAACTTGGGGTGTTTAAGCTCTCAGTGCCTCAGTTTTCTCAAGGATAAAATCAAGTTATAACAGTACCCATCTCATGGGAGTATGGTGAAAATTATACAGTAAATATTTGTGAAATACTTAGAATAGTAGTTAGCACATATAAACGTAATTAAACAGTTTGTTATGATGGTGATAAAGATGATCACGATCACCATGATGGAGGGAATGAAATGGTTGATCAAATGTTTGAAGTCCACCCTACCTCTGAAAGTTTAATAGTAAAGAGCCAACAAACTGCTTCTATTTTTAAAGTCTTTTTGTGTTCATTTTTCCTATTATTTGAAGCTTCTTAGGTAAGGCTGAGAAGCCTGTGGGTAGTGCATGGATACTATAGCAACAACCTCCAGGCTGTGACTTAAATGAATTCTGGTTCCGAGTGCTACTCTATCTAAGGAGCATTGATTTCAGAAGACTTTGCAGCACTAATTTTATGAGAGTCTGTGGAGTTGACATCTGATAACCTACCAGCTAAAGCGCCAATACTCTGGCCACCTGATGTGAAGAGCAGACTCATTGGAAAAGACCCTGATGCTGGAGAAGACTGAAGGCAGCAGAAGAGGGTGGCAGAGGATGAGATGGTTAGATAGCATCACTGACTCAGTGGACATGAACTTGGGCAAACTCCAGGAGATAGTAGAAGACTGGGAAGCCTGGCGTGCTGCAGTTGATGGGGTCGCAAATAGTTGCACACAATTTAGCAACTGAACAACACAACAGCTAATACTTTTCACTCCTCAGTTTTATTTTTTTCTAAGGAATGAGGAGGCTGAACTAGAACATGAAGGATAATCAAACTTAAGAAGCCCATGTTTTTATTATTTCCTGGAGGCCAGAGGCTAAATTAACTCTTAGGATAAGAGCATCAGTGGACCAAACTTTGTAGTGACTTGCACACCAGCTTTTCTTCTTTTCAAAAGTTAGTTTCCACTCTGTCCCTGAGGATGAATAGGAAGGAAGCGTTCAATGCTTCTGATTTTCAGGATGGAAACCACGGCAACAGGAGAAAACAATTCCCAAGTGGTAGTGATGAACACAGAAATTACCTGTCTTTGTTACACGTTTGGAACAGAGCCATTCTGCAATTGATCTGTGTATCTGAAGAGCCTATATACACAGCATTGAGATAGTTTCTTCAATAGAGGAGATGTAGAAGCAACATTTTAAAATAAACTGTCCCTTGCATCTGGCTACCTCCCATGCAGCTCATCCAAGATTGGTTGTGGTAACCTGAGTGGGCACGTTAGGGTTTTAGACCATGGACATGCAATTCCCAAATATCCATGTGAGAACTGAATTCTGAAGCAGAGAATACAAGTTTAATGAGGCTGACAAGTGGGTTTAGTTCAGCCTATAATTTACTTTGAATTGAATAAGAAGCCAACTTTTTAAATCAGTTTGCAAGTAAAAATTCTATTTTCTGGACTCTGTGGAAAAAGTTGGAAGATCTGGTAACACTGGGCTGACATTTCCCCATGGCAATAATAGGCTATTACTGACTGGCAACTGCCGCAAGACCTACCCAGCTTGCTGCAGTGCCTACCCCACCTAACATCAGCTGAACATGGAAGCCGTCAGTGTTTATTGTCCAGCTTTTGCTTTTTCTGCCTCACTCACTTCTTCCAACTGCTTGACCCTTGTAGATACTTGCGTTTGCAACCTTAGCTTGTCTTTAAACTTTGTCCACATCCAAACTGATACACCTGAATTCAGTTTTTTAAAAAATTCAACAAAAGTGTAGATGGTACAGTGAGTAGGGGTGAGGAGTATTGGCTACATGGTGCCATGCAACTGGTTTAACTGTTTTACTTTCCAGAAATCTCCAGTGATGCTCTATAGACACAGAAATGTAGTGAATTATATTTTGAACTTATGGTCTTAGACCTCTGTGTGTCTCAAAGAAGCGACAGTTCTTCAGATCACCTACTGAGATGAATTGAGGAAGAGTTTTCTGGCATAGAACTCAAATTACTTTATAGATTAGCCTGAAGCCTTCTCTGCATTTTCCTCATTTCCTTTATGGAGCTTAAGTCAGAAATAGCTTTTCTAGTACCGTCTATTAGAAGCACATGAAATGTCAAGCCAGATTTATGGATTAAGAAATTGACATTGGATCATAATTCAGTTTAGAGTGGAAGGAATGAGAATGCCAAAAATGACTTGGAGCCAATTCCTTTTGTGGTCACAACAAGAGCAACAATAAAAAGAGAATGTTGGTTTCTAAGTCAAAGCTCCTCCTCCCTCCGCCCTCAACTCTCTTTTGATATGTATACAAACTACACAAATACAGGATATACAATTAAAATGGACACCTAAAATCTCCTTGCTATTTAGCCTTTTCCCCCTGCATACCTAATTCGGAACTTCTCCTCTCTGACCGCCATTTCTTTCCTTATTTCCCAGTTCCTCACTTCTACTGAATTCTGCCTTTGTATGTAGCTATCTCTTTAACTAAACTGTGGCTGCCAGAGGGGAAACCCATCTTGTTCATCATTGTTACCCCAGGTCCTCTGCACACTACTTGGACACCGTAGGAGCTCAAAACCTGTTTGTAGTTACATAAATAATTGATGACCTCCAGTCCCTCAAGCTGCTGCTGCAGCTGCTGCTAAGTCGCTTCAGTCATGTCCGACTCTGTGCGACCCCATAGACGGCAGCCCACCAGGCTCCCCCGTCCCTGGGATTCTCCAGGCAAGAACACTGGAGTGGGTTGCCATTTCCTTCTGCAATGCATGAAGGTGAAAAGTGAAAGTGAAGTTGCTCAGTCATGTCCAACTCCTAGNTCCAAGGGACTCTCAAGAGTCTTCTCCAACACCACAGTTCAAAAGCATCAATTCTTTGGTGCTCAGCTGGAAAAACCATAACCTTGACTAGATGGACCTTTGTTGGCAAAGTTAACATCTCTGCCTTCTAATATGCTGTCTAGGTAGATCATAACTTTCCTGCCAAGAAGTAAACATCTTTTAATTACATGACTGCAGTCACCATCTGCAGTGATTTTTGAGCCCCCCAAAATTAAGTCTGCCTAGATAATTAATATTCACATAATCCCCAAAGTCCAACACTATACTTCCATTTTTTATTTTTTTTAGCTTCAGCAGAATGTTACATATGGCCAAGAAGGCCTTGTTTAAAACAAATTTTATCCCACATTTTGGAGAATAATAAATAAGTGTTAAGAGTTATGGGAGATAGATATAGTTTAATGTTTTGGGTCATTAGGTTTTAATCTGATGATAACATGGAAACGTATGGGTCATTTCAAAATTAGTGAAGAGTCTGTAACACTGGTAGCAAGTCTGTGAGCTATGGGGACAGCTTGAATTTGCATCCTTAAGATATTTTTAATCCTTCCTTTCCCCCAAATTGTTTCTCTGGTGCAAAATCCTTATGTTGACCTCATTGGCCCCACAGCTAGGGACCCTTGGGCTAAAACCTAGATTTGGGCTTTATGAGTTGTGAATCCTCTGACAAGACATTCGGAAGTTGGGATGAGTGAATATGTGTGCCGTTGAGCATATTTATGAAAAGGTTTTGTTAGTTTTAAGCAAATCATCAGAGATAATAAAAAAGGTTAAAAAAGAGCTATTAAAAATTGATTTTCATTTTTTCCTGCCTTCAGCAGTAAATCTGTATACTTCCTTTTTTCTTTTGATATTTTCTAGTAACATCGATTTCAGGACAATGATCTTCGTATTTGTCATTAACACTAGAGGTGAGCATTAATATGATGCTTCTCAGGAATAGTTGCTCTTTTTTGTTTAATTTCTGATGATGGGACTATAAATGACATTGCCTGTTAAAGGAGTATCAAACTTTAGGATGTGAGAAAGGTGGTACTTCCGGTGGAAAATTTTTTATATTCATTGAAATCATACAAATACACTCCAGGAGACTATTAGTTCAGTCGCTCAGTCATGTCTGACTCTTTGTGACCCCATGGACTGCAGCATGCCAGGCCTCCCTGTCCATCACCAACTCCCGGAGTTTACTCAGACTCATATCCATTGAGTTGGTGATGCCATCCAACCATCTCATCCTCTGTCGTCCCCTTCTCCTGTGCCTTCAATCTTTCCCAGCATCAGGGTCTTTTCCAATGAGTCAGTTCTTTGCATCAGGTGGCCAAAGTATTGGAGCATCAGTCTTTCCAATAAATATTCAGGACTGATTTCCTTTAGGATGGACTGTTTGGATCTCCTTGCAGTCCAGGGAACTCTCAAGAGTCTTCTCCAACACCACATGAGACTATAGAATTTATAAAATCAACAGTTCTGTTTTTCATGATGTTGAGAAAGCACCTTTTTGTTGTGAAAAAGTGCTGTACTTGCCTCTGGCTTGTTTTGGCTTTAGTTCCTGGATCTACCAATTACTAGTAGTGAGACTGTGCGTATTATATTTAACCTGAGTTTCTCTGTCATCGTCTATAAAATGGAAGCTAACAATATTTCCATTATAGGGTTGTGAGGATTAGCAGTAATTTATGCATTTGCCATTCAATATTTTTACCATTTGTTACCATTCAATATTTGGTCATTACAACAGATGGAAATAGATTGGGAAAAGAACATAAAGACTACAACAGTGATAGTGATAAGCTTTAATAATGTTTTATATATATTGTTTTGTTTAAATCTCATGATAACACAATTATTGCTCCTGTTTCACAGAGGTGAAACGGAGACAGAAGTGTCTCAGCAGCTTGCTAAGGGATATTCAGCTGGCAGCGGTGGAGCGGGTGAAGTCAGAGAGCAGTCTCCAGAGCTCCCCTTAACCTCTGGTCCAGACCACCTACTCTGGTTATGAGACACGGGTGTGGGGGGTATACATTTGAGAATCGTGAGCTTTGATGTTATTTGGTTTTGCATTTTTGTGTTATTTAGAAACGAAAATCCATGGAATTTCATTACTGTGCTCAACATTATCTTATCCGCAAGTTTTGCCCCGATATCAAAAGAGGATTTTCCCCTTGATGTTTGTTTTTCAGTTTAGTAAACAAAAGACCAAACCACCAACTTATTTGAAATCTATAATGCCCAGGCATTGTACTTGGCTTTTTAGCCTTAAAGAGCTTGCAGTACAGATGAAGAAACACACACAGAAACAGACCATTTAAATGTACATAAAGTAGAGAAAAAACACAAATGTATCTGGGTTGCTATGAGAATGTGAGTAAGAGAGGGCTTCCCAGAGGAGATGATCATAATAAGTCGTGATGAGTAGGTTAGAATCAGCCAGACCAGGAAAAGTGGAGAGCGGGTACCGCACTCAGCAGAAGGTATGGCAAGAGTGAAGCCCAGGGACAGAAAACGACATGGAGCTTGCAAGCTCAGTGGTGGGCAGAATGGCAGCAACTGGCTGGGACACGGGGCCTGAACTGCTAGGCACTCTCTCATGGAATGGTCTGGCTGGCTGGCTGTTCTGCAGAGACGGAAACTACAGAAGAATTAAGAAGGAATGAAACACGGACTCCCTGGTGGTCCAGGGGTTAAGACTTCATCTTCCAGTGCAGGGGGTATGGGTTGCTGAGATCCCACATGCCTCGAGGCAAAAAAAAAAGAAAAAAAAAGAAAAAAATATATATATATAACAGAAGCCATATTGTAAAAAAAGAGAAAAAAATCAGTAAAGACTTTAAAAATGGTCCAGATTTTAAAAAATCTTGAAAAAGAGTGGAATGGTCAGATCTCCTGGCTTCACTGTGGAGAATGGAGACGTGATGGAGACATGGTTTATTTCTTGAATTCTGCTTTATCAACCAGTATCCTCTGTGGAAGCTTTTCATTCCCTTGTTATTTTTTTTCCTTCATTGGTCTCTGCCTTTGCTTCTACAATCCAACGGGGAGCTCAGAATTTAATAACTAGGTATAGTGACTTGTGGCATCTTCTGCCCCTTGCTTTCTTTTCTCAGGCCTGCTGTGGGTTCAATCTGATCTATTCAAGCTTCTCTTTGGTAGTGATGTCTGAGTGAGTCTCATTCTCTGACTAATCTTGGAGACCTGGGCTTTACCAGATATTCTGATAGCATTCTCTCAGAAGCAGAATAAGAATCCCCACATCCCCTACCTGAAAATTGTCTGTGTTGTTTGCCATGGAGCCTCAAAAAATACTGAAGCCAAGAGCTTAGGAGAGGGATGTGAGAAGGTAAGAGAGAAAACCTGCCCTTCGTAAACAGAAAGCCCGTGTTCCCTAGTGAAGAGAAAGTGAAGTCGGCCAGTTTATGCATAAAGCTCCTAGGAAAGCTCATGAATGGCCTCTGAGCTGTCTTTCTCGGTCACACAAGGGCACACCTGGAAACTCACCCACCTTGCACTGTTCAGTTCTGCACGGTGGAACAGCTGTTCTCAAGGGAGCTGAAGGCTATAATCAAAACCAGCTCTGGGCCTATTCCAAACAGAATTTTGTAAACTCTCTCCCACCGCCCGCATCTCCTACACACCCACAAACAACCCCCACTGAAAGTTACTGCCAATGAAATTACAACTGGTGATAGGAGCGTGTCACACCGCTCAGGTGCATCTGGGTGAGTAAAGAGTTGAGGACAACTATAGACACCCTCAGCGGGTATATGCCGTGGTTTGCAGGGAAACCTGCCAGAAACCAGGCGTGATTACACAAAGCTGGCAGCGGTGGTTCTCCTTGGTCCCACTGTCAGCTGAGCTCTGTGTGTGTGTGTGTGTGTGTGTGTGTGTGTGTGTGTGTGTGTGTGNAACTCTCTTTTGATATGTATACAAACTACACAAATACAGGATATACAATTAAAATGGACACCTAAAATCTCCTTGCTATTTAGCCTTTTCCCCCTGCATACCTAATTCGGAACTTCTCCTCTCTGACCGCCATTTCTTTCCTTATTTCCCAGTTCCTCACTTCTACTGAATTCTGCCTTTGTATGTAGCTATCTCTTTAACTAAACTGTGGCTGCCAGAGGGGAAACCCATCTTGTTCATCATTGTTACCCCAGGTCCTCTGCACACTACTTGGACACCGTAGGAGCTCAAAACCTGTTTGTAGTTACATAAATAATTGATGACCTCCAGTCCCTCAAGCTGCTGCTGCAGCTGCTGCTAAGTCGCTTCAGTCATGTCCGACTCTGTGCGACCCCATAGACGGCAGCCCACCAGGCTCCCCCGTCCCTGGGATTCTCCAGGCAAGAACACTGGAGTGGGTTGCCATTTCCTTCTGCAATGCATGAAGGTGAAAAGTGAAAGTGAAGTTGCTCAGTCATGTCCAACTCCTAGCGACCCCATGGACTGCAGCCCACCAGGCTCCTCCATCCATGAGATTTTCCAGGCAAGAGTACTGGAGTGGGGTGCCATTACCTTCTCTGGTCCCTCAAGCCCCATCTCTAATTCCAAGATGCCAGCCTCCTTCTTGTTCCGTTTGCCTCACTACCAAACCTGAACTCTATGGTCAGCCATGTTAGTGAATTCGTATATTTCCCTGTCTTCCATCTCCCTTGACCAAGTTCAATAGACTTGGTTCAATAGATTGTCAATAGTTGGTGGAAAAAAAAAAATTTTAAGGCATATTTATTACTTCTGAAGAAACATACATCATAAAATAGTAATTGATATTTCATAAGCATATGTAATGATACTATTCGGTTGATTCTTATTGACTCTGCCACAAGGTATGTCCTCCGAACGTTCCAGATCTTCAGCTTCCCCAACACTCCATACTCGTCCTCCTCAGCCACATTAGATGACCTAACCTACTTTTGAACTTCAGATAAATCAAGTTCCCTTAGTTCCCTGTTTCCCTTTTCAGAACATCATTGTGTTACTACTTCTCTTTATTTTTCTGTTTGTCCTTCTTTGTCAGCTAATTGATGCGCTTACTCATTGGTTCCTTTCTATCCCATAATCTCGAGAACCTTTTTCTGACTCTTTCCTCTGTGCGTCCCCCCTTTTTTTTTCTCTTCCCATTTCTCTCTTCTGTTTTTGTTTGTTGTTTGTCTGTTGTAGTTTGACTTTCATCTGCTTCACATGTCAAAAGTAGCTCTTTTGAAGGTTAATAATGTCACAACTGTCAAAGCCAAGCCTTTTTGAAATTATATTTCTCTTAAACATTGCATTTTAGCACCACCTGTATCACTTTATTTTTGCATCCTTTTTAACAATAACTTTTAGGATACCATCACATTTTGATTCCATTACTTTTCGATTACTTCTTACCAAAATCCCATTTTTGCCTTCCTGTCCTACACTGTTAATCACACAGACTCATAATGAACTTTGATTCTTCCCTGCCTTTGTACCCCTTGCGCCATCAGTGCCCAAGTCTTAAAGTATTCTTTTAGGGGGCAAGATACACACTTAACTAGTTGTGTTGCCATGTATTACTCAGTTTGAACATTTCAGTCTCTTCTTAGAAGCCTGAGATGTTCAAGGTGCATACTCTGGAAAACCTCAAATAAGTAATAAATTAAAATCAAGAATGCGGCTGAATCCGAAAAACAGAAAAGCAGTTTTGTATTTGACATGTGACAAGTGAGATGATAGTTAAGTATATTTATCTTCTACCTCTACTTTTGGATGGGGATTTAGTTCAGAGAAAACTCATACTGTATGGCCAATCTTCCCTTCACTCCTTTCCCACGGAGGGGACAGAAAGGAGAAATGAATTCTATGTATGAAAGAGGATAGTTCTTCTTTGCAAGTGAGATAAACACAACTCAGACAAGCTTAGGCTAAAATGGGGAATTTATTGGCAAGAATAAGTAAACCTGGCGAAGAAAAGCAATGACTCTGGAACAACTGGAACGACTGACTCAGATAGCNAAGGGGAAGACAGAGGATGAGATGGTTGGATGGCATCACTGACTCAATGGACATGGGTTTGAGTGGACTTTGGGAGTTGGTGATGGACAGGGAGGCCTGGTGTGCTGCAGTTCTTGAGGTCACAAAGAGTCAGAAACGTCTGAGCAACTACTGAACTAAACTGATGGATAGCAATGTAAAGACTCCCTCAAATGACCAAATTAGAATGAATGTTTCTTCTCCCATATCAAATCAATTCTATTATATACTTTCATAAACTTTCTTAAAATTAGGTTTCTGGTCCTGCAAATCCTGTAAATGGAAAGAAGTGGGTTTTTTCTCCTTCCTCCTTATTGAAGGTTACATTCCTGACATTTTTCATGTGGTCTTTGTGTTGGCATTTGTGCTCGGAAGGCAAAAATAAACATTAAACTATGGCTTGTTTTTACCACTGAAATAATGAGTAAAAGGGGATAAAAAGCAGATTGTGTGGCTCTTCCCCATTTAAAGTGTTCAGTGTGTGGTGTGTGTGTGTTATTCGCTCAGTTGTGTCCTACTGTGACCCCATGGACTGTAGCCAGCCATGCTCCTGTGTCCATGAGATTCTCCAGGCAAGAGGACTGCAGTGGGTTGCATTTCCTTCTCCAGGGGGGTCTTCCCAACCCAGGGATCGAACCCAGGTCTCCTGCACTGCAGGCAGATTCTTTACCCTCTGCGCCACCAGGGAAGCCCATTTAGAGTATTCAGTATAGCCTCATAAATGAACATGTGGTCTGGGCTTCCCTCACCTCTTGTCTTGTCTTTTTTTTGCCTTGCATCCATTGATATCAAACTGAAGACTGTCTTACAATGGGCAGGAGAACGCTCTGAATGTGCAGCCTCACAGAGTGATGAAACCACAGTACCTGATAGCATTTAACAACATGTTTAGTGTGGAGAATAATTTTAAGATGTGAAAAAGTTTTACCTTTTTCTTAATCTCTAGTTACTAAGGTAAGGCAGTATCTAGAAAACCCCTAGTTAAAAGTACCTTTTACAAATCACTTACAGTATTCCTCAAATACTCAGTGTATAATTTCTTCCAGACCTCTACCTAATGACTCAGTTGCTATTAATTTATTTAGTTAGATTTCTACGATTAAACTTCTATCATTAGTTCTATTCCATTTAAAATTTGCTCAAAAATTTATATGATAAAGTGTTGAATTTCTGAAAACACTTTTTCTCTATTGAGGTGACTATGTAGTTTTTCTTCTTTAATCTGTGGCTATGTTCAGTTGCAATACCAGGGTTTCTAATTCCAACCATCCTTGCATTTCTTGAAACAATCATAGTCTCAAGCATTTTTTTGAAGTCAGTTTTGCTAATATTCCTATATCCAAGTTTATAAAAGAAGTTGTCCCATAATTTTTGTTTCTTGTGATGTCCTTATCTGATTTTTAAAAAATTAATCACTCATTCTTCTCTAGGCATTTGAAATGGTTTAGTATCATAAATACCCCTTTCAAATGGCATTTGAAAGAGACCTGCAGCTTTCACCTTCTAACTATATAACATTTCAGAAACTGTCTTAGACTTAGAATTCAAAATGTTATATGGGGTGATTGTAATTTGTGATTATATTGCTATTAATTAGCAAGGAAGAATAAAAAGGACCCCCAAATCTAAAAGAACTAAAAAAAAAAATACGGTCTCTGGTTCTCATTCTGAAAGTTATTTAAATGAACTGTTTTTCCAGTAGTCATGTATGGATGTGAGAGTTGGTCTGTAAAGAAAGCTGAGTGAANGAAGAATAAAAAGGACCCCCAAATCTAAAAGAACTAAAAAAAAAAATACGGTCTCTGGTTCTCATTCTGAAAGTTATTTAAATGAACTGTTTTTCCAGTAGTCATGTATGGATGTGAGAGTTGGTCTGTAAAGAAAGCTGAGTGAAGAAAAATTGATGCTTTTGAACTGTGGTGTTGGAGAAGACTCTTGAGAGTCCCTTGGGCTGCAAGGAGATCCAACCAGTCCATTCGAAAGGAAAACAATCCTGAATATACATTGGAAGGACTGATGCTAAAGCTGAAACTCCAATACTTTGGCCACCTGATGCAAAGAGCTGACTCACTGGAAAATACCCTGATGCTGGGAAACATTGAGGGAAGGAGGACAAGGGGATGACAGAAGATGAGATGATTGGATTGCATCACCGACTCAATGGACACGGGTTTGGGTAAACTCCGGGAGTTGGTGATGGACAGGAGGGCCTGGCGTGCTGCAGTTCATGGGGTCACAAAGAGTCAGACACAACTGAAGACTGAACTGAATTGAACTGAACTGTGTGGTCGTAGATGTAACAGGAGAATTTTATGTTGAGTTACACATTTAAAAAATTGATTCTGATCTTAGTGTAGATGATGGACTGACAGGGAAGAGAGGAAAACAGATTAGGAGGCTGTGGCAATAGTCTTAGCAGCAATAAGACGCAAAACTAAGACCACAGAAATGGAGATGAAGAGAGGGTGCAGATTTAGATCTTTTGGCCACAACTGATCTCCATAGTCTTCCCCTTACTTCTACTGGAATTTAGACAGACATAGATCCAAGTGGATGCTTTGTCAGTTAGCAATTTTTACGTTTTATGCTGTATATAATTCTCTAAACATTGCTTTATTCATGTTGCATATATGTGTGTGTCCATCTCATTTAAATCATCATGAAATTAAATGGGAAATCCTAGATAAAGTTCTTACTATAACACCTGAAACATATGAATAACATCTACTCAATAATCCAGAGAAGGCAATGGTACCCCACTCCAGTACTCTTGCCTGGAAAATCCCATGGACGGAGGAGCCTGGTAGGCTGCAGTCCATGGGGTCGCTAAGAGTCAGACACAACTGAGCGACTTCACTTTCACTTTTCACTTTCATGCATTGGAGAAGGAAATGGCAACCCAGTCCAGTGTTCTTGCCTGGAGAATCCCAGGGATGGCGGAGCTTGGTGGACTGCCGTCTCTGGGGTCACACAGAGTCTGACATGACTGAAGCGACTTAGCAATAAGTAAAGGTAGTTATTTGTAATTATGGTAAACTATTTGGACCCAAGATGCACTTCAGTCAAAGTGGGGTGAAAAGGGAATGGAAAGAAGAGGCAGGAAATTTGGGTTCTAATCCAACTCTGTAACCACATAGGGATTTATCTTGGGGGTAAGTCGAGCTTCAGTTTTACAATTTGTAAAATGAAGAGTGTATGGCGTATATGGGTCTCAACCCCAAGTAGTGCAGACACAGTAAGTCATAGTAGTCTGGGAGGGAAACGTACTTTTCAAAGAAGACAGCCAACAGTCACTCTTCCTCCGTCTCTGTCATCTGCCGTCTCTTCCAGTTCTTCCTCTCCCTGGTCACCAGTCTTGAGCTGCTAGTCATAACCTTGAACTGCTTCGGTCAATCATGTTTCTTTCCTGCACGTGCCTGAACTATTCAGATGTTCTTCATTTTGTCTAGACTAGTGTATCTGAAACTCCTTTACTGCTCTTAGAAAGAAGTCACATTGATGACACCATGGAGGATCGTCTTGGTCCTGTGGGGGGCAGACCAAGATGATAACACCCTGGAGGACCGAGCCGATAGTCTGGCAACTCCTGGACCTTAGCTGCTCAGGGCTCTGTTTCCTGATTTCCTTGTTGTTGTTTTTTTTTTTTCCAAACAGTGGTGTTGGTTCCTTGGTTTCTTCCCATCTCTTCCTTGTTCTTTTGGTATTCCTCAGCCACAATAACTGATTGAATTTTTTTAACATGAAATGGTCAGTTATGTTAGGAAAGTTAATTCCTAGGGCCTTGCCAAACGTAAGAGTTTTATTCTAAAATTATTCAAGCAATGATGTTTAGCTGAGAATTGATCTTTTTCTTCTTCATAAACAGAAAATAGAATGCTTCTTCAAAGCAGAAATCAAGTGGTGTTTGTCCTTATAGAAGATGTCTCTGAGATTTGAAGAGCTAAATTAAGGAGGCTGCAATTATTCTCAGAGTAGGAATAAGTAGTTATTAAAAATGCACATCTGATAGGCAAATGGTTCTTAAAAATTTTAAACCTTCACTTTTGCAAAGGTAAGAGAAGGTTAAGAGAAAGGTTTGATTGACCTTCTGAGTGCTAACCGATATCCTTTATCCTTCTTTTGGGGAGAGTTGGTGATATGCACAAGCCATTTAAAAATTAGGTCTGAGAGCCAGGCGTGAGGAGATGAACACGTTGTGGCTGAGTTATGAGTGTCAGCTCCATCACTTCTTATCTTAGCTAAACACCTCACTAAACCTGCTGGCAGAGCTGAGCCACTTCATCAACAGACTCTTCCTCTCATGAGTCATCCCAGCCAGGGGCAAGCTGCTCACCCTCAGAAGGGCGAGAGGGGCCCCGAAGGCAAGTGTGCTGTGTGCTCCCCATTTGAGGAATGGCATGTGAGGATCAGCTGTGGAAGTTAGCAGCTTTGGGGTGAGCTGGGTCAAGAGCCCGCGATATGCACTCAAATGCTCTCTCAGACAAGGGCAAAACATGCTGGAAGTGTGCAGAACAGGGAGCAGGGTGAGCTTTGGCACCATGATCAACAAAACGTATTATTGGGTATTTTTGGCAGGAGACTGTTAGATTTCCCAGACCCCTCAGCACTTAGCCAATTGATATCCGTTTATGATACCGATGGTAATTTTAGTGGAATGACATGACAAGTTAGGCAGACTAGCAATTCATTTCTCTTTGGACTACTACAAAGCCCTACATGGTTATAATTTTCTCTTCGCATTTACCATGACCCAGGGTTGAGCAGTCTTCTCATTCTCGTTTTCTTCAGTATCAAGCGTTAACACTCTGGTGATGGAAAGAGAATGTTTCCTAAGAATTACAAAGTTAAGAGATTTCCCCTGCTGAACACAGGATGAGTAGGAACAAATATATGAATAGTACTAAGGTGTGTTAAGCATGGAAATTACAGATAGTATTTTTACTGTTCCTTTATTTAGGAAAAAATTAGCTTCTTATAAGCATTCAATTTAATACTAATATGCAATAGTATATTGAATATGATACAATATATATGTTTTGTTATTATTTTCTCACTTAAACTATATCTTTCTCCACAGTAGACCATAAGCTCCTGGAGAAAAAGAGAAAAATTATATTTTATTCATCACAGGGTCTAGCAATAAACAGATAATCAAAAACATCAATTGAATAAGAGAATGAAGTACTACAAGATCCCTTTACAATACACTTACAAAAATACTTACTGCATGTTAGGCTGTCTAAACCTCATTTCACTTGTGTCTAACTGCCGCTGTAAAATCTAGTTGCTTTCACTTTTTCTAATTTGGGGAACAAAAGAGAAGAAGCTTAGCACGTTAAGTAACGGGCCTGGTGGCACAGCTGGGAAGAGTTGCAGCCAGAATTTCACAGTAGGTCTTCCTAACGTCAGAGAGTGAGATTTCCAGTTAAAATGAACATACTTATAGCAAGTGTTTGTGCTTTCTTCATCAAGAGAGGAAGACTTGGTAGTACTACTTTTTGTACAAATTTGAAGGCAATATTAAGTTTGGAATAATGACTCTTGGGATGAACTTGGTACTCTTAAAATCCTATGGCTCTTAGACCATAGGGTGAACATCTTTACTTACTTAGCTATTGTTCCATATAAACCAGGTTTGGAGATGGACAACCAGGAGCTTCTGTAGAGCACAGGGAACAGTATCAATATCTTGTAATATCTGGTAACGCTGCTGCCGCTAAATCGCTTCAGTCATGTTCGACTTCTAGCGGCCCCATGGACTGCAGCCTACCAGACTCCTCCGTCCATGGGATTTTCCAGGCAAGCGTACTGGAGTGGGGTGCCATTGCCTTCTCCAGATATCTGGCAATGAAATATCTGGATATATAGCTGAATCACTTTGCTGCAGAGCTGAAATTAAAACTATTGTAAATTAACTATTAGTAGTAGTTTGTCGCTCAGTCGTGTCCGACTCTTTGTGACCCCATGGACTGTAGCCTACCAGACTCCTTCCTCCATGGGATTCTCCAGGCAAGAGTACTAGGAGTGGGTTGCCATTTCCTTCTCCAGGGGATCTTCCCAACCCAGGGATCGAACCCAGGTCTCTTGCATTGCAGGCAGATGCTTTAACCTCTGAGCCACCAGGGAGGTGCGACGAGAACACCAGGAATCCTTTCCCAATGAAGCAGGGAAATGGGCCCTCAACTCGAGATGAGGGAAAACCAGGGCTCTTCTTGAGTTGTGGCAGGACCCTCAGTGTTCCTCTTGAGTGGAGACGGGTATGTCGGGGAACTTCTTGAGTTGCCTTAAGGGTGTCAAGGACCCTTTTATTGAAGGACTATACTTCAATAAAAATTATTTTAAAAGAGATTTTAAAAAAAACAGGTCTGGACAGAAGAATCTGCTGATTCTAAGTATGCACCTAGGAGAATGAACTCAGAGCTCTCTGACCTTTTCAAAATGGTCTAGGAATGCTCTCTGCTAGCTAGACCACAGGATGAATCATGCAGGGGGAATAAAATTACCCAGGGTATTTTATTAATGGAAATTTGTCATCCTGTTTTTAATTGAAAGATTAAAAGGGAGGAACAGGAATACTTCAGATTTGAATTCCTGTGTGATTTAGGCTTCCAGGCTTCAGAGATTTCTCCCAGGCAAATAAGGATGGCAAGACTTGGTCAAGGGATACTACCTTTGCTTGATTTTTTCCCTAAAGCATACTGTGAGACAAGGATTCAAGTGCATGTGGTTTAGTCAAGGGCATCCCAGTAAACAGCAGTAGGCCAGTAGGTAAGTTAGGTAGGGAAGTTTAGGAAACCAACCAAGAGTTTAGCATGGAGCAAGCCACTACTGTGGTTAACTGGCCCTTGTTCCCTCTGAGAAGTTACAGGATGCCCTGTGGAGGGTACAATTCAAGTTATTCCATCCGAGGGGCAAGGAAACAGAGGTGTACTGTCTACCAATTTCTTTTTCATCATTGGCTGATGGCCACATCTGAGATAAGTAACTGGTACTTTCTGCTGGCCTGGAGTGCTCCAAACTTCTTTTCTGAACAGAAAGTCACAGTTGTTTTTAGTGATCAGCTTTGGGTGTGTAGAAGTGAATACGAGGGATGCTGCTGCCGCTAAGTCACTTCAGTTGTGTCCGACTCTGTGCGACCCCATAGATGACAGCCCACCAGGCTCCCACGTCCCTGGGATTCTTCAGGCAAGAACACTGGAGGGGGTTGCCATTTCCTTCTCCAGAATATGAGGAATATATGGAGCTATATACCTCAGCAACAGCTACAGGTATGAAGGGAAAAGTAATAATGCCCAGCCACATCTTTAGCACTCTACATTTACAAAGGAATCAGAAGCAATACTTGGTCTTAGTTTATGTTTTCACAACCAGCTTAGGAGATCAAGGCAGGTGCTACTACCTTTATTTTACAGAAGAGGAAATAGAGGCACAGAGAGGTAAATTAGGCTGTCTACTCACAGATCCACTCACTTATATATCCATTTACCACTTATGGCTAAAAGAAGAGGGTGAGATTATCTAAGAGGATGAATATTTTTTTTTTTTTAAATCTCATGGCGACTATGTACCACCTAAAGGGACTATTTAAATTATTATGTTTTATTAAGGTTTAAACTGCTGGTTATTTAGTTTATTCTTTTCCTATTTAGCAGAGGAGTGAGGATGAGGAATAAAAAGGAAGACCACTTATTTAAAGACGAAATGAAAACATTATTATTTGCTCTTCGCTTCCAAAATATTCTGTGAGATAACACTTTCTACTCTGATGTATTCATGTTCTTTAACCTCAGCCCTCTTAACCCTTATTAATGGGGATATCAAAGCGGCCTTCACCAGATCCTCGTCCTTCTATCTCTGTTACGTTTCTAAGAGCCCTTGGTCCTGTCTTCCTTGCTGTCACTTCAGTCCAGATCCATTTCCTAAAAATCTGACTTGGACTAACTCTTCTAATGTGTATTCGGTTCATACCTTCACTTTCCAGTCCATCTACAGACTTGTTGCCATGTGAATTTTACTGAGAACACCTCGCATCTTGCTATTTCCTGCTCCAGAATCTTCTTGCCTAAAGAACAAAATCAGTGTACATCAATCTAGGGTTTGACACTATTTTTTAAGACAGAGCCTTAGTCTACCAATAGATCCCTTCAGGATCTCTGAAACCATATGTATGTTCCCCTGTTGCATCTTTGTACTCTCTTTATTTCCTGGGAGGTCCTTCATTTTCATCCGTATAGGCCCCTGTACTCTGCAAATTCAATCTTTAGAAACAAATGCCTCACATCTTTCAGAAAATTTTTCCTGATATGTTGGGAGAAGAACTTTGACTACTTAGTCTCAGCATGTTTGCACAGTCAATAACAGGGTATCTGTCTTCTTCTCCCATTCAGTTCAGTCTCTCAGTCCTGTCTGACTCTTTGCAACCCCATGAGTCGCAGCACACCAGGCCTCCCTGTTCATCACCAACTCCCGGAGTCCACCCAAACTCCTGTCCATTGAGTTGGTGATGCCATCTAACCATTTCGTCCTCTGTCGTTCCCTTCTCCTCCTGCCCTCAATCTTTCCCAGAAACCAAGTCTTTTCAGATGAGTTGGCTCTTTGCATGAGGTGGCCATAGTATTGGAATTTCCCCCATTAGATTGTACCCTTTACAGTGCCTTGCTCATAACAGATGTTCAAAAGATATTGACGTTTTAAAATTTTTATGTATTTATTTTGTTTACGTTTGGCTGTGCAGGGTCTTTGCTGCTGCTCANGCATGAGGTGGCCATAGTATTGGAATTTCCCCCATTAGATTGTACCCTTTACAGTGCCTTGCTCATAACAGATGTTCAAAAGATATTGACGTTTTAAAATTTTTATGTATTTATTTTGTTTACGTTTGGCTGTGCAGGGTCTTTGCTGCTGCTCAGGCTTCTCTTTAGTTGTGGAAAGCGGCAGTGGCTCTTTTCTTGTTGAGGCGTGGTCTTCTCATTGCAGCAGCTTCTCTTGTTGCAGAAAACAGGCTTTAGGTACGCAGGCTTCCGTAATTGCGGCACGTAGGTTCAGTAGTTGTGGTTCCAGGCTCTAGAGCACAGGCTCAACAGTTGTTGAGCTTGGTTAGTCGCTCCGAGTCATGCGGAATCTTCCTGGATTATGGATCGAACATGTGTTTTCTGCATTGGCAAGCAGATTCTTGACCACTGAGCCACCAGGGAAGCCCGATGTTGATTTTCTGGAATGATAAAAGGGAGGCAATATATTTGTTCAATTATAACACCTAATTAGTAATGTTGAACATCTTTGTGTTTTTTGCTATACATGGACACTGAATTATTTTTAAGTATAAATTAAATACAGCTGGCTTCCCTGGTGGCTTAGAGGTTAAGGCATCTGCCTGGAATGTGGGAGACCAAGGTTCGATCCCTGGGTTGGGAAGATCCCCTGGAGAAGGAAATGGCAACCCACTCCAGTACTCTTGCCTGGAGAATCCCATGGAGGGAGGAACCTGGTAGGCTATAGTCCATGGGGTCGCAAAGAGTTGGACACGACTGAGTGACTTCACACCATAAATAGAGATAATTTCTAATGCCGCATGGCACATCTATAAATGTTGTTGCTGATAAGTTAAAGAGGAATGTGTGAAAAGTCATTGCAAGATCTAACAGTTGGAGTGGATGCCAAGGCCTATAAATACCTAAAGAGGACTCTTAAAAACTGAAGAATGCTTTTAATGGCACACATTGTTCCTTGTAGATTATATAAATGCATGGTTTAAATACATAATTAGAATCTTGTTTGTAGTTCTCTACTTACTGTATCATAGCAGAGTCTTTATTTCAAACCACTTGAAACAAATGAAAACTTATATAACATGAATGAGTTTTAATATGTGTAACCTGATATAGTTTTTAATGGAAGATATTTTTTCCTTTGAATCACAATGATTAGTATTTATTCTGATGATGAACATATTTTCAACAGAATTAATAGCCTGTAATTTCAGACAGGTGACACAATATTGGATTTCACATATTAAAATACTTTTATTTTCCATCTCTTTGAAATTTATTTGAAATGTAGACATTCTCATTGATTTTTGTTTCCAAAGTCTACATTCCAAGGACTCTGTACATTTGGATCCAAATAGTGTTTTCTTCCTTTTCAATTCTTGTCTTTGTGCAAGGGGAAAGTTTGGATGGCCAATACGATGAAATTTTTATGCATTTCTTTGAACTGTAAAAAAAAATCTGGCCCATGAACTGAATAAATATTCCTTAGACTCTTCACGTCTCTTGTTGACTTAGAATTCTTATAGTTAGGAAAATCTTCAGTATACGGGACCTACTCCAAGAGAGAGAAATAATACTTTCGTATCTATAACCCTTTACATCTCCTGTTCCTCCTTAGAACAAGATTTGAATACATGAAGCATGATTAAATAATCTAATTTTAAATTATAAAAAGACCACACAAAAAAGGAAATCTCTGTGTTTCAAATGGAATTAACTCTTGGCATCAGGGACACCCCAAAGAGAATCATTTTTAACTAGTTGTGGCTCAGCTGGTAAAGAATTTGCCTGCAATGTGGGAGATGTGGCTTTGATCCCTGGGTTGGGAAGATCCCTTGGAGAAGGGAAAGGCTACCCACTCCAGTATTCTGGCCTGGAGAATTCCATGGACTGTATAGTTCATGGGTCGCAAAGAATTGGACATGACTGAGTGACTTTCACACCAAGATGAGCCAACTCAAGAGTAGTTTACACTTTAGTAGACTAAGCAACAAGAAAATGGCCGATTCACACACAAAAAGTGTGTCTATATAAGTATTTCTAAGGACAGACTGGGAAAAACTGGGCTATCAGGGTGTGCATTTAACCATAAGCCAGGAATCAGTTCCCTTGCCCTTTTGCGCTCCAGTGGAGGGAGATACAGGGAGGATTGCTACTTCCCGAGACCTCGATTTTCCTCTTCTCTTTGGTATGCCTTGATTGACAGCCCCTCACATCTTGTTTGCCTCCAATTGGTTTATACACACAAGGTGACTGTTTTGGGGGCTATATGGTGATTATGATTGTTTGGTACAATTGATGAGCTTTGATCTCATAAAAACTGTACTGAAATGACATAAAACACAATTGTTTTCGAATCCAGCAGTCTTACAGCCAATTAAAAAACTCTTTGAAGAAAACATAATGCCTTTTATCAGGCTAAAAATTCAGTGATTCGTGTGAGTGCATGTCCTTATTTTGTTGCTTTTTGGTTTCTATCGTATGAGAATGGTCCACCAGCCAAATACCCATTTGCAAAGCAAGTATTATAGACTGATACTCTATGGAGTTTTTATTACATGGTTAGATTAGATATCTTTCCTTTCCCTAGTGAAGCATTTTGATAATTAGTTGCTTGCTTCTAAAATTTAGATTTTAATTCACTCTTTAAATCTAGCTAGGAAGAAATTTAGTTAAAATGATAAATATGATATCTCACATACACTAATTAAGTTGTCTTAAAGAAAAGATGGCTTGCATGTGTATCTGTTTAACATGTTTCATCAAAACTGTTGCGGTGGTATGTAATTTTAATGTAAAATAGCCCTCTTTGCCAGGAATTGAGCCTGCTGCTGGATCTTTAAATTTTCAGTGTCTGTTGCCATAGCAACGAGAATTGACTCTGGTACCCATTGTGTTCAACATAAATTAATTTAAAGACATAGCACTTGAAACAGTTTAGTCAATTTTAAGTCCATATCTCGCTAGGCCTCAGATTTCCGTGCTGCTTTATATTTAAAATGTCATTAAAATGTGTTCCTTTAATGTTAATTATACTTATTTGTGAGATTCAGGGACTTAAATGTGATTTAAGAAAAATGTTGGAAAACTCGTGCCGGAATTGTTTGTGAGATGTAAGCTTCTAATAATGCAGAGTATTTCCTTTTTTCAAACAGTAGGATGTTACTTCTTCTCCTGCCCAAACACCCTGATATTAGCTGAATAGCTAGGCTTGATGTTACCTAAACAAATCCTCCTTTTTGCATGCTTTAGTTGATGCCTTGGGCTCTGTACTTTGATAATCTTCTGAGAAGAAGGAACCTGGTTATCTTCTGGCACTTTTTCAGTCCCTATTACCTTAAGGAAACAGATTTTCTCATTAAATAATTCTAGCCAGCTTTAAAATATTTTTCTGGCATAAAATTTGGGGCACTTGGTTTTCCAGATAGAATTAAAAGACCAAAGAATTAATATATATAGGTATTTTGATGAGATTCAAACTTGTCCTGCTTTCTTTTTTTTGACCTAGGCAATTTTTACAGCTGAACCTACTGTATTTGTTCAGTGAATATTTTTTATCCTGTGTTATTATAAAAGCAATTATATGGAAGTAGACTATACATTGTGATAGATGTGAAAGCTTACGGAAGAGAGAAGCTGGGCTGTTTTTTCACAATAATATAATATAAATATCTTTATTATAGAAAAAGATTTCCAAAATTTTCTAATAGTTCTACTTTGTCCAGTAAATGATATTATACCTCAGGAAAGACTGTTTTCCACGGTGCTATTTAAATTTATGTCGTGCTCTTCCAATCATGGGAAATATTATGGCTACTATATAGAAAATAAAATACACTTTAAAAAAATCTCCTCTTTCCAGAAAAAAAGTGTGATTTTCTTTGAAATGGTTTTATTTCTTCTGAATCATCTAATGCCAGCTTGGAGTCATTTGAACCATAACCCTTCACATTTGGATTTAAAATGAGAGACTAGCTTGTGGGATTTCAGGAGCACCGCCTTCATATTTCTTCTGAAATTAGAAAGAACCCTGTGTATTAAATATTTAGTAAAGCTCAGCTGCTACATCAGCCCAAGGTCTATATGCATGAGTTGTTTTCTACCTGGCTATACTGATGTAGACTAGAACAAGACATTTAAGGAAAGACAGGAATCTGTTCCAGCCTTTGTGTGATTCATCGATGCCCACCAGACAGTGTCATTAATAAACCGGCAGAGACAACACATCTGAAATTCATTGCTCCTGAGGGAATTTGTTCTGTGTGTGTGTGAAAGAGAGACAGATATATATATATATATATATATATATATATATAAAATCAAAATGGGGAAGTTTAAAAACTTTCTTGTTTGAATTAAATCCCACCTGTCTCTAGATGAGTAGGCCATCAATCATTATGTTAAAATTTTTTTGCTGATTACCATAAGTAAATTTGGAAATTTATCACTCAAGTCAACTGAGAACATGCTTTTCAAAGAAAAGTGAGAATTCTTTAAACCATAAGCACCTATTTAGGGGTTAAAAACAATCATAATTTAGTGTGACAATTTGGCCCATAATTCAAAGCTTGATGTGAATGGAATCTGATGCAGTTTATAATAGTCCAGAAGAGGTAATAGTTAATGACAGAATTTGATATTGTTTTCTCTGAATGATTCTTACTTTCATCCCGAGAACCTTAAATTTGTTATGGTGACTCAGATTCAGAGAGTTGGGGAAAGTCGGAGTTTGGCTTCCATAAAGCATTATCTTTAATGCTTGTGACTAGAGCTGCACTCTTCTGAGTGCACTAATCTGAGAATTTCATGCTAAGGAATTTCATCTGAAATGCAAGGGGCCTCAAGACACATATGACTAGCAAAGTTATCCTGAAGTGGATTTCTGCCTTATAGCTCTGTTCATATTGCACAGTTGCGAATAAAGTACATTATTGAGTCATAAAAGTATTGCTGTACTTCTCGCTTTTTCTTTGTCCTAGGCAGCTTCGCCAGTCCAGATGTCTAGGGAGAGATCAGAGTTTGCTGGAAAAGGAATCCAAAGACAGAATAAATAGCTTCTGCCTTGCAAAATAAGGTGATAAAGCAACCACAACATTCAGACCATTGTTTTAAGACAGGATTTCCTAATTTCCTTTATCCCTTTCCTGCTCTCAATAGCTTAGGTATTAAAGTTGTAGAACTCTGCATATGACATTCTTCTGTAGAATAGAGATGGTGCTTAATGACACAGAAGGATATAAACTACAGGAAGTAATAATACCTTTTTCTGGCCTGGGAGTTTTTTAGAGGTTGCCAAGAAAGTAAGAAGGATTTCGTCTCTATGAGCTAAAATCCAGAGGGTTAAAATTCATAGAGTACCAGTAGGTTTGGGAGTGGAGAGGATAGGGTAGATTGGGAGAAAGGGGAAAGTATCATCTTGCTTCCCATGTGGGACTCTAAAGAGTGGTTACCCCTGGTTGTACCCATAGCATCTTGGAGGCTAGGCTATATCAGTGAGACTGTTCTTTCTGTTCACTGGTCAGAAGGGAGACTGTGACGTTCCAGATTCTAACGCGGCATTAACACATTGGAGTCAGCAGCTCTGTCGTAGCAGGAGAAGCCAGCGTTGAACCCAGGGTCCAGGAGACTAGAAGAACGTGGGAGATAGTTGAGAGACAGTAGGAGTGGGAGCTGAGGGGAGGGAAGGTCAGCCTGTGTCCTGCTCACTGCAGACCTTAGTTCCACTAAACACACGCTTCAGTGTCAGAAGGGGCAGCTGCATTCGGGTGGACAGGAACATCATCGCAGAGGTCAGAGGACCCTCTACCTGAGGACCCCTCTCTGCAGAGGGTCAGCCAACTGTTTTCAGCATAAAACTAGTTATCCCCTTGAGGAAAGAACCTTTGTGGAAAGGAGCATTTTTCCCCTCAAAAGATTGAGAACTACTACCTATAGAAACTAGAGTTTCAGATAGGACTGAGTTTAAAACTGAACTGATATTTGTCTATCTAGTCATTTTTTTCTTCCTCACATTTCTCTCTCTAGATTTCATTCTTTATGTTTTCCAAGTTCACAGAGGATTTGTTCATTATGTTTTCAATTATGCTTCAGTTTAGGTGATTTATTTTGAGTGTCTTCAAGTTCATTAATCCTTTTTTCAGTTATATCCAATTTGCTGTAAATTTCATCCATTGAAGTTTTTATTTTAGATTTTTTTCCCCACTTCAAAAATGTTTTAGATACTTTCCACATCTGTTCTGAATTTTCCCATCTCTTTACCTATTATGTTAAATTTTGTTATATATTCTCTAATATATTTATTATTACTATTTTTGAAGCTGTCTGTCAATTCTAACATCTATTTTATCTTGTCTAGTAATGTAAAATTTGTTCATATATCTGTTCATATTGATTGCAGACTGTATATTGCATTGATACACTATANTACAACCTTGACGTACTCCTTTTCCTATTTGGAACCAGTCTGTTGTTCCCTGTCCAGTTCTAACTGTTGTAATGCAAATTACTTTGCCATTATCGAAACGCAGAATTCCTACAGAGGAAATGAGCTGCAGTATACAAGCCAAGGAGGAATGACAGGAGATAAAGTTGGAAGTATAAACAAATAATCACGTAGGGTTTGGAAAGCCTTGGCAAGAAGAACGAAGCTTATTCTGGGCATTATATAAGCATTAGAGAATTTTAAGGAATTGTTCAATCTTATTTTTAGATGCAATTATAGATCTACATGAAAATATAGTAGATAATAGTATTAGTAATTCTATGTGAAAACACATGGTAAATAATGTTGGATAGGGTTTATTCATTATAAAACAGATGTTTGGGTCAGTAAAGGTGACATATCATAAAGCTTCATAGTGGGGAATAATAATTATGACTTTGCTCACCAAGCAAGGATGCTCACTAGTTGACTTAAAACTCAAAAGAGGGATGGTTAAAAACTGAGACTCTTTTTTATAAAGGAGATACACTACCCCATTCATTCATTTGTTCACACTTCCTAGCTACTATTCTAGATGCTAAGGAAACAACAGTGAATGAATACATTCTTTGGAGAAACATACGTCTATTCAGTTTTGATGTTTCATCTCTGACACACCTTAAATGAAGTCAGAGACTTACTTTCTCAACAAGACCTGATAATTGAACTTTTTAAAAATTCTCATTACCAGTGATTAAAGCTTAGCCTTAAATTACAGAAAAATATGTATAGTGGAAAGAACGCTTCAAATCATGGATAAAGTATGACAATAAATATTCCTTTTACACTAAGTTCTGATTTAACTAAATTAGTTACCTCTTTTGGAACAAAAGATTATTTCTGACAGCTTGGACTATTGCACATTTCTTACAGGAAAATGATGAGTTAGGGTTGTAGTATGTGTTAATGTTTTAGTTTCACCAAGAAGACTGTAAAAAATGATTTAAATTAAGAAAAAGCCTTGCCATCAGTTTCAGAATAAAAACCATGTGCTTCCTGAGGAAAATCTCTGAAGGGTGTGTGTGTGTGAGTGTGTGTGAGTGTGTGAGTGAGTGTGTGTGTGTGTGTGTGTGTGTGTGTGGGCAGCTGAAAAGCCAGCAGTCAAGTAATAAAACTAAAAGGAATGTTTACAGATCCACTGCATGCGGATTTGTTTCCTAGGTTTGTCAGGGAGTCCTACGTAACTTTATTATATCAGGGCTTTTGGCTTGACTTTGAATAAACAGTGCATATCCATGTGGGAGCGATGAAGAGGAACTGTGGCATCTGGTATGACTTTAAAAATAACTTCCTACTTATATAACTGAGATTTCACCAAAGATCAATGAGATTTTTTCAAGTCCGAGGCCTAAGGTTGTATACCATGAAATAGTTCCTTGGGAAGCTGTTGATTCAGGTAGCATTGCTATTTTGAAAGAAAAACATTCCTACACAAGCAGCAGAGGTTAACAGACAACGGCCGTGGAGTCATAACTCCAGGTTACCGAGATGCGAGTTTATGTTCTCAGCTTCATTTACAATCATTAAGAGTCTTTTACTTTTAATTACTTCTTTATTGATCTCACACTGCACACTTTTTCTACTCTGTACAAAACGTCAACAACTCTGGTGGAATGGGCAGGAGAGCACTCACACTTCCCTATCAAGCTGGCGTTCTTAGCTACAACATAGAACGGTGCCTATCAGTTCATTCTTTCTGGATAACAGTGTTATTCATGCTGTTGTATGCTTCTGCGACAAAAGCCATTTTACTCCTTTAGCAGCTGAGCCCTTTGCTGCTTTTGAAGTATAAAACTGTGGAACTGTCTTTAGCTTTCCAGTGCTGAGGAGATGCAGAACACTGAAATCAGAGCTTATTTGTGCCCCATGTAAAAAAATTATTCATCCATTTTTGAAAAACTTCCTTTGGAGGAGGGCTTTCTTCCACAAGAAATGTATCTGCAAGTGGAAATCTCTTCCCAAAGAGTTCTGAGCTTTGACAAGTCATGATAAATGTTTCAGTATCTTGATAAGTAACAATTTTCTGAAGATTAGATTATAAAGCCCAGTGTAAAATGATGAATGTTAATCCTAGATCCTTAAGCAATATCTTTAGAGGAGATGGATTAAAAAGTGGGTACCCATTCTCATTCCTTGACAAATTGCACCCAGGTGGCTCAGACGGTGAAGAATCTGCCTGTAATGCAGAAGATCCAGGTTCAGTCCCTGAGTTGGAAAGATCCACTGGAGAAGGAAATGGTAACCCACTCCAGTATTCTTGCCTGGAGAATTCCATGGGCAGAGAAGCCTGGTGGGCTACAGTCTATGGGGTTGCAAAGAGTTGGACACGACTGAACAACTAACACTTTTACTTTTCTATGACTTATNGAAATGGTAACCCACTCCAGTATTCTTGCCTGGAGAATTCCATGGGCAGAGAAGCCTGGTGGGCTACAGTCTATGGGGTTGCAAAGAGTTGGACACGACTGAACAACTAACACTTTTACTTTTCTATGACTTATCCCCTACTTTGGGCTTCCCTGGTAGCTCAGACGGTAAAGAATCTGCCTGTAATGCAGAAGACCTGGGTTTGATCCCTGGGTTGGGAAGATCCCCTGGAGGAGGGCATGGCAACCCACTCCAGTATTCTTGCCTGGAGAATCCCCGTGGGCAGAGAAGCCTGGCGGGCTACAGTCCACGGGGTCGCAAAGAGTCAGACATGACTGAGCGACTGAAAACTAAAAAAGTAAAAGTCCCCGCTTTCAGTGTCCCTGTTTTCAATTCTCTGTCACGGGCATATGAAGCTGCTGCTCTCATGAAATGAATTGGAGGTTCAGAGGAAACTGAATTAATGATGAATATTTTAAAAGAAGGTTTTGTAGAGGTCTTCTTGTGCCAATAATCGAAGAGGAATGAAAAGAGAGAGAGCACATATTTTGCAGGCTCTGGCAGGCTTACCACATATTTACAGCCAGTCATTCCATCATCTGGCCACTAGCAATTGAGTTAGCTGTTATGGTTGTTTTTAATAATTCTTGTCACTTTTGAGTTCTAGAAAAAATAATTTGTGTATCCTAATTGGCCATCTTTGCCTTATTTCTTTGAATTATGCAAATTCTAGTCATTTCTATACCCCCAATAACCAAATTACTGTGCTAATAAAAACAGACTACATATACTAAGGCCACAGACTCTACTATCATGTGCTACAAGAAACACTGTTGGTTTCCTAAATAATATTAAATGTTAATAAAGAATTATTTTAATTCATAAGGAAATGGGCACTGAAAAATGTTAGAGAAACTTGCAAGAATGGAAAAGAAGGGGGCAAGGAATCAAAAAAACAGTTCAATAAAGAATGGAGAGGAGGAAGTTTAGAAAACTTCTACTTCTTTTAGTTGAACTTATATAAATATATATTTAACACTTCAATAAACATCAAATAATACTGGGTTGCTGGTGGATTATTTGCTAAGTTGTGCCTAACTCATTGCAACCCCATGGATTGTATCCTGCCAGATTTCTATGTCCACGGGACTTGCCAAGCAAGAATACTAGAGTAAGTTGTCATTTCCTTCTGCAAGGGATCTTCCCAACCCAGGGATCGAACCTGTGTCTCCTGCCTTCCAGGTAGTCTCCTGCACAACAGGCAGATTCTTTATCAAATGAACCACCAGGAAGGCCCAATAATAGGTTACATTTTGGTTATTTATTGTACCCCCAATGTGTGCACAGATTTCTGCTGAAGGAACTCAGATACAGTTAAAACCAAGACTTACATTGTAAGATTCAAGCTGGTGCCCAAATGTACCAATTCTTTAGATAAACTGTCTGTTCAAAATATTGTTTGATTTGGCAGATTTTCTCCAAGTTCTCTTAGAACCGTTATAATAACTAAATGGTGGGATAGTTCTATTAGCCATCTATGAAGCTGACTATGAGGTTATTGTAACTGAAATTAACTACTAGGAAATGGCTCGCAATAATAATTTGGCCACCTGATGCAAAACATCAGCTCATTAGAAAAGACCCTGATGCTGGGAAAGATTGAAGGCAGGAGGAGAAGGGGAAGACAGAGGACAAGATGGTTGGATGGTATCCCTGACTCAGTGAACATGAGTTTGAGAAGCTCTGGGAGATGGTGAGGGACAGGGAAGCCTGGTGTGCTGCAGTCCACAGGGTCACAAAGAGTCAGACATGACTGAGTGACTGAACAACAAAACCTTGTCATTAAGCTGCATCTAAGAACTGAAATTCTCCATGCTGACCCAATCCTAATCTTTGTCTTTTTCTTTAATGAGTGGTTTGTCTTCTTGCTTTATCTTTCTCATTGATTATCTAATGCCTGCTCTCAAAACAGCCCTCCCAGCATTTCAAATCAATACTCTGTATTCCTGTTGTGTACAAGGCCGCCTGTGTTTTGCTGACTACATTGCTTCCACTTTGTGCCTTTATGGAGACAAAAATTTGAGACACGGTGTATTCTTTTTTCATCTTATTGTTTTTGTATTTTCTCTTTCTGTTGAAAATATGCCATCCTATCTGATAAAATGCAATACAATTTACAAAGTCAAACCAAACCCAGCATATTCACATATGGTAATTCCTGTCTGAATATTTCTTCTAGCTTTCAATTAGTGACAGGGCATTTGGCTGAGCTAGTGCTGAGACTCATCAACACTATTTGTGTGCAGTTTGACAAACCCTATCTCTCCAGGTCCTATCCTAGAAGTACTTTTTGTTTTATTTTGTTTTCTTTCTTTGTGCTCTGTGTAGGCAAAGCCTCTTTAGCTGTCATAGAATCCTTAGGGGATGTGATCAGCCTCTTGAGAGAAATATTCCTTTGTGTGAAGAAATGATCTGTCAGGACGGGCTAGACTAGCAGCAAGCCCTAGTAATATTCTGACCATCACATCAAGAAATTTAGCAGCAACCGTAGGCAATGAGAAGAAGAGAAAAGGGGATGAGTGTAAAAGAACTGCATTACTAGGTCTCCAGCCAGTCTGCTCTTTAGCTAAAAAGAAACTAGATGAAGAACCCCACTGCTGCTGCTGCTGCTGCTGCTGCTAAGTTGCTTCAGTCGTGTCCTACTCTGCGTGACCCCATAGACGGCAGCCCTCCAGGCTCCCCCGTCCCCCGTCTCCAGGCAAGAACACTGGAGTGGGTTGCCATTTCCTTCTCCAATGTATGAAAGTGAAAAGTGAAAGTGAAGTCGCTCCGTCATGTCCGACTCCTAGCGACCCCATGGACTGTAGCCCACCAGGCTCCTCTGTTCGAGAATGATCTGGAAAACTTATAAACCAGCACTGAGATTCTGTTCGGTAAATTCAGACTGTGGCCAGAGATCTTGAAATTTAGCAGGCTGCCGGTTCTTCTGATACTGCAGATATACGGGTCACAATTTGAGCAATTCTGCTCGAAAGCACAGACTTAGATTTTAGTGTGCGTCAGAATCAGTTAGGGTTTGTTAAAACACAGACTGCTGGGGTCTGCCCCCAAGGGTTCTGACTCAGAAGTCTGGATGGGGGCTCAAGAATTCGTATTCTGGACAAGTTCCCAGGAAATGTTGATGCCACTGGTTCTGGGAGCACACTGTGAGAACCACTACTCTAAAGGATGGAGGTAAATAAAGGTCACTGGCTGGCACCGTGTGGTGAGTCTAGGGAGTCAGCAGCAGTTTGGGTCATGACCAATTTGGAGACAGATTGAGGTGCTCTAAGTGGCAGCTGTGACATTAAGTTTCTAGCAGTCCACAGGATTCTTGGAGACATTTTGGAAACATGTTCCATTTTGTTCAAACCAAATTTTATTTGAATTTCAAAGAACAAGTATTGACCTAAAACAAATAGACTGCCAGTTATTTCTCTAGCCAAAAATATGGCTTTGTTTTGAGATGAGCAGAAATTTGCCACTTGGTGCCTGCAACTATCCTGGCATGCTGCGGTCCATGGGGTTGCAGAGTTGGAAACGACTGAGACACTGAACTGAACTGAACTGAACTATGGTAAGCCGCAAGCAATCCCCCTGTATAGCAAAAGAAGGAAGAACTCTTTCATAGAGAGGAAAAAGGAAGTTGGAAGGGCTATAGTAAGCACAGAATCTCTGGCTTTTCATTGGCCGAGTCGTTGCCAGGAAAGAGAAATCTTTCTTCTTCCTGCTGAGCTATCCTCACAAGGAATGAGAGCTCCCCCTTCTGTTCTCCCAACTAACTGAAGTTTCTGTTTCTTAATTTTTTCTTCATGGTAACTTCCTTCGCTTGACACTTGGTTTGTAAAATTTAGAACAAAGAAAATGCAGTGTTCCAGGCATGACTCTGATTATACTTAAGATAGTTTCCTTCTTGGGGACTCATTAGAAAAAATTAGAAAATAGAAGGCTAAGTGAGACACTGGCTTTGCCAGTCTGTGTGACTAAATGAGTAGGATGAGGGACAAGCTTACCTTACTCAGTCCAAATGGGTAAAGCAAAAAAGAAGCAAGGCTTTCAGCTGTGATACTTTAATAAGAGTAGTATGGCAGGAAGTGAAGAGGAACTAAAAAGCCTCTTGATGAAAGTGAAAGAGGAGAGTGAAAAAGTTGGCCTAAAGCTCAACATTCAGAAAACGAAGATCATGGCATCCGGTCCCATCACTTCATGGGAAATAGATGGGGAAACAGTGGAAACAGTGTCAGACTTTATTTTGGGGGGCTCCAAAATCACTGCAGATGGTGATTGAAGCCATGAAATTAAAAGATGTTTACTCCTTGGAAGAAAAGTTATGACCAACCTAGATAGCATATTCAAAAGCAGAGACATTACTTTGCCGACTAAGGTCCATCCAGTCAAGGCTATGGTTTTTCCAGTGGTCATGTATGGATGTGAGA
>SJYV01051817.1:849060-918628 GCA_006410875.1 Neotragus pygmaeus
ACGACAGAGGATGAGATGGCTGGATGGCATCACGGACTCGATGGACGTGAGTCTGAGTGAGCTCCGGGAGTTGGTGATGGACAGGGAGGCCTGGCGTGCTGCAATTCATGGGGTCGCAGAGAGTCAGACACGACTGAGTGACTGAACTGAACTGAACTGAAGCTTAAAACAGCTCCCCTCTCCACCAAAACCCATTTTCTTTATTTTTGAGGAGGAATACTAACCTTTTGTCACCAAAATGTCAGGGGTGAAGTTTATGGCATTTTAGGAGAGTCACTGTCAAAATACTTCAAAATGAATCTCTTAGTAGTAATCTGCTGTGTTCGTGTTAAGTCTCTTCAGTCGTGTCTGACTCTTTGTGATCCCATGGACTGTAGCCCGCCAGGTTCCTCTGTCCATGGGGTTCTCCAGGTAAGAATACTGGAGTGGGTTGCCATGCCCTCCTTCAGAGAATCTTCTCAACCCAGGGATTGAACCTGCATCTTTTTGTTTGTTTGTTTCTTCTTCTTATTTTTTAATTAATTTATTTTTTATTGAAGGATAATTGCTTTACAGAATTTTGCTGTTTTCTGACAAATCTCAATACAAATCAGCCATAGGGATACATATATCCCCTCCCTTTTGAACCTCCCTCCCATCTCCCTCCCCACCCCTCTAGGTTGACACAGAGCCCTGTGTGAGTTTCCTGAGCCAGACAGCAAATTCCCATTGGCTATCTACTTTACATACGGTAGTGTAAGTTTCCATGTTACTCTTTCCATATGTCCCATCCTCCCTGGAACCTGCATCTGTCAGGTCTCTTGCATGGGCAGGCGGGTTCTTTACCACTAGCACCACTTGGGAAGCCCAGTAGTCATTTATTCTTACGCATTTCAGTTCAGTCTTGGAAATCAGTATCTCTAAGGGAACCCTGTATCTGAATGTTCAGTCGGAATAAACCCTCTTTCTGTGACAGGGAAATTCTCAACAGGAGACTAGGAGTCAGCCCATCATGGGGGTGCTTGATGAGAATCACATGGTAGGAAAACGTGACACATCCTCCTGACAGCCTGATGTGGCTTCTTAGGTGTGGGTCTCTCTCCCCAACTCTCTTTCTTCCCACACTAAGAATTCTAGTCAGCCCTACGGAGGAGAATATGTGAGGTTCCTTGGGGATGCTGAGGCGGAAAAAAAAAGGTAATTAAATATTGCATTTGAGACTGGTGCATTGAGATTATGCTCACAGTTTCCATCCACTGAGATTTTTCATCAAGCCAGACTCTGTCCTTAGGCCATGTTCTACCATATGTAAAATAGATAGTTTCTCTTGCTGGAAACTTGAGGAGACAGATAAATGGTTAAGCAGAAAATAATCCTTCCTGCTGGAAGTAACTCAAGGTGAAAATATGCCTATCAAAAATGCACATATACTTATCAGTATCTTAAAGAGAAAGACACAATTACAGTTCGACCCCCATCTGTAAAAATTTTTCTGCATACAGGAGCAGGCAGGACAATTGCAGCTTATGGGTTTTTTTTAAATTTGAAGCCAGTGATTAAGATTTTTCCCCAGGGGTTTCCTTGCTGGCTCAGTGGTAAGGAATCTGCCTGCCAATGCAAGAGATGCAAGGATCTTCTTGATCCAGGAAGATCCCACATGCTGCGGAGCAGCTGAGCCCATGAAAGCCACAGCTATTGAACCTGTGCTCGAGAGCCTGGGAGCTACAAGTACTGAGCTGGAGAGCTGTAACTGCTGAAGCCAGGATGTCCTAGAGCCCAAGCTGCATAACAAGAGAAGTCACCGCGATGAGAAGGCCAGGCACCGCAACCAGAGGGTAGCCCCTGCGTGCCACAGCTAGAGAAAAGCCCACACAGCAGTGAAGACCCAGCACAGCCCAAATAAACAAGTAAAAGTGAAAATGTCAAAGAAAGATTCTTCCCCAAATTTAGGCCAGTTCCTGCTAACTCAGGACTTGGAATTTGGGAGCTAATATTCTGCTTCTCAAACATGCCCAGGTAATGATTGCTTGAATCAAGGACATCACTCTTAAAGTGATGACAATCCTGCCTTTTGGTTTATTACCTTTTTGGAAGATAGTGAATTTTAAAACCACCGCATTGAACTTTTCAATGATCCAAGATGAAGAAGATAAATTTAAATAAATGCCAAGAATTAAATAAATAATACCTCATGAAAAGAGGATACAGCAGCATTGAATACGACTGATATGGTTTGCATTTGAAATGCAGTTCACCTAAGTTCAACAGCCATTTATTGAACGTATATTATATTCCAGGTTCTGATGTCACAGATGACTAAAGTACTATTTCTGTTTTCAGTTAGTCCCAGTTAAAGGCTGGGGAGGAACTGATATAAACAAATAATACATACAGAAACAGAGTAGACTGTGGCAGCGGGCAATGTATAGGCTTTGAGGTAGACAGGACTGGAGTACACTCTGGGTCTTGCTTTAATTTTGTGGCTTTAGGTAAGCTACTTTACTCTTTTAAATAACCTTTGCTATTCATTTTGTCACCTCTGGAGCAAATAGCCATGCAAAAAAAAAAAAAGAAGAAGAAGATAATAGTAATAAAAAGTGTGTATAAGGTACAGAGGTACTATAGCAGAGAGAATGATTTTGGTGAGCTGATCAGGGAAGGCTTCAAAAAGGAGGTTGTACCTCCAAAATGTTTTGATACATGAAATAGGAAATTTCCAGGTAGACAACATTTGTGAAAAGACTCCAGGCAGAGGAAATAGCATTTTCAAACGCATAGGAGGTGGAAACTGTGAAAAATAATAACAGTTTAACATTTCTGTTGCATTCATTGTTTGTGAAAAGTAATTTGAGATGGGGCGGGAAAGGAGGCAGGGACCAGCTCCTCATCTCAGTCTGTGTTCTGATAAAAAGTTTGACTTGATCCTTTAGCTCAGAAGTGCAAGATGAATGTTTTTGTAATGCGTTTTCAGTTTCAGTTTTGCGTTATTTCTATTGATATCATCTAAGGCTTAAAAATGGAGAAGGCAATGGCATCCCACTCCAGTACTCTTGCCTGGAAACTCCCATGGATGGAGGAGCCTGGCAGGCTGCAGTCCATGGGGTTGCTGAGTCAGACACGACTGAGCGACTTCACTTTCACTTTTCACTTTCATGCATTGTAGAAGGAAATGGCAACCCACTCCAGTGTTTTTGCCTGGAGAATCCCAGGGATGACGGAGCCCAATGGGCTGCCGTCTGTGGGGTCGCACAGAGTCAGACACGACTGAAGCAACTTAGCAGCAGAAAATAGCAAGCAGTAGCAGTAGCAAGGCTTAAAAATAGGGATATTCCACTTAAAATCCCAGGTTTTTTTCTGACTTCTCTTGGAAATTTGTCACAGTGAGTCTGAATCTGCTCATGGCATCAATTGGTTGAAACAGAGGACACCCCTCAGGGGAGCCTGTGATTTCTTGCTGTTGATGAGCAATAAGGAAACTTGGAGGTTTTAAGTAGGTTAGTTATGTGGCAGGATATATTTAGGACTGTCTGTGTCTTCTTACTGCATTTGAGGGAGAGGAGGCCAGAAATCAAGGAGAGGTGATTGGACGTGACACCTTCCAAAGCCAGGTTAATGGATAAGGGATCTTCAGTGTATTTATGTTGGTAAGAAGAGAGAAACTTTAAAAACAAAACAAAACAAGGTTAAACATTATTCTAGAAGAGGGGATATGAATGCCATACATAGACCCCATGAGTATTATTGGCTGGAGAATAATACTTGTAGGATAAGATCTCTCTCTCTCTTTTTTTTTAAAGCTACCTTTTAATAAAAACAGAACAAATAAAAATTAAGCTACAATAGAAAATGACGGTCACTCCCAATGTCCTTTCTCGCCTCTTCTCAGAACTGGAAATTCCCCTTCATCCCCTTAGTCAGCAGTAGAAGTGAATAGGAATTGATTGGCTATAGCTGATTCACAGCTCAGAGCGAGCAACACTCAGCACACAATGGAAGATCATAGCGATTTCGAAGACTCAAGAAGATGCCAGACATGTGACAATCGCTGGGGGAAGATTCCCTATACAAGAAGGGAGGAGAAAGAAGAAGCGAAAACTCCAAGAACGGGGAAGGCAAGATGAGGGTACCCTGAGGAGAGGGAAAGAAGTGGTCTGCGCGGAGACACCCCCCCACTGAAGGGAACACCCACGCGGAGACATGCATGGAGAGAGGCAGGAAGGGCCCCTCAAGAATGGGGACTAGGGGGCTTCCCTGATGGCTCGGGGGTAAAGAGTCCACCTGTCAATGGAGGACACATGGGTTAGATTCCTGGTCCAGAAAGATCCCACATGCCACAGAGCAGCTAAGCCTGTGTGCTACAAATACTGAAACTTGCGCGTCCCAGAGCCTGTGTTATGCAACAAGAGAAACCTCGCGGCAATTAGAGAAAGCCTCTGCAGCCAGGAAGATCCAAAAATAAATAAATAAAGTTATTTTTTAAAAGGATGCGGATTAGATAAAACAAAGATGCTAAGTTATCCAAAGTCCACCTTGACCCCACTCTATACAATTTGTATTTTATCCTCTGAAACCTCAGGTAAATAGTTATTTGGATCATCTTTAAGCTAACTGGTCAGCAAGGTGAGAAAAGACTATCCCCCTGACCCAGAGTGGCACACACCATCGTCTTTCCTATGGCAGATTGGGCAGCAGGAGGACTTCACACACCCAGAGAAGCAGGCAGAGTGCTTCCTTGACCATCTCCCTCAACTCTCTAGAGGAGCGAAACACACCTCTCCTGCCGTGGGCTGAAGATAAAGTGCCTGGGTTGCAGATATACTAGCTGAAGAGTATCGAGTGATTTAGTATGTGTTCATGCAAGATTAGGGACTGGTTGGGAGCTGTCAGTTAGAAGATCTTTTGAATAGTTTGAAGAAAAAGGAGGACCTGAACACAAGCTTGGCTGTGTGAATAGAAAGGGAATGGCTTCATGATATCTCATATCTCTGGGGCTTTGCATGTCCCTCTTACTTCACCTGGACTAGCTCGTCCTCATTCCCTTATCCATTCAAACTCAGTGCTAGCTCCACTGTGAAGATTTCCATAAGAATATTCAGATGTTTCTTCTCTATATATGTTCTACCTCGTAAATAACTAATTTTACCTAGGAAGTATTTCACTGAAGCATTGTCTACCTGCTTACCAGAATTTAAGTTTCTTAAATCTAGGTCAGAAGGTCTTTGAGAACAGTGATCACGTACATCAAGGTAACATAATTAATAGGACTGAGAACAAAGACTACCTGTATCAACATGAGTTAGTGTTGTGTTCCAGGAAACATTTGCCCCCAAAAAGATAAGACTGTAAACTGATAAATAGTCTCGCAATTTGCCTCCGGTAGTTCCGGCAAATCGATTTATCTGAGACAACAGTCTCCTCCTCCAGGCAAATAGCTCACTTATCAGGACCCTTATCTCATTATGATGACAATCATAAACTCTTTCGTCATGACTACTGCTCAATCCAAGTGACTTTCTGCTGTGAAACGCCTTCAGAAACCACTTGAGCCTAGACCTGCACCCCTTCTGCAAACCCTTTGAATGTCTTCTCTTCTGTGACTGTTAAGACTGTGAAAGGATGTCCTCCCTTACTATAGAAAGGGACACTGTCTACTGGTGATATTTTGGGGGTATTCAGCATCTTTCAGAGAAGGCAATGGCACCCCACTCCAGCACTCTTGCCTGAAAAATCCCATGGATAGAGGAGCCTGGTGGGCTCCAGTCCATGGGGTCGCTAAGAATCAGACACAACCGAGAGACTTCACTTTCACTTTTCACTTTCTTGCATTGGAGAAGGAAATGGCAGCCCACTCCAGTGTTCTTGCCATGAGGATCCCAGGGACGGGGGAGCCTGGTGGGCTGCCATCTGTGGGATCGCACAGAGTCGGACACGACTGAAGCAACTTAGCAGCAGCAGCAGCATCTTTAGTCTTAATCTAGTTTAGACTAGCACGTAATAGTGCTTCAGTTCCTGTTGAAAGAATAAGGAAGAAGGCAATAAATAAATAATAAACAAATAAAAATCTGTTGGAAAAAAAGTGAGAAATGGAAAAAATGTTAATCACTCAGTCTGCATCTGTTTGCAATCCCTTGGACTCTGTATAGCCCATCAGGCTCCTCTGTCCATGGAATTCACCAGGCAAGAATACTGGAGTGGGTAATCATTCCCTTCCATGGGATCTTCTTGACTCAGGGATCAAACCCCAGTCTCCCTCACTGCAGGCAGAATCTGTATCATCTGAGATGCCAGGGAAGCCTGTTGAAAGAAGTACTTATTAATAATAGAGAAAATCAATATACATGGTGCAGTGATTGGATGTAGGCAGGTGGGGAAAGAGTCAGGGATGCTTCCAAAGTATTAAGTGTTAATTTGTGCCATCACTTAACATGGCAAAAGCATAAGAGCAGGTTTTCAGTGAGGAGATAGTGATTTCAACTCCAGACATGTCGAATTTGCAATTCTTGTGATACGGAAGTAGAGTTGTTTGGTTCTATTGGGCTCAGCGATAGAAGGCCCCCAGACATAAGTTTTGTGAGGGAGGCTGTTTTTTTAATCACTGATTCTCAAATGCTTCAGACCAGCAGCATCAGTACCACCTTGGAACTTGTTTGAAAAATGTAAATTTTGGGACTCAACAACAGACTCACCGAATTGAAAGCTCTATGGGAAGAGTTCAACTACCTGTGTTTTAACAAGCCTTCCAGGTGATCTGATGCACCAATAACATTTGAGAACTATTGTCTTAGAGATTAATCTCAGCCACCAGGGTCTAAGACAAGATTTTACTCAAACATCTAATGATGTACTTGCTAAGGAGTGCTAATCCGTCTTTGCATGAGCAGATCTTCTCGAATATGGTGGCCTGAGAGGCTGCATAACAAAGCTAATTAAACATCTTACTTGCTACATCTGAATCTGGCTATACTGCTTTCCTCTTGTGTGCCTTAGGGAGACAGTTGCTTAAACCTTCTGAGTCTATGTTCCTTATCTGTAAGATGGCAACACTAATAATACCTACCTAGTTGAGGTCTTTCCCCTGGAGAAGGAAATGGCAGCCCATTCCAGTATTCTTGCCCGGGAAATCCTATGGACAGGGGAGCCTGGTGGAATACAGTCCCTGGGGTCATAGTCGGACACAACTTAATGACTAAGCAGCTGAGTTCTTATTATAATGATATGAGCTAATGTATATAGAAAAAGTGTTTAAATCTGTAATGTTTATGGCTTTTAAAATCTTTACTTCTTGAAAAACTCATTTCCCTTTTATCTACTTAACTCAATGTTTTCTGTCTTTAGAAGTTTACTTCAAAGATCTCACCCGTTGAAAGCATCTGCTGGTTCAGTTCAGTTCAGTTCAGTTACTCAGTCGTGTCCGACTCTTTGCAACCCCATGAACCACAGCACTCCAGGTTTCCCTGTCCATCATCAACTCCCAGAGTCCACCCAAATCCATGTCCATTGAGTTCATGAGATCCAACCATCTCATCCTCTGTCATCCCCTTCTCCTTCTGCCCTCAATCTTTCCCAGCATCAGGGTCTTTTCCAATGAGTCAGCTCTTCACATCAAGTGGCCAAAATATTGCAGTTTCAGCTTCAACATCAGTCCTTCCAATGAACACCCAGGACTGATCTCCTTTACGTTGGACTGATTGGATCTCTTTGCAGTCCAAGGGACTCTCGAGAGTCTTCTTCAACGCCAAGTTCAAAAGCATCAATTCTTCAGTGCTCAACTTTCTTTATAGTCTAACTCTCACATCCATACATGACCACTATAAAAACAATAGCCTTGACTCGATGGACCTTTGTTGGCAAAGTAATGTCTCTGCTTTTCNAACAAAACAAAATACTGGATGCTTATGATCCTTTTTAACATTGAACAGATGTGAATTTTATTTCCTTATTAGTGCTTGAGGGACTTAGAAATAAGTCTGCTCTTGTTCTTCTAAAGTCTTAAATTTATATTCATCAATAACTCCACGCCTTTCACAGAAAGAGTACCTATATACAATCATATGCCAAGACATTAAGTTATTGTGTTTCTTTCACAAGCCTCTGAACATTGAGGCATTCTTTTCATTTCTTTCTCGATTATCTGATTTAGAAGCCTGCTAGGTAATATTGGCCAAAAGAGTAGAACATTTTTTGATTCCTTTGATGTGCACAGTGACTTATTCTATCAAATATGTGACAATTGAAGCAACTGGAGAATTATCATCACTTACTTCCAACCAGTTAAAGGAAAAGAGTAGAAACAGAAAAAAAAAAAAAAAAAAAAGATGTGTAACAGGAGGTAGGTTCTGTCTAGTTTAAAAAAAAAAAAAAACAAAAAAACATGGATTTTAAAGACTGGTGGAAGATTGAGCTGTCTAAGTGATTGAAAAGTCCTTTCCACCCTTGATTTCCTAAAAATAGAAATACTAAATTTTGAAAAATTATCTCCTTTCCAATTCTTAATATCTTTTCTATTAACATATTGCCTGTTTTTTTCTTTTAGAAAAATTTTTGTCACTTGTGATGATTCAGACTTTTGACATCTATTTGACTTTGATACTTTTAAAAGTTTATTTTTACACATTTGAACAATTATAGTGTCTCCATATATGACATTTTTAGTCTATAGAAGATACTTGTACTTGTGGATTCATAGATGTTTTGCAATAACTTTGTGGTCATTCAAGGAATTGAATCCATTGGACAGAAATTATTGAAAGCAATGGATGCTCATCAAGTCATGGTTGATGAGAGTGGGGTTTAGCATTGTTAACAGGGACAAAATTATGGAGGAATATAAATTTTTTCCTGCAGATTCCAAGGATGCACTAAAGGATAGTTAATAGGGGTTGGGGGGGAGTCAAGATATGCATTTCCAAGCTATTGCTGCCAGGAGATAGAGCAAGATCTGGGGGAAATATACAGGTGAGTAAATTTAGTCCAATTTTCAAGGTTCAGTGTTACTAGGGAAGTGCAGACAGAATGGAGAAGATGCAATAGATTCTAGAGCTCTTTTGAAAATAAAATGGACATGATCTGGTGATAGGATATAGGGAGTTGAGCAAAGAGAAGAAATTTGATGTAACTTGATGAGCTGGCAACATTTTTCTAGGTGAAAAATTTGGAAGCAGAGCAGCTTTGGCAGTCACGAAGATTAGGGTTTATTTAGACCTGTCTAGTTTGTGACACCTTTGGGAGCTGATTAGTGGCAGTGATCTTGCTAGGTATACTTCATATGCTTGTGTAATATTGATTGGTATAGACTGTGTTGTATTAAACATGCCAAATCTAATATTGCAGTTTTTTAAAAGGTATATTAAAAATCTTCAATTTATATGCAATAGGCTTAATGGATGCTATGGTTACTTTATCGTCTGTCTTATTTAGAACTAGCCTTCCGCCCTGTGTGTTACTCAGAAGAATCATTTGCTATAGTTAAACAAATCTTTATTTTCTCCTATTGAATCATCCTGCTGATGGTGTTCAAGTAATTGAAAGCTCTTTTGCAATGCAGGGCTTGCAAATTCCAGAGAAAGTCCTGTTGACATGTGGGGTTCACATGGAGGGGAAGTTACATGGAGAAGTGCCCACTGAAAACGCTTTCAGATTCCCAGGATTACCTGGGTAGTTTATTGGCACAGAGATGTCTGTGAGAGAATTCACAGTGGAAAGTGAAGATTTCACATCCCAAGAAGCATGTTCAGAGTACGAGGTTCATGGAACTTCAGCATGTTCAAATGAAACCCAACTAATTTGGAGCAGTCTGTCTCTAGGAAGAGAGCTCACAGATATTTATATATTGTAGTAACAAACAGACAATGATTTTACCTTTGTATATAGTTAGATTTTAGTTTATATATACAGATAAATAGAGCATAAATTATTTGAGGACTGGTTATTTGTCATGTTCATCACCGTATCACTATTGTCTGGACATATCCCCAACTCTCAATAAATATTGCTTAGATAAATTAATTTTAGTTAAGATTTTTCTCTTAGTGTTTGTGTGAACTGACTGGGAAAGGAAAAGGAAAGGGCAGGGGCTGGGGAAGTTGCCTCAACCATAGGGTGGACAATGGAGTTCCAGTGAGTGGAGAGTACCGTGGTGTCCGAGGCAACCTTAGACTGCCTCCAGGCACTTTTGAGAAAATGGATTAACTACAGGAGTTCAGGATGGAGCAAGAGAGAGCATCAACTTGTGGGTCTGGTGCAGCCGTGGAGAATCAGATGGTGTTTCATACATGTGTTCCCTGGGCTTTCACAGGTGTTTGTTGTTTTGCTTTTATTTCGAAGTCTAGGTAAACTCATGTCATAAAATAAGATTTATTTGTCAAGTTTTAGTTCTAGAGGTGTGACAGCAGTATTATCCTAGGAACCCAGACCAGGTACCAAATTTGTAACAGTTATATATTGAAGCCTAGAGAAGAGATACACGACTAGGTCTGTATCCTCACCGGAGTGGGCAGCTTCGGGAGGCAGGGGATTGTGAGTCAGAGCAATGGGCATGACCTTCGGTCAGTAAGATGAGTGACTAACATCAGTGAATGAGAAATGGAAAGCCTATTTGCTCTCTGCCCTTCCATAGTTTGGCTCTAGAGTGGTTGTACAGCAACCTGACATGAAGCCTGGAGTAAGGATGTGGTGATGCTCCAAGGCATGCTGTAACCGTTTGTCCTCTGCCTCTGTTCTCTTCCCCTGATTGCATCCTTGTATTTCTCCTTTACATTCTTTCTATATACTATCCTCTCTTCTTCTCCCTTTTGACCCTTTCTTTCCCTTTTTCTCATATTCCTTACTTCTTCCCAGGTGCAAGATATGATTTTTAAGTACAGTAAAGATTCTGCATCTAATTTTTCTAACATAGGAAAATAAAATCTAATATGTAGAATAAGATAATCTAGGAAAAATGCTTGAACTATCTTGGTGTTGGAAGATCCCTAAAATTAAAAATAATGTACTATATTTTTTGCTATATTGATACAGTCTATGAATAAATTTCATTTAGCTTTGATTTAAAAAAAATGTTTTACACATAACAAAGAAAACACAGAAGACATAGCTAAATTGCCTGCTTTATTATTCTGAAAAAGAATAAAAAATCATAGCACAGATTTGTTTGTTTTTGCTTTGAATTAGCTGTAGCAGAACAGATGTCTACAAAATGGAGGCATATTTTCTTTTTTGGAGTACACTATTTCCAATGACTTGTACTATGATAATTTGTGTGACTTTTTTTCCTTTTCATTCAGTTCACTTAAGTTCAGTCACTCAGTTGTGTCTGACTTTTTGCGACCCCATGGACCACAGCATGCCAGGCCTCCCTGTCCATCACCAATTCCAGGAATCTACTCACTCATCTCCATTGAGTTGGTGATGCGATTCATCTCATCCTCTGTCGTCCCCTTCTCCTCCTGCCTTCAGTCTTTCCCAGCATCAGGGTCTTTTCCAATGAGTCAGCTCTTCTCATCATGTGGCCTAAGTATTGAAGTTTCAGCTTCAACATCAGGTCCTTCCAATGAAGACCCAGGATCCATCTCCTTTAGGATAGACTGGTTGGATCTCCCTGCAGCCCAAGGGACTCTCAAGAGTCTTTTCCAACACCACAGTTCAAAAGCATCAATTCTTTGGCATTCTGCTTTTTTTATAGTCCAACTCTCACATCCATACACGACCACTGGAAAAACTATAGCCTTGACTAGACGGACCTTTGTTGGCAAAGTAATGTCTCTGCTTTTTAATATGCTGTCTAGGTTGGTCATAACTTTTCTTCCGAGGAATAAGCCTCTTTTAATTTCATGGCTGCAGTCACAATCTGCAGTGNGGGGCCACAAAAAGTCGGACATGACTGAGTGACTGAACTGAACTGATGTACACTACCATGTATAAAACAGATAACTAGTGGGAAGTTGCTCTGTTATATAGAAAGCTCAGCCTGGTGCTCTGTGACAACCTAGAGGGGTGGGAAGGAGGCTCAAGAGGGAGAGGATATATGTATACTTATGACTGATTCAAGTTGTTGTAAGGCAGAAACCAACACACTGTAATGCAATTATCCTCTAAATAATAATGTTTTTAAAAAGACCCTGTACTTGTTTAACTTCAGCAAAGAGAAATACAAATTAAAATAATATGGAATATATATAGTATCAAACAAGACATTGTTCCTCTTTACTTAGAACTGATAGTCTAGTGTGTTTAGTTAAGCATTAATCGCACAAAACAAATACACTGAAAATTGCCACTGTGATAAATGCTATTCATGATAGCTATCTGTAATAAAAACTATTAAGGGTAGTTTCACGATCCTACTCAGGTAGAAAGTTGTGCTTAAGCCAAGATCTAAAAGATGTGTAAATTCTCTCTCTCCCAAGGGAGAGAAGGGAAAAAGGAGCATCTAGATGAGGAATGAGCATGTGCAGTGGCTGGGAGTGTGGTCAGTGAGACAAAGAACAAGAGTCAAGGGACAGGTGTCCCAGAAGAGGGAAAGGGCCAGACTTGCAGGCCTTCGGGATGATTTAATCAGTTTGTCTTAATCTACAATACTCCATGTTGAAAACTGTGGCAAAACTGTAAAAACTGGGTTAGAGGGGAACCATAGAATATGCAACTAGATCATTTAAGAGGTTAATTTAGTAGTTGAGAAGAGAGATCATGACAGGCTCAACTAAGATGGTGACAATGGAAATACAGAAAACTGGATAAAATTCAGAGACATTTAGGAGGCATAATAGAACCTGGTTATGCAATGAGTGTATGCAATGAAGGGAAAATCTAAATTTCTGGACTGTATAACCCAAAGCCATAAGACCAAAGTTGAAAGAGAAATATTCTGATAAGGACATTTTTCATGTGGGGTATATTTGAGATCTCCAGAAGGCACTTGGTATACAGTCAACTTTTAATAAAATGGTGTATATTATTCATCATATTGTATAAATATTGTGTATTCACAAAAGTGTAAGAAACTGCCTATACACTGTCTCATGGGTTAGTACTTGTGATACTGATCAGCATCCTTAGTTGTAGACAACTGAATCCACTCAAACTGCTTGTCGCAAGAGCATATTTGTTAAAGAAAACCAGTTAACTAAAAAAATCTATTAGCTGGCCAGAAAATTAGCTTTAAATACTGCATAGCCAGCCAGGAACAACACAGCCAGGACAGAAGACTCAGACCAAATACCCAACCACATGCCTGGCTGTTAGTACTTCTGTCTGCACAAGCAGAACAGATATGCTTGCCAGAAAAGCTCATGCCTCTACAAGTGTTGAAGTACCACTACATATGGTTTGAGTCTGCATCCCAAATTTGGGAGGCTTTTCACGCTGGGTGTAAGCTAGGAAATATGGAGCATTCTAGCTGCAAAGGAGCCTAGGAATTTAGTTTAGGAAAGCAAGTTAAAAAAAGCTGAATGGGTTTTGAGTGAGCCACCTTCCAGTATCTTCCAGGCCTTCTTTTGTTCCCTTTTATATTCAAATTGATCAAATTAATCAAACCAGTCAATCCTAAAGGAAATCATTCCTCAATATTCATTGGAAGGACTGGTGCTGAAACTGAAACTCCAGTACTTTGGCCACCTGATACAAAGATCTGACTCATTGGAAAAGACTCTGATGCTGGGAAAGATTGAAGGCAGGAAGAGAAGGGGATAACAGAGGATGAGATGGTTGGATGGCATTACTGACTCAATGGATATGAGTTTGAGCAAACTCTGGGAGCTGGTGATGGACACGGAGGCCTGTCANTCTGATGCTGGGAAAGATTGAAGGCAGGAAGAGAAGGGGATAACAGAGGATGAGATGGTTGGATGGCATTACTGACTCAATGGATATGAGTTTGAGCAAACTCTGGGAGCTGGTGATGGACACGGAGGCCTGTCATGCTACAGCCATGGAGTTGCAAAGAGTCAGACCCAACTGAGCAACTGAACTGGACATTCAAGCACAGTTCTTGTCCCATCATTAAACTTATAAACACAGCTTGACTTTTGCCTAATCTAGTATAGCCACCTCTCATACAAACCAATCATGCTCATCCTCCCTTCAAGAGATAGAAAGAGGTGGATAGAGGCAGAGACAGTTTCAGTTCAGTTCAGTTCAGTCACTCAGGTGTGTCCGACTCTTTGCGACCCCATGAATTGCAGCATGCCAGGCCTCCCTGTCCATCACCAACTCCCAGAGTTCACTCAAACTCACGTCCATCGAGTCGGTGATGCCATCCAGCCATCTCATCCTCAGTCATCCCCTTTTCCTCCTGTCCCCAATCCCTCCCAGCATCAGAGTCTTTTCAATGAGTCAGCTCTTTGCATCAGGTCTGGAGTTTCAGCTTCAGCATCGTTCTTTCCAAAGAACACCCAGAGCTGATCCCCTTTAGAATGGACTGGTTGGATCTCCTTGCCGTCCAAGGGACTCTCAAGAGTCTTCTCCAACACCACAGTTCAAAAGCATCAATTCTTCGGCATTCAGTTTTCTTCACAGTCCAACTCTCACATCCATACATGACCACTGGAAAAACCATAGCCTTGACTAGACAGACCTTTGTTGGGAAAGTAATGTCTCTACTTTTCAATATGCTCTCTAGGTTGGTCATAACTTTCCTTTTTATTGCCTATCAAATACCCATTTCTCTCTGTTTTTCTAAGGATGATTTTGTCTAGGCTGACAGCAGACCCTGCTTTATTATTTTTTTAAATCAGCATTTCTCAGCTCTCTTGCCAATATATTGACCATATGACACTGTTGTAAGGGCGAAATATGAGTAACACTATACTTTTTGGGTGGATTCTGGGAAAGTCTTTTAAAAGGGGTGAGGACAGATGCTTGAATGCATGTCCCATTTTTGCCTTAGAGCTTTTTTTCCCCCTTCCTCTCTGAAAGGTGGATGTTTGAGTGGCCATCTTGTGACCACACCATGGCAGAAAAGCTCATATAATCATAGACTCCTCTGCCCCAGCCCTAGTTTGCACTTCCTTTTACAAAGAAGGAGATTCAGATCTAGCCTATAAGCCATTGTTTTCTAGGGATTTCTATTATAAGCAACCAATTCAAGTTTCTAACCAAAAAGTCTTTTAATCGGGCTGTCATATTCCTTCTTGTCCCTTCAAATCTATTTTCTATACCAAAGACAAGGGACCTTTTAAAATGAAAATGGTTATATAATATCCTTATTCAAAACCCTTCAAATAATTTCTCATTATTCGTAGAAGTAATTCTACAGTCTTTTGCATGATCTGACCTCTGCTTACTTCTCCAACCCTATCTCCAAGAACTTAACAACCACCTTTGGCGGGCTCTGAACGTACCAATTTCACTGTCAAACACATCCTCAAAGGCCTCCTCTTAGATGGAAATGTCCACTGTCCTCACTTCCTGTATACCCCTTAGATTTTGGCTTTAAATATTCCTTCATCATGTAGATCTGTTCTGACCCCATAATTAAAAGCAACCCTTTCCTTTTAGTCTATCTTGCTGTACCATGTTATTTTTCTTCCATAACTTTTACCTCAAATTGTATTTATATACAAGCTTAGGTTTTTTTTTTTTTCTTTCTTTTTTTTAAACTGTATTTCCCTTATTGGACCACAAACTCCATGAAGGTAAGCCCTTTAACTGCACGGTTAGTATTTACATTGAGAACAGATCCTTGTACGCAGTAAGCGATTAACAAATATTGGTTGAATGTCAAATGAATTGCATAATCTATCAGACTCTGCTGATAACAGACATGTTTGAGCAATTAGATCTTATGCATATTATACTCATAAACACAGAGTCAAATAGAGTAACAAGATTTTATTGTGAAAAAGGACCTTGGTGATCAATAGCCAAACACAAAGCTGGAAAAGTTCAGAGATATTGGAGTTTTTCAAAGATCAGAGCAGCCTCTTTCCCCAAATCTTAAAAAGTTTTAACATTAGATAATTCACTTGTTAAGCACCTTTTATTCACTCAGTCATTTAATAAACATTCATTAAGCCTTTGCTACATGCCAAGCAATATACTAGGAGGAAGATATTAGAGATAAAAGACATATCCTGCCTTGAAAGAGAGTACACACATTGGTAGATTGGAGACAAGTATTTCTGCAGAAGTAAGTGCAATGTCCTCTGGAACTGTAAAACCAGGGCACTTAACCCAATTGAGGAATGTAAAAGAAGCATCAAGGAAAAGATGATATGTATGTGAAGTCTTGAAGATACATAGGAATTCTACGGGCTGATGGACGTGGAGGGGGGCATTTCAGTTGGAAAGAACAGCATATACGAAGGCATGGACATTGAAACCAAAAAGCCAGAGCTAAGTGGAGCATTTATGAAAGGTGCAATGAGCTCTTGACATTCTGTTAGGACTCAGCTCAGTCATCACCAAGCTGGGGAACTAACTGAATCTGGTTTGCCAGGCCTCCCTATCTTAGAAGGTACCATGCTGTATTAGGATCACTCATTTACATGCCTGTGTCCCATACCAGACTGGTTTTAGTGGTATGTAATGAATACATGCTAAATAGGTATTTGAATATGGGCAGGGACCAGATCATGAAAAGCATGAGCAGGTCAGTGATGTGACATGCTGATAGATTTTAACTTTGATAGATTACCATAGTCTTGGGAATTGGAGAGAGGGCTGATACAGAGGGGCTTGAAATGAAGGCAGGGTGAGCAATAGAAAGGTGTTGAAATGGATAAAGTATTTTGCATATCACTTAATTTGTTGTTGTTCAGTCACAAAGTTGTGTCTGACTTTGTGACCCCATGGACTGCAACATGCCAGGCTTCCCTGTCTTTCGCTGTCTCCCAGAGTTTGCTCAAACTTATGTCCATTGAGGAAAATTCTGAAAGAAATGGGAATACCAGATCACCTGACCTCCCTCTTGAGAAACCTATATGCGAGTCAGGAAGCAACAGTTAGAATTGGACGTGGAACAACAGACTGGTTCCAAATAGGAAAAGGAGTGCATCAAGGCTGTATATTGTCACCCTGCNTGCTGGCATATTGAGTGCAGCACTTTCACAGCATCATCTTTTAGAATTTGAAATAGCTGAACTGGAATTCCGTCACTTCCACTCGCTTTGTTCATAGTGATGCTTCCTAAGGCCTACTTGACTTCACATTCCAGGATGTCTGGCTCTAAGTGAAGGATTACGCCATCATAATTATCTGAAGTCATGAAGATCTTTTTTGTACAGTTTTCTGTATATTCTTGCCACCTCTTCTTAATATCTTCTGCCTCTGTTAGGTCCATACCGTTTCTGTCCTTTACTGAGCCCATCTTTGCATGAAATGTTCCCTTGGTATATCTCATTCTCCTGAAGAGATCTGTAGTCTTTGCCATTCTATTATTTCCTTCTATTTATTTGCACTGATCACTGAGGAAGGCTTTCTTCTCTCTCCTTGCTATTCTTTGGGACTCTGCATTCAAATGGGTATATCTTTCCTTTTCTCATTTGCTTTTCGCTTCTCTTCTTTTCACAGCTATTCGTAAGGCCTCCTCAGACAGCCATTTTGCTTTTTTGCATTTCTTTTCCATAGGGATGTTCTTGATCCTTGTCTCCTGTACAATGTTAGGAACCTCCGTCTCTAGTTCATCAGGCACTCTATCAGATCCAATCCCTTAAATCGATTTCTCACTTCCACTGTATAAATGTAAGGGATTTTATTTAAGTCATTCCTGAATGGTCTAGTAGTTTTTCCTACTTTCTTCAATTTCAGTATTAGTTTGGCAATAAGGAGTTCATGATCTGAGCCACAGTCAGCTCCTGGTCTTGTTTTTGTTGACTGCATAGAGCTTCTCCATCTTTGGCTGCAAAGAATATAGTCAGTCTGATTTTGGTGTTGGTCATCTGGTTATTTTCTTGAGTAGAGTCTTCTCTTGTGTCATTGGAAGAGGGTGTTTACTATGACCAGTGTGTTCTCTTGGCAAAGCTCTATTAGCCTTTTCCCTGCTTCATTCTGTACTCCAAGGCCAAATTTGCCTGTTACTCCAGGAGTTTCTTGACTTCTTACTTTTGCATTCCAGTTCCTTATAATGAAAATAACATTTTTTTCACGGTGTAACTTCTAAAAAGTCTTGTAGGTCTTCATAGATCCATTCAACTTCAGCTTCTTCAGCATTACTATTTGGGGAATGTATTAATTTTATACAGTAAAAATATCATTTTTACAGTGTTATATATGTAGTTCATTTGTAGTTTTAAGATTCATTTGTAGTTTTAAGATTCATTCCTTAAGTAACTCTGGAGCCCAGACACAAGGATTAGGTTTTTGATGCAAGGAAGAAGGGGACAACAGAGGATGAAATGGCTGGATGGCATCACTGACTCAATGGACATGGGTTTGTACCGGGGTCCAGTCCTAGTTGTATCCAGGGTGTCTGAAGCATGGACGGTGAGGCGAGAGAGATATATAAATATAGAGAGAGATAAGGAAAGAATTTTCAGTTAAGAGAATAGATGAGAGAAAGAGGCTGATATTCCTTGGTTTACACAGAAAGCCAATAAAGCCCCAGACAAGGGACTTGCACTGTTCACATAGGCCAGAGGTGCCCTCTTTAATAGTGGAAGATGCCCTGCCTTGGGCTCCCTCTGGAGTGGGTCTTAGAAGCCCAGGCAGGAAAGTGAACTCAGAGGGCCCCTGAGCTCCAGGGAGTCGGCCTGAAAATAAAGAGAAAGAAAGACATGGGGAGACCAAGCTTCAGTGAGTAAGGCCCCAAACTTTATTTTCCAGGGGAGCTTATATACCTTGAGCTGTACATAAAGAATAATGGAAGATGCAGACTCATGCAGGGTCAGCAGTCCTGACCGTAATGGAGACCAGGCTTTCTTTCTGCATACCTTTCCATATGCAAAAGTTTTACATGATTTACATCATCTTCTGACCAGGAGGCCTGCTGACATTTTATGACCCTTCTTTCTGATAAAAGTTAGTTAACCAGAAAACTTATTTTCTCTAAAGGTTATTCTTCTAAAGTCTAGTGCCACTCCCTGAAAGTACTGGATAAAGTTACATTCCTACAGAGCAAAGGTGTGGTGGGCTATAACAAGGAAGGAATTTATTAACTCAAGGTTTAATGTTGTAAATATCAAGGCTACTTATTTATATTTCTATATATCAACTATATTAATTAATGCACTCCCAGGTACACAATGAAAGATATGAAAACTTGGTGGCAAGTACTGGCTCAACAATGAAACACTTAGCCAGTTCTATTCTAATAATTTTTAACTCCTCGAAAGGCTCCACATTCCTAGAATGTTTTAAGCTTCCCGTGCCTCTCATGATTGGGAGGCTGTAAACAATCACATGCGTAGTTGTAAGTGTCTGGATAAACCTATCAGGCAAGTTAGAAAGCTATCAGAGGGGTTTGGATTGAAACACTCTTATCATTCCCAGCAGACTTAACTAAAGTTCTATATTGATTTCCTTCAGAGAAAGGTGGTCGGGGACAGCCCCCATTAATATCAGAAGAGTTTGGCGAAAAGCATAAGATACTAAGACGGACAAATTCTGGTTTTGGGGTAGATGTTCGAGCAGGTCCAGGGGATCCCTCAAGCCCTGATCTGCCTTGCCCGTCAGGCCTCTCCCGCATGACCTTGTCATGGGTGGGATCTCCCGTGCTGGCTTGCGGCAGGTTTGGGTGAACTCTGGGAGTTGGTAATGGACAGGAAGGCCTGGCCTGCTGTGGTTCATGGAGTCACAAAGAGTCAGAGACCACTGAGCAAGTGAACTGAACTGAACTGAACTGATGCAAGGAAAAGGCTCACTTGGTTTTCCTCAGTCAGGTTATATTTAGGAACGAAGAAGACAGAAGTCCCAGTCATGTGTCCAGCCATTAAGGGGAGCCAGGGAGATAGACTGAGATTTAGAAATGCGGAGCAATCAGTACAGCTCTGAGCTGATTCTCTCTCCACCCTCTAGTGACAGAGTTGACTCTCTGCTGCTGGAATGAAGTCTGCTTTTCTTGCCACTCCAGCCTCTTCTCTTTGTATATTTCTCTCCTTTCTTCTCACTCAGTTTCTGATCACTCATAGTCGTTATTTTTCATAGTTCTGTTGCCTCATAACATCTATCAAGAATCTTCTCCCTGTGTCTTATTTTCTGCTCCAAATAGTCCGATGCTCTTCCTGTGAGAGCCGAGTCTAGAGCATGTGGTCCAAGTAACCTCCTATTGCTTTGTTTTTGTGGAGCTTTTACGCCAGGTCTGATTTACACCTTAGCAGACATAGTCTTAGCTCACATGCTCACTCTGATTTCCTCAAAGGCTCAGAGTTTTGCCAAGTGCTTCCTGGTAGCTTACACTTTTAGCAGGAGGATGACTTCAGGACCCTCATAGATGGGATTTAAAGGCATGGCAGGCATTTGGGGAGAAACAGATGGCTAGTTTGCATATAGTGAGACATTACTTTGGCCCAAGGAGTACAGAGTTTGGGAACCCCAAACACTAGCCCAGTGTGTTGCTCACAGTTGACCATCCAAGTAGTTTTGCCTTGATGAAATGATCAATAATAACTAAGAAATAATTGTTCCTCACTAAGTTTTAGAGGCTTTTCTTGACTCTTATATCTTCTTCCCTGGTGGCTCAGAGGTTAAAGTGTCTGCCTGCAATACAGGAGACCTGGGTTCGATCCCTGGGTCAGGAAGATCCCCTGGAGAAGGAAATGACAACCCATTCCAGTATTCTTGCCTGGAGAATCCCATGGATGGAGGAGCCTGGTGGGCTACAGTCCATGGGGTCGCAAAAAGTCGGACACGACTGAGCGACTTCACTTTCACTTTCACTTAATTCACACATTTTTCTTTCCAGCTTAATTTTCATTTACTGCTTTATGGGTTATTTCAGCCCATAGGTAGGGCTTGAAATATATAAACAGCTTCTACTGGGAGTTAAACCTGTCTCTTATACACATCTAGATGTGTATAAGAGACAGGCTCTTAATTTAGAAAGATGGCAATGATGACCCTATATGTAAGACAGCAACGAGACACAGATGTAAAGAACAGACTTTTGGACTCTGTGGGAGAAGGCAAGGGTGGGATGATTTGAGAGAATAGCATTGAAACATGTATATTACTATATGTGAAATAGATCTCCAGTCCAGGATGGATGCATGAGACAGGGCACTCAGGGCTGGTGCACTGGGATAACCCTGAGGGATAGGATGGGGAAGGAGGTGGGAGGGGGGTTCAGGATGGGGGACACAGGTACACCCATGATTGATTCATGTTAATGTATGACAAAACCACTACAAAATTGTAAACAATTAGCCTCCAATTAAAATGAATTAATTAATTAAAAAAATTTTAAGTATCACATACACACACACATACACACAAAGTCCTGCTCTAGTCTACATGTGAGTTAGTAGATCACTATTTGATTTCTGGCTTCATTCCTTGATATGTGTAACTTTGGAAAATATTTTTTTTTAATATTTTGAAGCCTCAGTTCCCTCATCTGTAACATGGGAAGTATATACCCATGTTAAATTACAAATATTAAAATTAAGTGAAATAAATTATATGATGGTTTTACACAAACATTTAAATTGTAATATTGCCTTGATGATATTAAGTCTTTATGTATATACATAAATATAACACATTTAAAACCATTTTATTTTACCTAAACATGACATGTGATATTTATCTTATATATCACACTTTAAAAATTTTTCTGTTCTTTCCATGTTTGGACAAATGTGTAATGACCTATAGCCACCATTATAGTATCATTCAGAGTATTTTCATTACCTTCAAAATCCACTGCTCTCCTCCTAGTCATTCCTCCTTCTCTCCACCCTCTGCCCCCAACTCCTGGCACTGGTAACTACTGATATTTGTACTATCTCCATTGGAATTCATGTACTTTCAAAAAGCTTTTACTAGGAAGATAATGTTAAAATAGGGGTTTCCCTGTAGCTTAGACAGTAAAGAATCTGCCTGCAATAAAGGAGACCCAGGTTCAATCCCTGGGTCTAGAAGATCCCCTGGAGAAGGGAATGGCTACCTACTCCAGTATTCTTGCCTGGAGGATTCCATGGACAGAGGAGCCTGGCAAGCTACCATCCATGGGGTCACAAAGAGTCAGACACAACTGAGCAACTAACGCCACACTACTACTACTAATGTTAAAATAACAACAGAAATCTATGGGAAATCTGTTTTTCTACATTCCCATTACTTTATCAAATTTATTTTCAGTTATCTTTTTATATTATAAGCTTTATTTTATACATAACCAATTTCTACATATTATAGTGATATTGATGATCCAATATTTAAAGTTTTCTATTTTATCTTAGATTTTTTAAAAATGTTTTCCTTCTTCTTATCCTTGTTTCCTTTTCTTGAAAGTGTTCGTTTCTCAATCATGTCCAACTCTTTGCAACTCAACGGACTGTAGCCCGGTAGGTTCTTCTGTTAATGGAATTCTCCAGGCAAGAATCCTGGAATGGATAGCCATTCCTTCTCCAGGATGTATTCCTAACCCACATCTCCTGTACTGCAGGCAGATTCTTTACTGTCTGAGACATCAGAGAAGCCCACATCTAAATACTGCACTGTCAGCCTGACATTATCCCCACTCTACCAATTAGTTTTATTTTACAATGTTGCTTTTTAATAGCCTTTGATGTTTAGACAAAAACAAAAAATGTATAATATATATACTCTGTAACAAGGGCAACATCCAGCAACTATTCAATTAAATTTAAGTTGCTGCTGCTGCTGCTGCTGCTAAGTCACTTCAATGCCATTTCCTCCTCCAACGCATGAAAGTGAAAAGTGAAAGAGAAGTCGCTCAGTCGTGTCAGACTCTTAGCGACCCCATGGACTGCAGCCCACCAGGCACCTCCTTCCATGGGATTTTCCAGGCAAGAGTACTGGAGTAGGGTGCCATTGCCAGGTACGTATCAGTAAATCTACTAGATGCTTATGCTATACTCCATTCAGTTCAGTTCAGTCGCTCAGTCGTGTCCGACTCTTTGCGACCCCATGAATCACAGCACGCCAGGCCTTCCTGTCCATCACCAGCTCCCGGAGTTCACTCAGACTCACGTTCATTGAGTCAGTGATGCCATCCAGCCATCTCATCCTCTGTCGTCCCCCTCTCCTCCTGCCCCCAATCCCTCCCAGCATTAGGGTCTTTTCCAATGAGTCAACTCTTCACATGAGGTGGCCAAAATACTGGAGTTTCAGCTTTAGCATCATTCCTTCCAAAGAAATCCCAGGGCTGATCTCCTTCAGAATGGACTGGTTGGATCTCCTTGCAGTCCAAGGGACTCTCAAGAGTCTTCTCCAACACCACAGTTCAACTATTATGTCCCAAATGCTGTGTGAGCATGTAATGGGGTGCACAAGATTAGTAAAATGATACCTGTGCTCACAGAAATTTGTCTGACTGAGGTGATGGACATGTTCACATGATTCAATTAACTAACATGACCTAACAGCATATATCACAGCAAGACAGGCTAAAATAATGAAGTCCTAAGTTATGAGATACGGAAACTGATACGAGGTTTAGTAACTGACAGGACAGAAAAGCCCATGCTATAAAAAATGTGCTGTGAAGTTGAGATTCCTGCAGGAAGAGATGGCCCTGAAGCCACACCTCTCAGCAGAGAAACTGATGGTGGCGCCACCATTGCAGAATTTAGGCACTAGTAGGAATGGGTTTCAGGGAACTACCAGGAATGGTCCATCAGCTGTCCTGGAATTATGACAGAATATGTTCATCTTAACTTAGAACTCACTCCCCTGCAGCCAGGGCCATAAGGATTTGCCCCAGCCTGGAGAGAAGGCACTAGGAGATGAAGAATCTATCTCTTTAGAATCAAAGATATCATGTTTATATACTTATTTTTTTTAAGCTAGGGGAAAATGGATAATGAACAGGAAACAATGGGGAAGGGTATTGCACAAACTGAAGTACAGAATCTAGTTCACTGTTTTGTGTGTGTGTGTGTGTGTGTGTGTGTATAATTTCAAATCCTATTAGTAAATTCAGAAGTTTATCATAAGCAAGAGATATAATTAATGATTACCTGGGAAAGTCCTTTTAAGACTCCATGCTTAAAAAACTGACAAAATGAATTTCTATATCATGTGTTTCTCACCAGTTATGGCGTAGGGAGCCACCTTAGTTTCTTCAACTCCAGGATGAGAGTCTTAATACCCTCTTCAGAAGGTTTGAAGGAAAGTAAGCAGTGTACAAATAGATGTCAGCTTTTTTTCCCCATTTTATTTTAAAAGAAAGCTTTATAACCTCAAACATGTTGATTTTTAAAGATGACTTGGAGCTTTTGTGACAGTAAAAAAAATACAGTCTGGCTGACAACTGCCTTTGAAAAACAGCCTTAAAATCAACTGGTTGATAGGAAAAAGATGGGCTTTCATGTGTTCAACAACTTGGAAGTTGGAAAAAAATCATAGAACTAGAATGGAGATTGAATACAGTCTGGTTATCATTTCAGAGTAAATAGCATTTCTTTATTTCTTAAATATTCAGAGATGTACCCTTAGACCACCACCAATGAGGCAGTAGATTTCATGAAATGTAAAAGCTAGGTATCTTCTCCTTGAGGGTCCTTGTAAATTTCCTCTGTAGTTGGCTGGATACTAATACACCATGTATATCAGTCAGTGAGAGTGATGTTTGTTTTCTGAAAGTGGAAGTGTTAGTCACTCTGTCATGTCCAGTTCTTGGTGACCGCATGGGACTAGAGTTTGCCAGGCTCCTCTGTCCATGGAATTCTCCAGGCAAGAATACTGGAATGGATAGCCATTCCCTTCCCCAGAAGATCTTGCTGACCCAGGGATCAAACCTGGTTTCCTGCATTGTAGGCAGATTCTTTACAATCTGAGCCAAATCAGGGAAGCCCATTCATTTTCTACTACTGCCTTAACAAATGATCACAGCAGCTTAAGATAACACCCAGTTATTATTTCACAGTGTGTAGGTCACAAGTATTGGCATAACTGGCTAAACTGAGTCATGCGTCATGTCTCACAGGGCTCTGGAGATGAATCCTTCCCAAGCTCATTTAGGTTGTTGACTGAAATCTGTTCTTTGAAGCCTGTCAGCCAACAGTTGTTCCTATAAGTTTCTCACTTTTTCCTGCTTCCCATATGACTGCTCCAGCAAGGAGCAAATTCCACTCATGATTCAAATCCTCCCATTTGTTTCCTGACATACTTTTTGTTTCACCTAGCCAAAGTTCTCTATATCCAAGACTTAAGTGGTTTATATTGGATCAATCTGGATCATCTAGAATAATTCCCTTATTTTTAAGTTCCTCAATCATAATTACAATGTACCTTTGCCATGCAACAGAACATTCACAGGTTCCAGACATGTGGACATCTGTAGAGTGGCCTTCTGCCTAGCACACAAGTTGGGAACACGTGTATACCTGTGGCGTAAAGTAATTAACCTCCAATTAAAATAAAAAAGTTTATATTTTTAAAAAAGCTATCACTCCTTATTCATTATCAAAGCATATCATCTTCATAAAAGACACTTGTAAAATTTTAGTTTAATTATCTTGGCAACCTTACCTTGTTGTTCAGTCGCTAAATTGTGTCTGACTCTTTGTGACCCCATGGACTGCAGCATGCCAGGCTTCCCTGTCCTTCACTATCTCCTGGAGTTTGCTCAAACTCATGTCCATTGAGTCAGTGATGCCATCCAGCCATCTCATCCTCTGTTGCCCCCTTCTCCTCCTGCCCTCAATCTTTCCCAGTGTCAGGGTCTTTTCCAGTGTGCCAACTGTTCACATCAGGTGGCCACAGTATTGAAGCTTCAGCTTCAGCATTAGTCCTTCCAATGAATATTCAGGGTTGATTTCCTTTATGATTGACTGGTTTTATCTCCTTACTGTCCAAGGGACTCTCAAAAGTCTTCTTCAGTACCACAATTCAAAAGTATCAGTTCTTCAGCACTCAGCCTTCTTTATGGTCCAACTCTTATATCTGTACGTGACTATTGGAAAAACCACAGCTTTGACTAGATGGATCTTTGTCAGCAAAGTGATGTCTCTGCTTTTTAATATGCTGTAACATGCATGAAATATGACTTTTCTTGGGAGTAGTTGCTGGCATTTGAACAACACTGATGTACCTCAATTTTTTTTTTTTTGATTCTCTCCTAAAATGAGTATTAAGTCTTTTGTCCCATCTCTGTTTTGGTTCTTCAGGACAATGATCAGGGAAGAAATTACATATGGATTTTATTATATCCTGTTGGTAATGTGGGCAGGCACAGATCCTGAATCATCTGGCATCATTTGAAAAGATTCAGCTGGTAGGAGAGATTCTGACTACCTGATAAGAGACTGTTCCTGTCACTCAGCATATGCTGCTCCTAGGAAGAAGTTAATCTCCATACATGAGTGCAAACAATGACTGCTTCAAGACCTTAAAGATAAAATCTGAAATCCTGAGCAGCTGATTCTTACATCCATGTTTTAATATGTATCATATTTTTTTGCCCAGCTCAAGCAAAAAAAAAAATCTCTGATATTCTCTCCTCCCAACCATATTTAGTTCCGTCAATTCTAGAAAGATACAATGGGAAAATATCCAGCCATATCCTATGATTATAAAGTCCTCGATTTTCAGTCTGATCTTCTCTTTTTCTTCCCTTTGCCTTACTTGTCCTTCAGCCACTTCACTACTAATGAGAATTTCTACCAGGAAGTAAGCAGTGGCAGAGACGTGAAACACGTATGTGCTCACTCACTCAGTCGTGTCTGATTCTGTCTGACCCCATGGACTGTAGCCTACCGGGCTCCTCTGTCCATGGGATTCTCCAGGCAAGAATACTGAAATGGGTTGCTATTTCCTTCTCCAGGGTATCATCTCAACCCAGGAACTGAACCTGCATCTCTTATATCTCCTGTGTTGGCAGGCAGAACCTTTACCACTAGCACAACCTGGGAAGCCCCAAAGTGAAATTTACGTACAACTCACCTTAATTATTAGCCCCAATGTAACTCCAGGAGTTGGTGATGGACAGGGAAGCCTGGCGAGCTGCGATTCATGGGGTCGCAAAGGGTCAGACATGACTGAATGATTGAACTGAACTGAACTGAAAGTTTAGGAAATAAGAAATTGAAAAACAGTGACCAGAAAGAATGAGGCTCCTCAGTCTTCCATGCTAGTCCCCAGAATGCCACTGTCAGTCATGGGTAATGGGTGGCTTCATTCTCAGCCAGTGGATTAACTTTAGGGTGGAGATCTGCACATAATTCCAATCCAGATTGGAAATGTAGACATTTACCCAGATCATCCTTTTTTATTTTACAAGATGAAGAACCTTGACCCAGAAAGATTTAATGTGTTGTGCATAGCCATACAACACAAATACCATGTAAAATTTCTCACAACACAAATACATGTACATTTGACCTTATTATCCTTCTGAAAACATATGATGAAGCCAAGGCCAAAATGTGTTAATGATTTATAGTTGTATCATTTCATATGAACAGGCTAACACCAGAATGCAAATCTGCCATTCTATCTCCATATACACTTCCTGTCTACTTATGTCTGCCAGGTGTGGAAAAGTCCCAGGGAAAGCAGGTGTGGTATAATGGAGTGATTATATAGGGTGGAAGGCACCTGATGGGTCATTATCTGCATCTTCACAAGCTATTAGGGTGCCATGATGTCTTTTGTGTCACTAATAAATCACCATAAGCTTGAGGCCTTTGTCTTGACAACCTTATTTTCTCTCAGACCAAGACCATACCATGGTCCCAGTAACATAGGACTTGACCTCATCCTTGAGTGAATTCCTATGTAAATAATTTCATTTTAAAATCTTTTTCCCTTTGGAATTGAGCCAAAATTTAATGAGAAAAATTATATATTATGCAGTCTCACTCTTAAAGCAATAAGTCTCCAATTGCAGAATTCTTATAGGTGTTATCTGCCTTCAGTTAGGAATAATTTAGAAATTGAATAAGAAATCCCTTTCATTGACTGACATCTTGCAANTATATTATACAGTCTCACTCTTAAAGCAATAAGTCTCCAATTGCAGAATTCTTATAGGTGCTATCTGCCTTCAGTTAGGAATAATTTAGAAATTGAATAAGAAATCCCTTTCATTGACTGACATCTTGCAAATTAAATCTGAAGCCTCTTGAACTTCATTACAGCTTCATGAATATTGTAAGGCTTTAAGTCTTGACTGTGGTTTTGAAACTCAGCCAAGAAGGTATTAGCGGTTGTTAGAATTTGTATTTATGTAACACCCTTTCTTCCAACTGGTTTAAAGCAACTAGAATACGTTTCAGTCTGTCTCCATAATAGGCATATAAGTTGTTAAGTGGAGGCCTCATTATTCCCATTTTATAAGGAAGGGCCTTAAGGGTCAAAGAAGTGGCACCAATGAACAAAAGACACAGAATTCTCTGTTACATATTTTCCAGTTCTGAATTTCTGTTTGGGGAAGTTGTTTTTACTGCTAAGATGCATCATTTGCATTCAGTTCAGTCGCTAAGTTGTATCTGACTCTTTGCAACCCCATGAATCACAGCATGCCAGGCCTCCCTGTCCATCACTAACTCCAGAGTTTACCCAGACTCGTGTGTATCAAGTCGATGATGCCATCCATCCATCTCATCCTCTGTTGTCCCCTTTTCCTCCTGCCCCCAATCCCTCACAGTATCAGAGACTTTTCCAATGAGTCAACTCTTCACATGAGGTGGCCAAAGTATTGGAGTTTCAGCCTCAGCATCAGTCCTTCCAAAGAACACCCAAGACTGATCTCCTTTAGGATGAACTGTTTGGATCTCCTTGCAGTCCAAGGGACTCTCANAGCTGAGCCACGAGGGAAGCCCAAGAATTCTACAGAGACTAGCCTTTCCCTTCTCCAGGGGATCTTCCTAACCTGGATTAAAGCCAGGTCTCCTGCATTGCAGGCGGATTCTTTACCAGCTGAGCCACCTGGGAAGCCCCTGGACAGGGAAGGGGCTTGCATATATATATGTAAACCACCGACAGTGAAACGAAAGACTGTACCCTTCTGTTCTGTGCTTGATAGCCATGGGACTAGGGATCATGGTTCTCAGTATTCTCAAACTTCATGTACATGACCGCTGATAGCAGCAGCACAGTTACACAGTTATTAGAGAGATATCAACAGGAGAATTAGATGTGCCCAAAGTTTACTGCCGTCAATCCAGTCAATCCAGTTCCTTGCCGGTAGTTAAAGCAGTCATTTGACAGGCAGAATCATTATGCCTATGGCCATAGGTAACTTTATGTAGGTCGTGGAGCTCCAATCAAGTGACAACATAGTAACAAAATTTCCCACTTTTTTCTCCTCCACGTTAAGCAGCCTGGCTCAATTTTCTTCTGATGTCTTCATTTTTAGATCTTTAGTCATGACCTCAAGCATGAAGTTTTCAGAGGTGGATGGGAGGGCTAAAATCATCTGCTAATCTCATGATTTTCAAGTGAGAAAACTGACAGAGTTTCACTTAATAAAAGAGCAAGCAGAGGAGACAAGGTTTCTGAGCCTCGATCCCGGCCTTTTAGCACCGCGTGTTCGTATTTCTCTGCCTCTTCAGCTCTACCAGCGGTTTCCGATTAGAGATACATGTACAAGAGTGCCACGCCAAGTGTTCTTCCTGGCCCTGTGCTGACCCAGGAACGTTTCTAACTGGCTCGTAATAAGACAAGTAAAGACATCGAAGGTAAGCATTTAGGAACTTGCACACACAGAACAGTTTATGTCTATTGAATGTAACAGTAAACAACCTGGGCTTGTTTCTGTCTGGTTTTAAAATTTAGTTTACCTTCTACGTTATTTTTAGAGTATTGTATGAAAGCATCATTCTTCAAGGGATTACAAATAAAAATCAGTCTGTCACCACAGATGGGTTGAGAAGCACCGGTCTAAGTAGGTCACTGAGTTTTTTTTTTATAACAAATAGCAGGACATGCATGAACAGGATGCTTATAAGCTTCTAAAAGTAATCAAAAGAAATGGGCTTAGTATTTCTGTTATGGTAAGATCTGGATACTTTGAGTAGTTTATGGGAAATAAGACAGGAAAAGCTGAAGAACACTGAGCCATGTATGGTTTAGTTTCATTATTGTTCAGATGCTCAGTGTCCAGCTCTGTGTGACCCCGTGGACTGCAGCACGCCAGGCCTCCCTGTCCTTCACCATCTCCCAGAGCTTGCTCAAACTCGTGTCCATTGCATGTTTCCATGGCACTGTTCTAATTGCTCTCCAGTTTTTAATGTTCTTTTAGAAATATGATCTTTTTTTTGCAAAAGTCAAAAGAACCTTTGAAGAATTTATAGCAGATAGGACAATTATGTACTGTGACTCTAACACATTTTCTACTATATTTTTAAAATTATTTTTTATTGAAGGATAGTTGATTTACTATGTTTAGTTTCTGCTATACAGCAAAGTGGATCAGTTAGACATATACATAGATTCACTCTTTTTTAGACCCTTTTCACGTATTGGTTATTACAGAGTGTNTATTTTTTACTGAAGGATAGTTGATTTACTATGTTTAGTTTCTGCTATACAGCAAAGTGGATCAGTTAGACATATACATAGATTCACTCTTTTTTAGACCCTTTTCACGTATTGGTTATTACCGAGTGTGGGGTAGAGTTCCCTGTGCTATACAGAAAGTCCTTGTTGATTACCTGTTTTAAATATAGTAGTATGTATATGTCAACTTCAAGCTCTCAATTTATCCTCCCCCCCGACTCCCCTTCCCCTTTGGTAACCGTAAGTTTGATTTCTACATCTGTGACTATTTCTTTTCTGTAAGTTCATTTGTACCCTTTTTAAAAGATTCCACATAGAAGTGATGTCATATGATATTTGTCTTTCTCTGTCTAATTTACTTCACTCAGTATGGCAATCTAGATTGTCCACTGTATCTTTTAACATAAAATCAAGTCTGCTCTCTTTTCCCTTAATTTGAATTTTCTTCCTGAGCATGTTAGTACCTTTTCCAACTTACTTAGCCAAGTTTATTCTAATCACCAGTCAACTTTTATCCTGACTGTAAAAATTCTAATTCAGTCTTCTGGGCTTTCTTTCACCTCTAGATTTGGTAAGTGTAATTGTCTCTATTATCCAAGTCAAAGAAAAATGCAAGGATACCTGAACGTAGTATCAGTCACAATGAAATATTCCTGGATGGCGCCTCCAGGGTTGATAACGACCTACAGGTAATTGCTCCCTTGGATACTCTTAACCGTTTATTAACCCATATAATGCAATAAAGGCAGACTCCCAGCAACCTCAACTGCCTGACATGGCTTAAACCTAAAAGCACAAAAAAAAACCAAAACCCCTCTGTGAACACTGAAGGACAGCCGTCACGAAAGCTGCACATGGTTCTAAACCCCAGGGCGGAAGATGGGGCTGCCCCAGGTCAGAGGGTAAAGGCCTCATGCTGTGAGTAAACTCAGGCTGGGGCCTGACGCAGCTCTTGCCTGAATAGCCTGGCCCCCCGGCACACTGACCCTCAAACACCACTTCCTCCGTCGAGTCCATTTGGAGACCTTCCCTCTCCGTGCACGGACAAAGACTTGTATGCATGTCTATGGCTCCGGCCTAACTCTGTTGTACTTTTTTTGTTTACGCATCTGCCCGCTAGTCCTTTCCAATGAACAGACAGAAGGCAGGGACTATGCTCTATGTATGTTTGTATCCTTAGGACTTGTATCACATAAGCATTCCACATTGTTGAAGGAAGGAAATTTGATTTGACCTTCAGTTCTTCTGAGGTATAAAAGCACTCAGACAGCTCCACCTGTTGTAATTCTCCTTTGTAAAAAACAAACCAAAAAAATGCATATGCAACTATAGTACTAAGGTCTACCAGCTGGTTATAATTTCCACTTGCAAACATCTTTGATTCTGGCAGGAAGTGTAAAGGAGGCTGGAGCAGAAGATTCTTCGTGTCAAGAAGAAGGCTCCTGGCTCCGTTCCCGCCTCTGGTGCCATTTTATTAACCTGCCTTCCCTGCTGTCGACTTACTTTCCTTGGCCAATGGAGAGCTGATTGCTTTGTCTTCCTATCAGCCTAGGTATTTCCCTTCCCTTTCTGCCTCCTCAGGCTCTTATGTCCAGCACAAATCATCCTGTCTCCTTTTCTTTACCCTTACTTGAGCTATCTGCCCCACATAATCATTAGCTGTGAAATATGCATTTTGAAATATGAAATATCAAATTTATAGCAAGTCCGTACTTTGTGTTAGGCTTCTTATTATATACAGTGGGCACATAGATGAGCAATGTGTAATATTTGCTCTTGAGGAACTCAGAATTTAGTGGGAGAACAGATGAGTTAATAAATTATTAAATTACCTAGACCAATCCCTCTGACAAGTCTTTTACTTTTACAACCTCATTTACGTTTCATTAAATGACAGTATTATTCCCATTTCACAGACCAAAAAAAGCGAATCTTGGGGGGATTGTGTAAATTGCTCAAGATCCATTACTTGTAAGAAACAAAATGAGAATTAAAACTTAAGGTGTTTGAGTACCAACTCTGCACAAGTAACTGTCCTATTTTGTGTCTATGGACATTTGGGTCCCTTCCCAATCTCCTTTCCTATGTTATCAAGAAAATTCACTGGTGGGAGAAGAGTAGACCTTATTCCCAGCTAGGTTTTTAAATTAGCAGGTACTATAGCTTTCATGTGTGGATTTGTTTTCCTATAACATTTATGATGCGAAGAACTGACTCACTGGAAAAGACCCTGATGTTGGGAAAGATTGAAGGAAGGAGGAGAAGGGGATGACAGAGGATGAGATGGCTGGATGGCATCACTGACTCAGTGGACACGGGTTTGGGTGGACTCCGGGAGTTGGTGATGGACAGGGAGGCCTGGCATGCTGCCATCCATGGGGTCAAAAAGAGTCAGACATGACTGAGTGCCTGAACATTTATGAAGAACATCATGCAGAATACTATGTAAGTCTGTAAGAGATTAGAATCTGTAGCTCTGCCTTGAAATACTAGGCCTGTTTACCTTAACATAGATTAGATCATTATTTATAATTTAAAAAGCCAAGTAGGTTTAATATCCACTGTGTTATCAGTAAGGATCTTGCAAATCATTTTGGCTTTGATTTCCTCTCAGTATTTGTTTCAGCCAAGCTAACACGTTTTTTTGCTCTAATTATCCAATTTTTCCTTTAAAAAATAGATTCACCTTTTTTGTCTTCTGAAATCTGTTCAATCTTGTTTGGATACTCAGCAACAGCCAGTTGACCCATAAGGACCCTGATAATTTCATAAACAACTTGTTATGAAAATAATCAGGCACTTCAGACTTGAACCCATTTAATTTACTCCCAGGAATCCTCCTGCTGTGGCTTACTTTTTCGCCCTTCTATCTTGGGTGAAATCTGTTCTGTATATAATTACAGTGTATTCTACTATTTGATTTTCTTTTTAGTATTTCCTTTAATCAAATCTTCATTTCTCTACCAGGGAAAAGTAATGTACCCCTTTGTCAAGCTTCCCTGGTGACTCAGAGGTTAAAGCATCTGCCTCTGATGCAGAAGACCCGAGTTCAATCCCTGGGTCGGGAAGATCCCCTGGAGAAGGAAATGGTAACCCACTCCAGTATTCTTGCCTAGAGAATCCCATGGACAGAGAAGCCTGGTAGGCTACAGTCCATGGGTCGCAAAGGGTTGGACACGACTGAGCGACTTCACTCACTCACTCATGGTGAGATATGACTCATCCTTAGCCAGAGTCGCGTTTCCCTCTGAGATAGCAAACCCTGGTCTTTCTTATTCTTCAGGTGACTGGCACTAACTAAGAGTGGAAACATCCTCTCTCTTTTGTATATTACAGCTTTTCCGATACTTCTTTAAAAACAAGACAGAAAAAAAAACAAAAAACCAGAAACCCCATAACATGTTGGAAAAAATAGGTATTGGTAACTCACTGGTAAATGAATGTGTAAGTGAGTGATTGATGTGAATTTTTGAATTGTATTTTCATTTAAATTATTTTCTGTAATATTTGAAGCTATTTACTTAACTTGGTAATGCTGCTATCCAAGAAGAAGCAACATACACAAATAAATTCAGTGTATTTAAGTGGAAGCAACACGTTGAATTTTGCCAAATATTTGATTATTAATGTTGCAATTAGCCTTTTTTATTTCCAGTGGAGTTAAGCAATGAGAATTATGTTGTTGACATACTATCAAATCAAGAATCACAGTCTAGAGACAGAATGTCTTATTCCTTTGGAGGCATCAGTTTTTTCCTCTTAAGGCATTCTGTTGCTTAGATGATGCTCACCCACAATATGGAAAATATTCTGCTTTACTCAAAATTTACTGATTTAAATGTTAACATCTAAAAAGCAACATCTAGATTGGTGTTTGACCAAACATCTGGCCACCATAGCATAGCCAAGTTGATACATGAAATTAACCATCTCAAGTGCTCATGTTTTTAACTTGCTCTCATTTCAAAATTCACCACACATTTAGAACTAATACTCAAAATAATTAAAGCGAGAATAACTTTCTAGAATAGATGCAAGAAAATTTTGTAAGATCCCATATAAGAAAAGAGGGCAAACTGAGGCCATTTTCCCCCAGTCTACCCAGTTTAGCTACAAGTGTTTCCTAACGTGGAGATGCTGTTTGAAATCAAGAAGTGAGGTGACTATAATGATGACCGTGTCATTTCTGAGCTCAACATTAACATGAGCCGAATAACAGTTATTGTCATTGCCCCCAAGGAGAAATAAGCACCCACATAAGAATTTCCTGCCTTCCATATTAGGTTGTGAAATGCACACGGACAGGGAGTGCATATTACTTTTCCTCTGTCCCTCATAGGTCTCAGCATACTGCTGGATACGTTAAGTGGAAAAGTGGATCTCTGAAAAAGGTAGCCCGCAGACTCAGTAAAGCCAACAAAGATTGAGTAAAGCCAAAATGGATCGAGGGCAGAGTCAGCTGTAGGTAATTGAGTGACTGTAGGGCTAATTGAGCAGCGATGGAATAAGAGAAAAGAGGCTGTTGTTTAAAAAAAGGCTGTGAACTCGATACTTTGATCATGGAGGATTGCCTTTTGACAATCTGCTGCTGAAAGTGCAAATGTCCTGAGGTAGATGGGTATCACTGATGTGAGGCAGAGCAAGAATATGAGGTTCAGGTGGCCCATAATTCATGCATACATCATATGCTACTTGGGATGAAAGCAGAGAATATGGGCTGCAGGAAAAAACGGGAGCCAAGTACCATGTCATTTACAAAGGTGGGAGAAGTTCATGAAAGTTGTACATGAAAGCAGCATTGTCAGTATTAATGTGATTGACAGATGTTTATAAAAAAAAAAGCAGCACTTTTGGAAAGCATTAAGGCTTTCAAGACTAGGAACCTCAGAGAAGATGCTTGTTTCTGATTGTTAAATGACACCCGGAGTGGAAAATTATGTCAGTTCAAGGGCTGTTTTGGAAGAAGCAGGGAGAAAGTAAAATGTCTGTGAACTGACTTGGATGAGTTTTCAAGGGAGTAAAAAGTCTGGATTAAGACTAGTTGCTTTGGAGAACAGCATTTCAGAAACTGTGGACTGGGAATAACAAAGGTCATATATTAAAGACACAATCATCTTCCCTAGAAACACTGGGGATTTTAATGTTTTCTGAACCTTGTTACACACACACCGCCCTTCCACCCAAGCATACACACATACTCATCAGCAATACCTCAAATTCTGTTAAAAAGTTAAAATCATGAACAGCAGCAGAATGTATCATTGTTTATTTGCTAATGCCAAAGGGCATTGATTTCAAACAATACTTGGGTGTAGGATATTTTAAAAATTTAAATCTTTGTTTCAAAGAATGTTGAGTAAAGATTGAGTAAAGCCAAAATGGATTGAGGGCAGAGTAAACTGTAGGTAACTGAGTGACTGTAGGGCTAGTAAGGGGGTAGATCTTAAAAGAATTTAAATCAGAGTTCCAAAGAATGTTGTTTGTAATGCTAAAACATGTACAAAGAAGTACATAGTGTTTAGAATCAAATTTCCTGTACTGTGGATTAAAAATGTCATCAATGATGGATAAGACTTGGAAAATAAGATGCACAGTAAAGTGAAAAGAAGGTAGAACAATTAGTAATCTCCATCATCTTAGGGTAGATGGACCCAGAATACTGCCGGCTTGCTATTTGCACATGAATGATGGATAGTGATTTACAGTGCTGAAATGCATCCACATGATAACTTACCTACCTAGATATTCTGCTTCCAATACTCGTCTTTTTAAAAATGACTTCATCTTATTTATTCATTTTTGGATATGCTGGATCTTCACGACTGCTCGGGCTTTCTCCCTAGTTGCAGCAAGCAGGGGCTACTCTCCAGTTGCCCGACTTCTCATTGCAGTGGCCTCTTTTGTTTTGGAATGTATGCTCTAGGGTGTGAGGGCTTCAGTAGCTGAGCCTCCTGGGCTCTAGAGCATGGGCTTAGTTGCTCTGTGGCATGTTGGATCTTCCAGGACCAGACACAGGGATCGAACCTGTGTCTCTTGCCTTGGAGGGTAGATTCTTTACCACCGAGCCACCAGGGATTCTTCTGACTCAAGAAATTTACTAATATGAAAACAAGCACCAGATCTGAGTTCATTAACGTTTAAATAGACACATCTGCCTTTCACCATATGACTCAATCCAAAGGCAAACTCAGGGAGAAACCAGTAAGGCTTCTGGCCCTTACTGCTTACTCTCTCGTCTTTCATGCTGTAGCTTTTTTCTCCTTTGAGGTTTTTTTTTTTTNTTATATAAGCAAGGTGACTTAGCGAACATGAAATCGGCTTATAAATATTTTTACATTTTATATTCTAGTACACTTATAAATCAAGAGTACACAATAATCCACTTCAGAATACATTTTTGACTCTCTTTAGTTATTGAATGAGAGTAGCTTATATATGTGCATGTGTATATATATATATATTTTTTTTTTTTTTTCCTTTTTAAATCAGCTAAACGTTGGTTTGTTCTGAAGCAGCTGAGGATCCAAGATGCTCTAGGCTACAAGCTGAAGTTTGGAAAAAATTCAACCTGCTGACTTTTATCCTTTCTTTTGGATAAGATGGTTATGGCTAATTTGGGCCTCTGGCAATAAAACATGAACCTGTCTATCTGCATTATTAATGGATGCTTGATAGGATGAGCTAACAGTGATTTTGGTTTCTTTACAAAGAGACTGAGAGGAAATTTATTGAAATGGAAAAAGTCAAATAGGCAGAAATGTGATGATAATAACAATGAACATTTATAGATTGCTTATGTTGTGCCAGGCATTGTGTTGAGTACTTCAAATGATTCATTTGATGTAATATGTACAAACCTATGGTATGGATACTATCATTACCCCATTTTAAAGGTTAGAAAACCAAGGCTTAAAGAAGCTGAATAGCTATGCAAGATTACAGCAGCTAAGAAAAAAGTGGAACTGCAATTTCATCTCAGGTAATATAACTTAAGAATCATCATTCTCCTATAGATCTTAATGTATAGCTTTAATGCAACCTTCAAGTTGAAAATTAAGTTCCTGGCAGAGCCAACAAATCATGCAAGTCCTGGGGCTGAAATTTCTCTCTCTGGGCTAAACTATTTCTTGATTTTCTTCAGCATGAAATGAGGAGAGGGCTGTAACATAAATGATGCTGAACACAGATACAACTAAACCCACTTTTAAAAATCCCCGAATGGATACACGTATATGGATGATGGAGTCCCTTTGCTGTCCCGCTGAAACTATCACAATATTGTTCATCAGCTGTACTCTGATATAAAATTAAAAGTTTTTTTAAAAAATTTTAAGAAAGAATTTAGGGGATAAAAATCTCCAAAACAAAACAGTTGAAAAAGTTTCATGTGTACTTATTCCCTGGTTAATATAATACACAAACAGCTTTTAGATATTACTTGTACTTCAGCCATTTCCATTTTTCTGAGGCCTGAAGCTGGAATTCTCATTCCCGTATAGGGAGAGAAGCAGCAGGGAGAGGCTGATAGAGGGGTTATGCCAAGACTGGAATTAATTCTACACAGGAAACACCCAGGAACTATTCCATAAGAGGGGGAAACATCTTCCTCTCTTACTCCATAAAGAGGAAGAAAGTTCTGGGTAGATTGTAAATGCAGATGCAAATTGACTCATAACCTCCAACCATTTGTAATGAAATCCAACTATGACATCCACCCATGNTGGTGATGGACAGGGAGGCCTGGCGTGCTATCATTCATGGGGTCGCAAACAGTTGGACACGACTGAGCGACTGAAATGACTGAACTGAACCATAAGAAGATGATTATTGGAATGGCTGCTGCTGCTAAGTCGCTTCAGTCATGTCCGACTGTGCAACCCCATAGACGGCAGCCACCAGACTCCCCCCTCCTTGGGATTCTCCAGGCTAAATTCCCTAAAAATTTTGAAATAGTGGAGTTCTATTTTGGGAAAAGGAATCTACAAGAATATAGATCCAGATTTCCCTAATTTATTAACCAAACTAATAAACACCTTGGGCATCTCTCAGAATTTCTGAGAGATTTGGGGTATGTTCATTCTTTGTAACTCCTGGTATCTTAATAATGAAGAGCTACCAACACAGAGGAACAGCATTGTGACATGCTTTACAGGTTTATCACACACACACAAAATCTGATTAAATGCAGACTTTTAACACAAATACAATCTTCTGACTCTGCATATAAAAACTTCCTTGGTGATAAATAGCCATGGGCTAAATCTGGATCTTGGAGCTGTTTGTGAAGTCCTATGGAGATCCTCAGCTTTCACTTCCCCCAGGAAGCGTAGGACCCACATTTACTGTCTGTTCTGTGGTTTAACTTTAGAATATGTTCGTAGGCAAGGGGCCCAGTCTGTCTTGCATTCAGCTGCGATAGCAATGAACTTGGAACAAAATACTTATGCTAGAAAGAAGCTGAATCATATCATCTCTTCTACTCAAAAACTGTAAGTGCGTCTGTGCTAAGTCGCTTCAGCCATGTCCAACTCTTTGTGACCCCGTGGACTGTAGCCCGCCAGGCTCCTCCATCCATGGGATTCTCCAGGCAAGAATACTGGACTGGGTTGCCATTCCCTTCTCCAGGGGGTCTTCCCAACCCAGGGATAGAACCCGAATCTCTTCTGTCCCCTGCTTTCTCAGGCAGGTTCTTTACCACTAGCACCACTTGGGAAGCCCCCCAAAATGATGTGGAAATTTTCTTCTGCANCTGGGTTGCCATTCCCTTCTCCAGGGGGTCTTCCCAACCCAGGGATAGAACCCGAATCTCTTCTGTCCCCTGCTTTCTCAGGCAGGTTCTTTACCACTAGCACCACTTGGGAAGCCCCCCAAAATGATGTGGAAATTTTCTTCTGCAAAGGCCCTTGATTGTGCTCCTCCTGAGAACTCACACCCTAGGTGAGAGTTCTCATCTTAGTTTGTCCCTCTCTCTTCACTATTTGAGTTCTGCAGGCTGACCTAGGCTTCCTTAAAGTGCATGCAGGGACAGATAACTGGACCTTCACATACAGCAGTTTCTGAAAATCCTCAGGAAGATCTAGCTCTTGGGTATACCTGAGTCTGAAGGAAGGGCCGTGGGAACTTAGCATTTCTCTTCCAGTTTCCATCTAAATGACTATGTTTGAGAAAAATATTTGAAACCATTCCAAGTAGCAAATAATATATTTTAAAATCTGTTTTCTCATAATATTTATTTTACAACTTAAAATGAATTAATATTATTATTAATAATAGGATAAGAACATTTTGACAATACTTTTTAACTGATGTTTTTAAGAAATAAATTAAAATTTCTTCAGCATAGGGCATTAATGCTGCCAGTTTTCATTTTTGTTTTTTTGCTGATTCATGCCATTTATAACCACTCTAGTTTGGAAAGCAAATTGATCATCATATTTGAGGAGTTGACATTAACAACAGCATTTAGAATAAAAGTAATTTGAGTCTGGAAATTAGAGTATCTAATATTTTATAAAGGGTTTTCAGGAGCCATGATCACCACTGTGTGTGTGTTCAATCGCTTCCTGAATCTTTGCAACCCCATAGTCTGTCACAGGCTCTCTGTCCACGGACTTTTCTAAGCAAGAAAAATGGAGTGGGTTGCCATTCCCTCCTTCAGCGGATATTACTGACCCAGGGATCGAAGCCATGCCTCCTGCTTTGGCAGGCAGATTTCTTTACCACTGAGCCACCTGGAAGCCCCTTAACTCCACTGAAAAATTTCCACTGTGTTTACAGCAGTCTTAGAAATATACAAGCAACAAACCAGAAAAATGAACCTCATTAGCTCAAAGTCCCTTTGGCCAATCATTTCCTGAGGGGATAGTAGAGTTTCTAAGGACACCATAGAAGCTTTGTTGTAAACAATATTAAGTACTCATTTAGAGGTGTTCTGCAGATAAGAGGTTAAGCTAGTTAGAATACTTGAGATTTGTTTTATATAAATGTTTAATCGATTGTATACAATCACTGATCAAAGACAAATTTATTTCTAATCTACGATGTTTTAGGGTGTGAACTATGTAATATCAAAACATAGAAAAAGATTTGTTTCTTCTATTTTCAATTTGCCAGAGTTTTAACACAGAGGAAAGTATAGCTGTGCTTGTTTTAAGTCACCTTAGAATGCTTATGCCAAGACAAAGTTTAAGTCCTAACCCCAATGAAGGCAATAGAACTCATATATGGCATTTAATCTCCTACAAAGAAAGTGTTTAGGTATTTTTAGTTGTTCTTTTTTTGTTAACTAGTTCTTTTTTAATAACAAGGAGTTATATACAATTAAAACAATTTCTCCAATGAATAAAGTTAAGGCTAAATGTTTGGACACAGGCATAATAATTTTCCTAGAATAAATTTTAAAAGCAAAATTATGCATATTTTAACCAATGAAGAGAAATGAATAAAGCATGTTCCCTAAGACTTGAGTCATTTTATGTTTCCTCTGGATTGTATGAGATAACTATTTTCTTGGATAAGGAGTGTATATTTTTTGAATGTCTTTATTTTTATCTAGACAATATATAAAAGTAAAAATGATAGCACTTTGAAATGGATGAGATGTTTTCCCATTATTAATAATGCATTGCACTTTGAAGAAAAGAGATGTGTTCTAAAGTATGCAATTCACTCATAGGGTGAGCTAATAACTATAAAGAATTTATATGAAGCTAAAGGGGAGAAAAAATCACACATTTTAAATAGACTTTCATTATATTGTATCCATATTCAAAGAGATAATAGTACCCTTTACTTTGTTTTATGTATACATGAGTATCTTTTAATGGATGAAATAAGCTCTGCTAAATATTAGAAACATGATATATTGAAAAATAAACAGATTTGCTGTTTACTTCGGAGCTATGAAAATTAAGAAATTTCATCAGCAGTTATTATCTGGTTCCATAAGAGGGGAATAAGCCAAATATGAGACTATAAATACTGGATTGTGCTAGTGGGAAGGGAATAGCAAAATTAGTGTATTAATTCTCATATGCGCAGCTCTCTTCTAGATCTCATTCTAGCTTTAGTTGTGGTTTACTGTCATAGCACATACTTGCCTTTAATTATTCAGAGCTCAGTGTTGATAAACTAGAAAATCTTTCTTATGACCTTGCTGCTGCTAAGTCGCTTCAGTAGTGTCTGACTCTGTGCGACCCCATGGACGGCAGCCCACCAGGCTCTACCATCCCTGGGATTCTCGGGGCAAGAACACTGGAGTGGGTTGCCATTTCCTTCTCCAGTGCATGAAAGTGAAAAGTGAAAGTGAAGGCACTCAGTCGTGTCCGACCGTCAGCGACCCCATGGACTGCAGCCTTCCAGGCTCCTCTGTCCATGGGATTCTCCGGGCAAGAGTACTGGAGTGGGATGCCANGGGTTGCCATTTCCTTCTCCAGTGCATGAAAGTGAAAAGTGAAAGTGAAGGCACTCAGTCGTGTCCGACCGTCAGCGACCCCATGGACTGCAGCCTTCCAGGCTCCTCTGTCCATGGGATTCTCCGGGCAAGAGTACTGGAGTGGGATGCCATTGCCTTCTCCATCTTATGACCTTAATTCGACACAAATCAGTATTTACCCCGTTTTCCATTTCTTATTTCATTGAAATAAGTGTGGGAGTTGTGTGATGTGATGTGAGACAGTAAAAAGAACCCAGCAGTTTAGAGTCGGAAAGACTTGAGTTTAAAATTTGAACCTGGCATTTACTGACTATGTAAATTTGGTCAGTGTCTGGAGTGGGTTGCCATTTCCTTCTCAGGGGCTCCAGTATTCTTGCCTGGAGAATCCCATGGACATGGGGTCGCAAAGAGTTGGACACGACTGAGCAACTTCACTTTAACTTTTCAGACTGCTTAGTGGTACCCCGTAGGTCTTTCATTCTCTGCTTATTTCTACTATTTTCCTCTCCTTCATAATCATTAATACTTTCTGTTACTACATCTTTTCATTTACTTATTACTGTATCTAAACTGCTCTTAATCCTTTTCCGTTAACTTTTGCTTTAGTCATCAAGCTTTTTTACCTCTAGAACTCCATATGGCTCTTTCAACAGATTTTCCATTTATCTCCTCCTTATATTGATGCTTTTCTTCAAACACTTGAAGATCATTACAGCAACTGTTTTAACGTCTTTGCCTTCAAATTTTATCATCTCTGTTGCTTGTGTAACTGTTTCTGTTGACTGATTTTTCTCTTCGATGTGGATCACATTTCCCTGCTGCTTGGAATACCTCACAATTTTTTGTTGGATGTGGAAAAGTTTGACTGTTTCATTATTGAATGTTCAGATTTTGTTGTCTTTTTTTTTTTTTTAAAGAAAGCTGGATTTTGTTTTTTTATAGGTGGGTAATTTAGTTCAGTTTAGCTTAATCCATTCATGACTTGTTTTTAAGTTTCGTTTAGATGGATACGGAGTTTCCCCAGTGGCTCAGTGGTAAAGAATCTGCCTGCAATGCAGGAGACACAGGAGATGCAGGTTTGATCCCTGGGTGAAGAAGATTCCCTGGAGGAGGACATGGCAACTCATTCTAGTATTCTTGCCTGGAGAATCCCATGGGTAAAGGAGACCGACTGGCTACAGTCCATAGGATTGTGAAGAGTTGGACATGACTGAAGCAACTGACCACAGGCACACACATAGATGGATATCAGCTTTTCTTTGTTCTAGAATAATTTAGTCCCACTACTAGGATATTGTCCTTCTGGATCTTTACTAAACGTCTCAAGGATCTACACTCTAGGTAACTGGAACTCAAACATCTCCAAGTTTTGAGTGAGCTTTGGCGTGATTTAACTCATGCTTCTGCAGCTTCTATTTTTCAGCCTTTGCAGATTTTGTGGGTTTTCAGTAGCTCTTTCTCCTCTGGAACTCTGCCCTGTAACTTCTAGCTGCCTCCGTCACTAAACTCTGATTTTTGGTATCTTGAATTAGCAAACTGATCACCTTGCTTGGTATTCCCCTTTCTACTCCAGTGTTCTGAATGTCTCTCTGAAAAGAAGCTGGTCAACTATAGGACTTAAATCTATTGTATTCTTTTTCTCAGAGATCACATTTTGATGTTGCCTATAGTCCAATGTCTGAAAATCCCTTAATATATATTTGTCTAGTTTTCTAGTTGTTCAGTGTAGGAAAGCAATTAAGTTATTGTTACTCTATCATGGCCACAAGTGGACATCTTAAGGTGAAGAAGAATGAATGAATGAGAGATCTTTGCTGTCGTTGTTGTTGTTCAGTTGCTTGGTTGTGGCTGACTCTTTGTGACCCCATGGGCTGCAGCACACCAGACGTCCTTGCCCTTTACCATCTCCTGGAGTTTGTTCAAACTCATGTCCATTGAGTCAATGATGCCATCCAACCATCTCATCCTCTGTCATCCCCTTTTCCTCCTGCCCTCAATCGTTCCCAGCATCAGGGTCTTTTTCAATGAGTCAGCTCTTTGCATCAGGTGGCCAAAGTATTGGAGTTTCAGCTTCAGCATCAGTATCCTTTCAATGAATATTCAGGATTGATTTCCCTTAAGATTGACTAGTTTGATCTCCTTGCAGTCCAAGTGACTCTCAAGAGTCTTCTCCAGCACCACAGTTGGAAAACATCGATTCTTCAGTGCTCAGCCTTCTTTAAGGTCCAGCTCTCACATCCATACATGACTACTGGAAAAACCATAGCTTTGACTATATGGAACTTTGTTAGCAAAGTGATTCTTGGCTTTTTAATATGCTGTCTAGGTTTGTCACAGCTTTTCTCCCAAGGAGCACACATCTTTTAATTTCATGGCTGCAGTCACTGTCCACAGTGATTTTGAAGACCAAGAAAATAGTCTCACTGTTTTCATTCCTCCCCCCTCATTTGCCATAAAGTGATGGGACTGGATGCCAGGATCTTAGTTTTTTGAATGTTCAGTTTTACTCAGTTTTATAGCTTTTTAACTCTCCACTTTCACTTTCATCAAGAGGGTCTTTAGTTCCTCTCCACTTTCCGCCATTAAAGTGGTATCATCTATGTGCACATCTGAGGTAACTGACATTTCTCCTGGCAAACTTGATTCTAGCTTGTGATTCATCCAGTCTACCATTCCGTGTGATGTGCTCTGCATATAAGTTAAATAAGCAGGGTGACAATATACAGCCTTGATGGATTCCTTTCCTGATTTTGAACAAGTCCATTGTTTCATGCCTGGTTCTGCTGCTTCTTGACCTGCATGCAGGTTTCTCAGGAGGTAGGTAAGATGGTCCAGTGTTCTCATCTCTTTAAGAACTTTCCATAGTTTGTTGTAATCCACACAGTCAAAGGCCCTAGCATAGTCCATGAAACAGAAATAGATGCTTTTCTGGAAATCACTTGCTTTTTCTATGGTCCAGCATATGTTGGCAATTTGATCTCTGGTTCCTCTGCCTTTTCTAAATCCAGCTTGTACATCTGGAATTTTTTGGTTCATGTACTTTTGAAACCTAGCTTGAAAGATTTTGAGTATTAACTTGCTAGCTTGTGAAATGGAGCTCACATTCTGAAATGACAGGAAATGGAAAAGCAAAAACACATAAGCAAGCAAACAGAGGAAAAAAACAATTAAAGTAAGAATAAGAATCCTAATATAAAATAAAATAGAGTAGGATTTCAAAGTGATTTCTCTGGAAGGTAGATACTGGATGAAGAAGTGAAAATTAAGATGAAATGTGAATGACAAGAGGTTAAGTATGTGAAGTTAAGTGCAGGAAAAGCTAGTGCAAAGGCCCCAAGCAGAGTGTGTTCTATAACAACCATCTCTCTCCCCAAGCAAAAGGGGGAAGAGAAAATAAAAATTTAGTGTGACTGGGTGGAGCACTGTAGGATATTCGGTGAGAGCAGGGACAAGATCATATGAGGCTTTGAAATCTATCACTGAAAATCCTTTGGACAGTTGGATAGTTTAGAAAACACTCTTTTTTTAATATGTTAGTGTGGAGTTTTGACTTTTCCATATGTGATTTATGGATATCATTTTCTTCCTACAGCTGCATTCTCTTGGGTTATTAATCTACAACTGATTTTGGATGTCTTGAAACTCTGTGACCCGATGAACACAGTTATATGTCTTTCCAAGTCACTTCTTGGCTCACTTGCACCTGCCAAAAGATGGTATTAATTGGACAGCCATGAACCTTTGCTGATACTTACTATCCTCATCATCTTTACCACTGGATTAAAAGATTTGTGATAAGTGATTCGAAGTTCTTTAGCCTAGAATCAAAGCCTACACTACTCTCGTAGTATAATGAGTGCATACCCAGCTAGTTTCTATGCATGTTACACAGGCACACTTACAATTCTAAGCTTCTAAGGGACAGGGTTTAGCTCTAGCTACGCTTAATACTGCTGCTGTAACGGCAAGCATGAAGATGCTTATTACACTGTTGTTGCGGATGAAGAGCAGAAATGGTCAGAATCCCAACAAGTGTAACACCAGCTGTGAGTGATTCTATGTTAAGAAAGTGTTTTTGTTTTTTTTCCCCCAGAACAACTCTGAATGGAGAAAATGGAACATATTTTTGTGTCCATCTGTTTATGGCACAGTTTAGAAAAATATTTTAAAGTGATTTGAGGACTAATTTTGGGACTCCTCCACAGTTTCAAGTATTTCATAATTTGGCAGCCATTTAGAACACTTTGGATGCAATTGGCTTAAATAGCTCATTTATGTTGGTTCCAGAATATTCAAATACCATTCCAAAGGGCAACATTCTATTCCTGCATGCACACTTCATAACCTCTGTTGTTAATGCAAAGAATCAAACACCTACACACCGACAGACCCATATGAGCTATTTGCATTATCATCCTCTAGAGTCTGTGGTAATTTTTCTTCCTTTTGGGTGACAATTTTCAGCTTATCAAGAGATAACTTTGTATTGATGATGTGAACAATTAAAGAGATAAGTGAAATTTGAAATTTGAAGGGAATGCCAGCTTTGAGATAAACCATTACCTAGGCTTTCATAAAATCTCTGGTCCATGAATATCATGCAAGATTGGACAGAAATCCTAAAAATTGAATCTCTCATTTAAGGTAAATATTGCCTTAAGAAAATGTTTTTAAAGTTTTATAAGGGCAATAATGTTTCTAAGAGAATTTGAGTCTCCTCTTAAACATTTTAGTCTTCTCTTAAGTATTTCAGCACAAGTGTAAAAGTTCATAGTCTGGCTCTGTTTCAAGATTTCTCATTTATAAAACTTTATTCTTCTTTATTCTTTANTTCTGCTGCTTCTTGACCTGCATGCAGGTTTCTCAGGAGGTAGGTAAGATGGTCCAGTGTTCTCATCTCTTTAAGAACTTTCCATAGTTTGTTGTAATCCACACAGTCAAAGGCCCTAGCATAGTCCATGAAACAGAAATAGATGCTTTTCTGGAAATCACTTGCTTTTTCTATGGTCCAGCATATGTTGGCAATTTGATCTCTGGTTCCTCTGCCTTTTCTAAATCCAGCTTGTACATCTGGAATTTTTTGGTTCATGTACTTTTGAAACCTAGCTTGAAAGATTTTGAGTATTAACTTGCTAGCTTGTGAAATGGAGCTCACATTCTGAAATGACAGGAAATGGAAAAGCAAAAACACATAAGCAAGCAAACAGAGGAAAAAAACAATTAAAGTAAGAATAAGAATCCTAATATAAAATAAAATAGAGTAGGATTTCAAAGTGATTTCTCTGGAAGGTAGATACTGGATGAAGAAGTGAAAATTAAGATGAAATGTGAATGACAAGAGGTTAAGTATGTGAAGTTAAGTGCAGGAAAAGCTAGTGCAAAGGCCCCAAGCAGAGTGTGTTCTATAACAACCATCTCTCTCCCCAAGCAAAAGGGGGAAGAGAAAATAAAAATTTAGTGTGACTGGGTGGAGCACTGTAGGATATTCGGTGAGAGCAGGGACAAGATCATATGAGGCTTTGAAATCTATCACTGAAAATCCTTTGGACAGTTGGATAGTTTAGAAAACACTCTTTTTTTAATATGTTAGTGTGGAGTTTTGACTTTTCCATATGTGATTTATGGATATCATTTTCTTCCTACAGCTGCATTCTCTTGGGTTATTAATCTACAACTGATTTTGGATGTCTTGAAACTCTGTGACCCGATGAACACAGTTATATGTCTTTCCAAGTCACTTCTTGGCTCACTTGCACCTGCCAAAAGATGGTATTAATTGGACAGCCATGAACCTTTGCTGATACTTACTATCCTCATCATCTTTACCACTGGATTAAAAGATTTGTGATAAGTGATTCGAAGTTCTTTAGCCTAGAATCAAAGCCTACACTACTCTCGTAGTATAATGAGTGCATACCCAGCTAGTTTCTATGCATGTTACACAGGCACACTTACAATTCTAAGCTTCTAAGGGACAGGGTTTAGCTCTAGCTACGCTTAATACTGCTGCTGTAACGGCAAGCATGAAGATGCTTATTACACTGTTGTTGCGGATGAAGAGCAGAAATGGTCAGAATCCCAACAAGTGTAACACCAGCTGTGAGTGATTCTATGTTAAGAAAGTGTTTTTGTTTTTTTTCCCCCAGAACAACTCTGAATGGAGAAAATGGAACATATTTTTGTGTCCATCTGTTTATGGCACAGTTTAGAAAAATATTTTAAAGTGATTTGAGGACTAATTTTGGGACTCCTCCACAGTTTCAAGTATTTCATAATTTGGCAGCCATTTAGAACACTTTGGATGCAATTGGCTTAAATAGCTCATTTATGTTGGTTCCAGAATATTCAAATACCATTCCAAAGGGCAACATTCTATTCCTGCATGCACACTTCATAACCTCTGTTGTTAATGCAAAGAATCAAACACCTACACACCGACAGACCCATATGAGCTATTTGCATTATCATCCTCTAGAGTCTGTGGTAATTTTTCTTCCTTTTGGGTGACAATTTTCAGCTTATCAAGAGATAACTTTGTATTGATGATGTGAACAATTAAAGAGATAAGTGAAATTTGAAATTTGAAGGGAATGCCAGCTTTGAGATAAACCATTACCTAGGCTTTCATAAAATCTCTGGTCCATGAATATCATGCAAGATTGGACAGAAATCCTAAAAATTGAATCTCTCATTTAAGGTAAATATTGCCTTAAGAAAATGTTTTTAAAGTTTTATAAGGGCAATAATGTTTCTAAGAGAATTTGAGTCTCCTCTTAAACATTTTAGTCTTCTCTTAAGTATTTCAGCACAAGTGTAAAAGTTCATAGTCTGGCTCTGTTTCAAGATTTCTCATTTATAAAACTTTATTCTTCTTTATTCTTTACACAGAAAGAACAAAAGTGCTTTCAAAAGATTTATCTGTGAAGGATCCAAAAATATATTTGAGAGGATTTTTATTTAGTGATTACCACTCACAGCTGTGATTTGGCAACTGTTTCTCGTTTCCAAATATTTCATCACCTTTCTCTGGTTATGCAAAGTAAGTTTGAAAGAGATCATATTTGTGAAATTTGCTGTCTTTCTTTAGTGTTAAGAGGGACTTCATGTGAGAATGACTGGGCAAGGGTCTAGATACAGATTTATCCAAGAAACTGAAAGTAGTCAAAGAATATTTGTTGAATTCCCATCACAAGTTAGGCATGATGAACAAAGTAATATTCCTGCCTTCAAGTAGTTTTATTATGTATTGAGAAATTGAAGCCCGTAAAGGGAAAATCCAGTACAGTCGAGCATGTGTGTGTCTGTGTGTGGCGTGGTCAGAGGCAAGGCTTTCTGAGGGAAGCGTTTCTAAGCCGAGATCTGAATCATACCTGGGTGTTGGCTAACAGAGGAGTGGGCAGCTGAAGGGAAGCGTGTCTCAGGAAGGAGGGCAGCGCATGCAGCAGTCTGGGGTGGAGAGAACGCAGTCCCTTCTTGAGAACCAAGAGTAGTTCAGAGCAGTTCAAAGGTAGTGGTTCAAAATACAGTGTCAGTTGTTTATTGTGAAGACTGGTGTTTTGGTCAGCTCAGCCTGCCACAACAAAATAGGACAGACTGGGTAGCTTCAACGGCAACATTTGTTTCTCACACCTCTGGAGGCTGGAAGTCAATGTGTCCACCCTAATAACCTCATTCAAATCTAAGAGCTTCCCAAAGGCCCTACCTCCTACAACACCGCATTAGTGGTTAGAATTCCAGTCTATGAATTTTGGAAGGGGACACAAAAATATCGAGGATATCAAAGCATTAAATAATTGTTATATTATTATTTGTTATTACTTTGTCAATAGTATATAGAACCTTATTGCTAAGTGCTCAATAAAAATCTTTGAGTGGAATAAGAAATCTGTAAAACAATCTGTTCCCAGTTCTTCTCCCCCAGAAACTTTAGAACCAGAATTTTAGATGTTCTTATTTCTGTTCTTCTTCTTAAAGTCATTTCCTGGGGCTTCCTCAGTGGCTCAGAGGTAAGGAATCTGCCTGCAATGCAGGAGTCACAGGAGATGTGAGCTGGATCGAAGATCCCCTGGAGGAGGGCATGGCAACCCACGCCAGCCTTCTTGCCTGGAGTCTCCCATGGACAGAGGAGTCTGGCGGGCTACAGTCCGTAGGGTCTCAAAGAGTCGGACATGACTGAAGCGACTGAGCATGCAAGCAAAGTAATTTCTTAGTATTTTCTCTGATTTAGTGAGTAACGAATAATATTCGAGTTTTGACTGGAAAAGAATGTGCAAACTCTGGAGAGGAATGTTTTCCTGAACGAGTGCTCTGCATAATAGGTGTAAGTGAGAGTCAGCGACAAACCACCTTGATCAAATATAGACAATCATACTCAGCTGTCTCCTTTCCTTCTTCCCTTTAACCTCAATTTTCTTTAATAGTAAGAGAAGGTGCATTGAAATGTAACTAGGCAAGAAAACAGTTTAGATCCACTTATGTGGAAAATAACAAGGTTAGAGATTTTGTCAGTCAAACAGGAGATAGTAACCACACAATTATCTGAACTGAGAAGTTTTAATATATGAATTATTAACTATAACACAAGACTGATTATTAAGATTTGAGAGAACACTAAAGAATATCCAATGAGTCCATCCTAAAGGAAATCAGTCCTGGTTGTTCATTGCAATGTCTGATGTTGAAGCTGAAACTCCGATATTTTGACCATCTGATGCGAAGAGTTGACTCATTTGAAAAGATCCTGATGTTGGGAAAAATTGAGGGCAAGAGGAGAAGGGGACGACGGAGGATGAGATGGCTGGATGGCATCACTGACTTGATGAACATGAGTCTGGGTGAACCCTGGGAGTTGGCGATGGACAGGGAGGCCTGGTGTGCTGTGGTTCATGGGGTCGCAAAAAGTTGGATATGACTGAGCGACTGAACTGAACTGAAAGAATATCCGAGAGAGTACCAAAGAAGGGAAAAACTTGAAGGGGTGGCTCTCCCTAAGGCTAAGATTCAGACTTCATTGTAGAAAGGAAGGTTGTAGCCTGCTAAATGACAGAGAAGTTGATGGGGTTGCCTGGACCAGAGCTGGTCTACGTTCCCCAGGCAACTAGGAGAGGTGGGCGACCTGAGGCTGGGAGAATGGGGACCTAAAGGAGGAGGGTGTGAGAGTCAGCAGGCTGGCGCAGATCTTGGCGTATGAGATGTCTGAGTCATGAGGGTCTCAGCAAGGTGGTCAGTGGACTGGGTTTGGAGCTGTGAGTTGACTAAGTGGCTCCATGACGTGGACATGGCCAAGGGGCAGGATGTCCACTGAGTGTATCACCTCTGGCTGTGGCACAGTGCGGCCAAGAAGAAATAAACAGAAGTCATGCAGGAGCAAGAAAGATGATCTCCTTTCTTCCATAATGTCCTTTCAGTCTTCTCTACTGAAGGGAAAAAAAGGCTTAACCCTGTGTTCACTGCAAAGGAGGATTGCTTAGAGGGTCGGGCTTCATTGTCCCAGGTGAGATAATGAAGGATATGTTTGGATCTGAGAGGCAGTAAATGAATAACTGTCACAAAACTGAATGGAAGCTAAATTGGCAAAGGGAAATTATCAATTTAATCTTTGACTAAGAGAAATAGATAGATGTCATGTATGTGCCTGCTCTTCCTTTCACCACGGCGCCTTCTACTGCAATATGCCTGGAACTTGATGCTGAGGCAATAAGGCTGTGGTGATGCCAATGACTTTGGCCCTTACTTTTCTTTATTCTGCCCCCCACCTGTGTGTATATCTACAGACACACATCACCTGAATTCTAAGCTCAGCTTTGCAGTTAGACTGGTAAATCTCTAAGACCTAATGGCCTATTCGTCAAAGAAGGAACTAAGTATGTCATCACAGTGTTATAAAGATTACAAAATAATGTTTGTGAAAACACAGTTTAGGCACTTAAGTAAATGTGGGTCAAATTCAAATTCCTTGTAATTTTCCAACTCAACAACTGTTGAATACAACAGTATATAAATTGAAAGGATTGGATCTTCTATACTTGGAGGAAACCACAGAAAATCCTAACGGAGGTGGCTTCAAGAAAATATTAGGAGCATATTTATGATTTGCAATTAAACTGATTTAGGCTTTATAAACTAATTGAAATCAAAAACTCATTTTCTAAAGGCCTCAGACTTATATGAGATAACAATTATTAATTGCTATTCTATTTACATAGATGTTTGAACATTATAGAGTTGATAAATCAATCAGTTCCTCAGTATGGTTGCTTTTAATGAGGTTTCCCCCTTCAGCTGAGTAACTACCACTCTCATTCAATATGTACTCTTAGATACACACACACACACAAACGTGTGTGGGCATGATTTACTCCAGTGAGAGGAAAATATTCTTTGTTGAAAAGTGAATGAATTTGTTTCCCTTCCAAATTTCAGCACCAGTTGTATCCTCTGTTTTTTACGACTTCTGGTTCTTGGTTCTTCCCAGTAATGAACCATATTATTGTGATCAAATTGTACCATTTCTTCTACCTTGAATTTCTCTGGAAAGTAATGCATCCATCGAGCTTCACTGATAATGCAAGTCAGAAATACTCTCTCAGTCTTTTGACTTTCCCTCGTCCCTGAGAATGTGGTCTGCACACTTCTTTCATGGGTTCATTCCTCATGCTTGTAGGCTTGGGTATATCTGTTGCATCCAATTAAATGCTCTTGAAAGGAGGGTCAAGATATCCTTTGTGTAAATACAATGCATTATGGTACATAATAGCTGGTACCCAATGATACTTGTGGAGAAAGAAATGGCAACCCACTCCAGTATTCTTGCCTAGAAAATCTTGTGGACAGAGGAGCCTGGTGGGCTGCTGTCTATGGGGTTGCACAGGATCAGACACGACTGAAGCAACTTAGCAGTAGCAGCAGCAATGATACTTGAGTATAGTATTAATAATAATATCTGTTAATGTAAGGGAAATTATATCAAACTTAATAATAATATTGGATATATTTAAAAATTCTCAAAGCTAATACTTTCAAATGATTCAAACTTCAAAAAGTGTAAAGAGCTGTATGGTGAAAATGCTCCCTCGTCCTCCTACCACTCAATTCCCTTCCAGATAAATTCTTAGCTATTCTTGCAGAGAAATTTTATGTACATATAAGTTAAAACATTATATATATATATAATATATATATATAATTATTTTTGGAGCAGCATCTCCTTCTGCCTATATTTTTTGATTGAGCAGCATCGCCTTCTGCCTATATTTTTTATAGCACTGTACTGGATTCATGTGTGCAATATGACAGCTCTCTTTACACTACAGCGTGCTCAGCAGTACAGTTGAGCCCCTTTACCCATTTCTTCTCCTCTAGCTTCCCTGGTGGCTCAGAGGGTAAAGCGTCTGCCTGCAATGCAGGTAGACCTGGGTTCCATCCCTGGGTCAGGAAGATCCTCTGGAGAAGGCAATGGCAGCCCACTCCAGTACCTTTGCCTGGAGAATCCCGTGGATGGAGGAGCCCAGTAGGTGACAGTCCACGGGGTGGCAAAGAGTCGGACACGACTGAGGGACCTCACTTCCCCTTTCCCTTTCTCCTCTGGTAACCACTATTCTACTTGCCCTAATTTTTAAAAGTATTCATCACTTTGCTTTTTCATCTTAACAGTACATTTAGGATACCTTTACAAATAACATATAAATAATTATAACTAATGCTTATTTACTTTACCAGATTTTTTCTCAATGTTTTATATGTATTAACTTATTTAATCACTCTGGGCTTCCCAGATGGCACAGTAGTAAAGATTCCGCCTACCAATGCAAAAGATGCAAGAGACATGGGTTCGATCCCTGGGTTGGGAAGATTTATAGGAACTCTAAAAGATAAGCAGTATTATTAGCCCTCTTTTGCTAAAGGAGAAACTGAGGCACCAAAAAGTTAGGTAAACTGCCCAAGAACACGTGGTTACTCAGTAGCACAACTTAATACTAGATAGTGGCAGTAAGAGTTCTATGATTTGTGTTTTTGTTAAAACCATCCGCTTTGCCGACACTTACAGAACTTCCTCCTTCTCGTTTACAAGAGTGGGCTGAATTGAATATTGGATATTTAACCACCCCCTTTTTAAAGATACTCCCTATATGCCAGGAACAGGGCCAAGTGCATCGCATGCCTGCAGGAGGCACGATTCGCATGGAATTCTCTACAGACGCCACTCCTGGAGTTGTGCGACACAGTTACCCTGAGAGGCACCTTCTAATAACTCGTGGAGAAAATTAAGATTGGTGATTTGCCCAAGATTGTACACAGTGTTTGTAAGTTGAAGGATTGGAAACTGAACAGTATCTACCTGACATCCAAAGTGATACCCTTAACCGCTACACTTTACTTCCTCCATAGCAAAGAGAAAAATCTGTCTTTTAGGTTACAGTTGATGTTGAAGAAAAAAACAGTAGCGCCATCTTTGCTGAGTTTCCCTTACAATGACCACATGGATTCTCTGAAGATAGCTCTTTTCCTATCCACTGCTCCCTCTGAACTTGCTTTATCTACTCCATTCTTATGCTTTAATCATAAGAAAAGATATCGGAAGGACTCATTTGGGTAATATAGATGTTCAGTTTAAAATATGGATTCTGGTTCATTCAGACAATTGGCTTTTCAGGCCCCACTTCTCAGATAGTGTGAGAGATGTAATGACAAACTTCACTTAGAATTTAAAGCAATTTATATATATATATATTTTCCCCGATCTGGTTCAGCTCTGATGGCTTCTGCCCTGGGTTGGGTTAACTCTTCTTTGGGTTACATGTGGATGACTCATAATTCTAGAAATTGATGGAAATTTGTTAAGTGCCTGAGCAGCCTTTTGAACTCCCCCTTCAACCTTTGAAGGGATTACTCTTCTGGGGGAGAAATAAGCAGATGGTGCCTAAAGCAGTTGGCCAAATTTCTCTAGCAGTGCTATTACTTGAATCTGTCATGGGCCGGAGCATCTGTCAGGAGGAAGAATTACGCTTCTGTGCTTCTCTCCTTAGACGATTAATCACATCTCTCCTCCATTTCTCACTGTTTGGTGTGATGTCTTTTTTTCAGAATCTAGTGCTGGAAGATTTCAGTGACTCTCTGACATAATTCAAAAAAGATACTACAACAATAACATTGAGAGTCCTGTGAGACAGAGACTGCGCTAGAAGAGAGACTGACGTTTGTTCAGTTATTTCTGACAAGAAGAATATTTAGAGCTAGTCACTTCATCTCAAGGGTATTATGATCTATGATGACATCTTAGTAAAGGGGAAAAAAAAGAAACCCTAATATGCTATGAAAACTTCACAACATCATTCTCCTCCGTCATTCTGATTTATTTCCCGTCTACATCCAGATGTATACACAGTGAAGGAAACCCACCATTCACTCTTTGCTCTGTGTTGTTACTACTACATGAAGGGCCTGTGTCAGAGATCAGGTGCCCAAATACAACAGTATTTGTAATATTGTCTAGATCAGTTAAGACAGTGATATTAAATGCCCATGACTATGCTTTGACCACAATAACTGAAGAAAGGACACAAGACGTGCTTGAAGTTGGAACAGTCACAGTCTGAACAGTGAAACCATTGGTCGTGGATGCAGACATAGTCTGTTCAAGTCAGATATTGCAAGGATAGAATGAATAACTCCACTCCACATGTTGAAAATCAGGCTATGTTTTGTATCCTAGGCATCCAGCAATTCTTGTGCTTTCCAGATACTATCTCAATGGCCCCAAGTTCTTTAGCCAAAGTCATAAATTTTAAATGTTTCTGCACAGCACTGGAGCGGTCTGGCTGAGGCTGTAAATGGGTTAAGCTAAGCCGACAGGCTGTTCCCATACATTTGAATCGAAACTCAAGAGCTGTCCCTGGGAACAGGGCAAGGCAGATGATGCAGTTTAATTTTTATTTTCCTCTTTGACAAATCCTATGTTTATTGTTGTCACTGTTATTGTTTTGTTTGTATATATTTTTAGAAAGATTTTATATTCTTGAACTCATCTTGGAGTAGAGAGTATATGTATGACAAAAGGAAATAACAGAAACTGGCCAGGGAAAGTGTGGAAAGAAAATCAAAATAGAGTTGATATTGCTAAGAGAGCTCTTTAAAATGGAGCCAGGAGGCCCCTGAGTGGGTGTGACTTATGAAATCTGATCCTTTGACCACTTAATGTCCTAATGGAGACATCCAGAAAATCTTCCAGAAACTCAAGATACTTATTAGAACCTTACTCTAAAACAACCTGTGACAACCATCCCGTGAGAAATGTTTCCTTTTTATGTCAGAGAATACAGGTTTGTGGCTTTTGCCTTTGTAAGTCCCTGACTCTTTCTCTTCCCTGGAACATGCTTTTTGGCTTACCCTAATGTGTATCTCCTGAACCTCAGTTCTTAAGACCACAAATAAACTGCTTCATTTGCAACTCTCTGCATTATTTTGGTTGGCACTATCTAATATAGCATGCTATATTAGAAAGCAAAAGGACTTGTTTCCTATTCCTCTGTTCCTTGGAGACTGTACCAAAATGATATGTAACTATATCTTCTTCTCCATAACAATGGAGGCTCTAGATTTCTGTATAAAAAGGGCTTAGGGGCACAAACTAGGTGGAATTATTGGGAGGAGGAGGCTGGAGAGTTTGCCTTGACGTTCTACTAGCTCAATGTGATTTACTTATGTTTTGTATTACAGACAAATGCAGCAAAAATTATGAGAGTCTTTTATTATGTGTAAGATTAAGGAAACGTCAATTGTTTATATCAAATAATATTATTAATGATTGTTAATATAATGATTATAATCATTGTTTTATCTGGAATGACTTTCAGGGATGGTAGATCTAGTAAAGCTAAATTTTGTTTCTAATTCTTTTCATGAGATCATCCATATCCTTCTCACTCCCATCCCGAAGTCATCACCTCTACCCCGTGCTTCCACTGCACTTAATATACTTGTCTGTTGTAGCTCTTATCCCTTAGGGTTGTAATTATTAGTTTATATCTTCCACTAGAATATTTCCATTTCAAGGGCAGGAGCCTTGTTCTATTCATTTTTACATTCATGGCACACACACGTGTGTGTGTGTGTGTGTGTGTGTGTGTGTGTGTGTGAACGTGTGCGAGCGTGTGCATGCACTAAGTCGCTTCAGTCATGTCTGCCTCTTTGCGACCCTAGGGATCGTGTCCCTCCAGGCTCCTCCGTGTCCCTCCAGGCTCCTCTGTCCTGTGACCCTCCAGAGTATTGGAGAATACTGGAGTGGGTTGCCATGCCTCCCTCCAGGGAAACTTCCCGACTCAGGGATGGAACCTGGGTCTCCTGCATTGGCAGGCGGGTTCTTTACCACTAGCGCCACCTGGGAAGACTCATAGCACATTGACTATGCTCCATGTCAGTACTGATTGAATCGGATATAGAAAATAAATGAAGGTTTGGATCTGTCTCTGGGATGACAGTGTCCAGAGCTCTGCTTACCCCTTCCTCAGTGAAACTGATAAAACTTTTTTTTTTTTTTTTTAAAGAAAAACCAACCATTCAGAGCTTCTGGAAATGGTCCTAAGGACAAATAGCAAATGAAACATCTACTTAAGATCTATCAACATTCAGCAAAAGAAGGTGAGAGTTTGTGGTATTTGAACCAAGACTGCTTCCTCTTTTCCTCTCTCTCTGCTCAACAAGATGAAGAGTCTACTGCAGACTCCTGAGCCCAAGAAGAGAGGACCAACTCTTATCCCAGCTTCTAGTCCGAGGGCTTTTTTCTCTGGAGGAGAAGCTTATTCTGCCCCTGGCGACCTGTTGCTGAGATTAAAATCCAGGTGGTTGCTAATGAGAGATGGGACTCTCATTTTCCACCCAGCCCCTACTTACAAAATGGAGGTTCTACCTTGAGTACAAAACATTGAAAATACTGGGATCCTGATCATCCTTGCCCTAGCTCATCAAGCAGTGGTTCCATGGAAGGAGAGGTGAGCTGAGAGCTACCTGACTCCTGCCCACCCACCACCTCCATACTGAGTCCTCAGCTTCTACAGGGGGGTAGTCATGCAGAGAGATGCCTGACTCCCTGGTCAAGCTTCAAGGTGGTAACAAGGACTGTTACCACCCCCAGCTCCAGAGCCCTGGCTAAGAGAGCTTGCCTGGGAGAGAATCAGGCCACAAAACGTACAGCTTTTAATTGTCTTCCCAAGGGAGCTGACTTCATTTGAAACAGCATAAAGAAGTTCAAGCCTAAAAGCACTGTAAAGAGATCTTCAGTTCAGTTCAATTCAGCTGTTCAGTCATGTCTGACACTTTGCAACCCCATGGACTGCAGCATGCCAGGGCTCCCTGTTCATCACCAACTCCTGGAGCTTGATCAAACTCATGTCCATTGAGTCGGTGATACCATTCAAAGATCCAAAGAGATCTTGGATCCAAAGAGATCTTGGTGAAAGGCAATTGGGAGTTGATTCTTGGATTTAATGACAGTATAGCCTAGACTGTTGGCTGACAAGTTTGTAGGAGAGAACGAGAGAATAAAATAGTTGGGAGAAGCCGTCCAGGGTTAGAACAAATATCAAATAGTGACCAGAGAATTTGTTTCTTCAAAGGAGGCAACGTTTAACTGGATTAGTTCGTAGAACAACAGAGCAATCAGCTGGCGATTAATGGAATTTAACAGCTGGTTGTGGTCAGGGAAAGAGAGGAAGAGAGCCACACACACACTGTCATCCCAGAGACACTGTGGGCATACCTAAGGCTGTGCCTTCCTGCAAAACCACCACAGAATTTTAACATTGAATCTGTTTCTTTTCCATTTATTTCTGCCCCAATTTTTAAGATTTCTTTCCTTCTACTAACCGTGGGGTTCTCCATTTCTTCCTTTTNTAGAAGTTTTTCTGGAACTCTCTTGATTTTTTGATGATCCAGCAGATGTTGGCAATTTGATCTCTGGTTCCTCTGCCTTTTCTAAAACCAGCTTGAACATCTGCAATTTCATGGTTCATGTCTTGCTGAAGGCTGGCTTGGAGAATTTTGAGCATTACTTTACTAGCATGTGAGATGAGTGCAATTGTATGGTAGTTTGAGCATTCTTTGGCATTGCCTTTCTTTGGGATTGGAATGAAAACTGACCTTTTCCAGTCCTGTGGGCGCTGCTGAGTTTTCCAAATTTGCTGGCATATTGAATGCAACACTTTCACAGCATCATCTTTCAGGATTTGAAATCCACTAGCTTTGTTCATAGTGATGCTTTCTAAGGCCCACTTGACTTCACATTCCAGGATGTCTGGTTCTAGGTGAGTGATACATCATCGTGATTTTCTGGGTCATGAAGATCTTTTTTGTGCAGTTCTTCTGTGTATTCTTGCCACCTCTTCTTAATATCTTCTGCTTCTCTTAGGTCCATACCATTTCTGTCCTTTATCGAGCCCATCTTTGCATGAAATGTTCCCTTGGTATCTCTAATTTTCTTGAAGAGATCTGTACCCCACCGGAAAAAGATACCCTATGTCCAAAGACAAAAGAGAAGGTACAACAAGATGGTAGGAGGGGTACAATCACAGTAAAATAAAATCCCACTGTGGGATTTTAAAATAAAATGCCCACTGGGTGGCAACCCCTTAACTGGAAAACAATAATGCCAAAGAAGTTCTCCCACTGTTGTGATGGTTCTGAGCTCTCTGTCAAGCTTCGAAGCCTGGGGATCCAGCAAAAGGATTAGGAGTCCCCAGGATATCTGACTTTGAAGGCCAGTGGGATTTGATTGCAGCACTTCCACAGGACTGGGAGAAACAGAGACTCCATTCTTGGAGGGCACAAACAAAATCTTGTGTGCACCATGACCCGGGGGAAAGAAAAGTGAGCCCAGAGTAGACTGAACCAGACCTACCTGATAATGTTGGAGGGCTGGCAGTGGCTTGCTGTGGGGTTGGGGGCACTTAGCAGCAGTCCTGGGAGGTGCCTCTCGGCATGAGCCCTCTTGGAGCTCATCATTAATTCTAGGATAGAGCCTGTAGACTCCAAGGCTCAGTCACCTCACACCAAACAACTAACAGAGAGGGAGCATAGCCCCACCCATCAGTAGACAATTGGACTAAAGTTTTACCAGCACCCACAGAGCAAGGCTCAGTTTTTTCCACTGCTAATCTTTCTCATCAGGCAGCTTACACAAGCCTTTTAACCTCATCCACCATGGGGCACACAGAAGTAAGAAGAACTACAGTCCCACACCTGCCAGAATGAAAATCCCATCACAGAAAGTTAATCAAAATGAAAAGGCAGAGGATTATGTCCCAGTTGGAGGGACAAGATAAAACCCCAGAAAAACAACCAAATGAAGTGGAGATAGGCAAACTTTCAGAAAAAGAACTCACAATAATGACACTGGAGATGATCCATGATCTCGGAAAAAAGAATAAAGAATACGCAAGAACTGTTTGCCAAAGAACTGGAAGAACTGAAGAACAAACAGAGATGAATCAATAGTGGAATAACTGGGCAGAAGAACATATAAGTGACCTGGAAGACAGAATGGTGGAAATCACTGCCACTAAATAGAATATAGAAAAGAGAATAGAAAAAACAAACAAACAAAGACAGCCTAAGAGACCTCTCTTGTTGTTGTTCAGTTGCTGAGGCAGGTCCAATTCTTTGTGACCCTGTGGACTGCAGCACGCCAGGCTTCCCTGTCTTTCACTGTCTCCTGGAGCTTGCTCAAACTCATGTCCATTGAGTCTATGATGCCATCCAACCAACTCATCCTCTGTCATCCTCTTCTCCTCCTGCCTTCAATCTTCTCCAGCATCAGGGTCTTTTCCAATGAGTTGGCTCTTTGCATCAGGTAGCCAAAGTACTGGAGCTTCAGCTTCAGCATCAGTCCTTCTGATGAATATTCATTATAGATTTCCTTTAGGATTGATTATTTTCATTACCTTGCTGTCCAAGGGACTCTCAAGAGCCTTCTCCAGCACCACAGTTTGAAAGCATCAATTCTTCAGTGCTCAGCCTTCTTTATGGTCCAACTTACATCCATACCTTATTACTGGAAAAACTATAGCTTTGACTATATGGACCTCTGTTGACAAAATGACGTGTCTGCTTTTTAATACACTCTAGGTTTGTCACAGCTTTCCTTCTAGGGAGGAAATATCTTTAAATGTCATAGTTGCAGTCATCATCAGCAGTGATTTTGGAGTCCAAGAAAATAAAATCTGTCACTGTTTCCACTTTTTCCCCATCTTTTTGCCATGGAAGTGATGGGACCAGATGCCATGGGATGGGTCATGGTAGAGAGTTCTGACAAAACGTGGTCTACTGGAGAAGGGAATGGCAAACCATGGGGTTAACATTCTTAACCCCATGAACAGTATGAAAAGGCACAAAGAGACTCAAATTAAACGCACCAACATTTGCATTATAGGGGTCCCAGAAGAAGAAGAAGAGAGAGAAATGTCTCGAGAAATATTTGAAGAAATGACATGAAAACTTCACTAACATGGGAAAAGAAATAATCAGAAAAGTCCAGGAAGTGCAGAGTGTCCTAGACAGGATAATACCAAGAAGGAACACACTGAGACACATAGTAATCAAACTGACAAAATTAAAGATGAACATAAAATAGTAAAAGCAACAAGGGACAAATGACAAATAATATACAAGGGAACTCCCATAATTTTATCAGCTGATTTCTCAACAGAGACTCTACAAGCCAGAAGGGAATGGCAGGATGTATTTAAAATGATGAAAAAGAAGAAACTACAACCAAGAATACTCTACCCAGCAAGACACTTGTTCAGATTTGATGGAGAAATCAAAAGATTTACAGACAAGCAAAAGTTAAGAGACTTCAGTATCACCAAACCAGCTTTACAACAAATGCTAAAGAAACTTCTCTTGGCAGGAAACACTAGAGAAGAAAAAAGACCTACAGAATCTAAACACAAAATAATTTTTTTTAATGGTGGTAGGATCATACTGATAATTGATAATTAGCTTACATATTGATAATTACCTTAAACATAAGTGGATTAAATGCACCAACAAAAAGACAGACTGGCTGGGTGGATGAAAATGTGCATATGTGCACTTCCACTTACCACATCACTGCTTGACCTTCCCAAACTGTATGTAATTATTTTCTATTGTTAGATTAATCATGTTTCCATTATGGCTTACAATTGTAATTACTTTTTATTTTTTCTTTGGCTATTGACTGTGAAAAGTGGTAAATATATTTTACTATTGTGACTGAGTGAGTGAAAGTCACTCAGTCGTGTTCGACTCTTTGTGACCCCATGGAATATATAGTCCATGGAATCTCTAGGCCAGAATAATGGAGTGGGTAGCCTTTCCCTTCTCCAGGGGATCTTCCTGACCCAGGAATAGAACTGGGGTCTCCTACATTGAAGGCAGATTCTTTACCAACTGAGCTATCAGGGAAACTATTGTGATTATGGAACTATTATTTGTTTTAATACTATTGTATCATGACTAGCCAAAAGAAAATAATAGAATCTATATCACTAAAACTACCATTTAATAGGCTTTGCCTGTGGCTCTGTGGTAAAGAATCTGCCTGCCAATGCAGGAGACGCAAGAGACGAGGATTAGATCTCTGGGTCAGGAAGATACCATGGAGTAGGAAATGGCATCTCAGTATTCTTGCCTGGAAAATTCCATGGGCAGAGTCCGTGGGGTCAAAAGGGTCAGACACGACTGAGCAACTGAGCACAAGCATGCTGTCACTCAGTTGCTCANCAGAAAATAATAGAATCTATATCACTAAAACTACCATTTAATAGGCTTTGCCTGTGGCTCTGTGGCTCGTCTCCAATGCAGGAGACGCAAGAGACGAGGATTAGATCTCTGGGTCAGGAAGATAGCATGGAGTAGGAAATGGCATCTCAGTATTCTTGCCTGGAAAATTCCATGGGCAGAGGAATCTAGTGAGCTACAGTCCGTGGGGTCAAAAGGGTCAGACACGACTGAGCAACTGAGCACAAGCATGCTGTCACTCAGTTGCTCAGTCGTGTTCAACTCTTTGTGACTGCAGCACGCCAGACTTCCCTGTCCTTCAGCAGCTCCCAGAGCTTGCTCACTCATGTCCATTGAGTCAGTGATGCCATCCAACCATCTCATTCTCTCTCATCCCCTTCTCCTCCAGTATGAGCACGAGCACCACTTAACAGAGAAACCTGTAATCACTTTTTCGAATTCAGAGTCATAGCAGAGTCATCTTGGAATTTTTTTGAAAAATACAAGTGCCTAGGTATTTTTTCTTCAGATCTCCAGATTTGACTCTAATGATCAGCCATGTTTAAAAACAACTGGACAGTAATCTTTTATTTTATCTAGTCTATTTCACTTTTTCTATTTCGTATTCAGTGCTCCCATTTCATTATTTTGTTTTCCAGTTACTCTGTCTCTGTTTTGGTTGTTCTTTATCAACCCTCTATCAAGTGTAGTAGAAAAACTTTTGTATATATATTCTACATATAGTATGTATAATATAAATACTTTAGAAAACATGAATTTTTGCTTAGCTAAAAAATTGTGGCATTTTGGTTCCACTTGTTTGACTAAGTGTGAATAGAATGCTGTATTTCTAATTTACATTCACTAAAAATTTTGATATAGTTTCATCTATTCTGGCATTTAGTTTTAGTGCTAAAAGTCTAGAAAGTCTATCATTTTAGTGTTATTTTGAAAAAATTTGACTGAGGCTTGAAACTCCTAACTTTTCTGAGGATATAAAGGAATATTATTTCATTTTAACAAAAACAGGAAATTAACATGTGATACAGTAATATTAAGTAAAGTGCAGATTTTTTTTCAAATTTCACAAAATTTTATGCTGCTGCTGCTAAGTCACTTCAGTCATGTCCGACTCTGTGCAACCCCATAGACGGCAGCCTACCAGGCTCTTCTGTCCATGTGATTTTCCAGGCAAGAGTACTGGAATGGGGTGCCATTGCCTTCGAAATTTTATGCTAGTGTCCATTATTTGCTTTCATATCTTATTGAAAGCTCCACATTGTATTTAGTTGCATTGAGCAATTCCAGCAGTATGCAACAAATTCTGATAAATTCTCTTTTCATTTTTTTTGTTACAAATATTTTCTAATTTTCATTGTTATGGCTTCTTAGATACAACTAAAATATTAATTTATATACTTAAAAATAATTGTAACATATAGTGGAACTACATGTAATTTTGTTCTGTATTTTCCAGTTCAGTTCAGTCACTCAGTCATGTCCAACTCTTTGTGACTCCATGGACTGCAGCATGCCAGGCTTCCCTGTTCATCACCAACTCATGGAGCTTGTTCAAATTCATGTCCGTCAAGGTGGTGATGCCATCCAACCATCTCATCCTCTGTCGTCCCCTGCTCCTCCTGCCTTCACTCTTTCCCAGCATCAGTGTCTTTTCCAGTAAGTCAGTTCTTCGCATCAGGTGGACAAACTATTGGAGTTTTAGCTTCAACATCAGTCTTTCCAATGATTATTCAGCACTAATTTCCTTTAGGATTGACTGGTTTGATCTTCTTGCAGTCCAAGGGACTCTCAAGAGTCTTTTCCAACACCACAGTTCTTTGGTGCTCAGCTTTCTTTATGGTCCAACTCTCACATCCATACATGACCACTGGAAAAACCATAACTTTGACTAGGCGAACCTTTGTCAGCAAAGTAATGTCTCTGCTTTTTAATAAGCTGTCTAGGTTTGTCACAGCTTTTCTTCCAAGGAGCAAGCGCCTTTTACTTTCATGGCTGCTGTCACCATGTGTGGTGATTTTGGAGCCCAAGAAAGTAAAGTCTGTCATTGTTTCCATTGTTTCCACACCTATTTGCCATGAAATGATGGGACCAGATGCCATGATCTTAGTTTTTTGAATGTTGAGTTTTAAGCCAACTTTTTCACTCTTCTCTTTCACTTTCATCAAGATCCTTTTTAGTTCCTCTTTGCTTTCTGTCATAAGGATGGTGTCATCTGCATATCTGAGGTTACTGATATTTCTCTTGGCAATCTTGAGTCCAGCTTGAGCTTCATCCAGTCCAGCATTTCACACGATGTACTCTGCATATAAGTTAAATAAACAGGGTGACAATATACAGCCTTGATACACTCCTTTCCCAATTTGTTCCATATCTGGTTCTAACTATTGCTTCTTGACCTGCATACAGATTTCTCAGGAGGCAGGTAAGGTGGTGTGGTATTCCCATCTCTTGAAGAATTTTCCACAGTTTGTTGTGATCCACACGGTCAAAAGCCTTGGTGTAGTCAATAAAGAAGAAGTAGATGTTTTTCTGGAACTCTGTTTCTTTTTCTATGATCACTCACAATGTTTTAGAAGGACCTCCTGACCTGGTTTCAAGACATTTCTTTCTAAAGTAATCACCTGGCCCACCGTGCAGTTACTTCCCCCTTTCCTGCTCCACCAATCTGTTCTCTGTCGCTATGTACTTAACTATTCTGGATATTTCGTACAATGAAATCATACAATAGGTGTTGTTCTGTGTCTGGCTTCCCTCACTTAGTAGATTGATTTTAAGATTCCACTTTGTTGCATATTTCAAAACATCATTCCTCTTTAAGGCTGAATAATATCCCACTGTATGTATATACTTCAATTTGTTCATCTACTCATCAACTGAGGGATATCTTTTAAACTACCTCTGGCCATTGTGAACAGTGTTCATGGACATTTATGAAAAAAGGAATTGTTTTCCATTTGAGAGTTATATACCTAGGAGTGGAATTGCTGGGGAATATGGTCATCCTATGCATACCTTTTCAGGGAATCACCATACTATATTCCACCATGGCTAAATTATTTTACAGTCTCATCAACAAAGTTTAAGAACCCCAATTTCTCTATACCCTTTCCAAAGCTTATTATTATTGTGTTTTTTACTGTGGCCATTCTCATGTGAAGTGGTATCTTATTAGTATTTAACTTGCATTTCCTATTGACTAACAGTGTGTAGCATCTTCTTGTATGTTTATTGGCCATTTGTATATCTACTTTGGAGAAATCACCCCATCCATTTTTGATCTGTAAAGCTGATGGCCTTTGGAACTAGACAAATTTGGGTTCAAATATGTTCAACTATTTAGAAGCAGTGTGACCTTGGACTGATTACTTCTCCAGGATTCATTTTCTTCCTCCATGAAGAGTAGAGAATAACTTCACATGACTGCTTCCTTGACATCTTTCAGGTCCTGGCTTAAACTGATGGCTCAGAGAGACTTTCCTGATACTCTTCTTTAAGCTGAAGTGCTTTATATTTCAGTATCCAGGTCTTTCCTTCATAGCACTTGACACAGTCTGTAATTGTACATTCACTTCTGCGTTTTCGTCACCTATCCGCTCTGATAGAGCATTCACTCTGTGGTCAGGAACCATCGACTGTCTTGTTCACAACTGGACATCCACAGCATGGCAAAATGTCTAACAGATAAAAGGATATGTATTGTTTATTGATGGGAAAAATAACAAATTATTAATGACATCTATAGGAAATTACGTATAGGGCCTGGCACATCAGTTGTTCACCGTGGGAAATTTTGGAAATGTGGTCAGGGGAAGTGAGAAAGTTTGTGGTCACCATAACAATTGACCTGGCATTTAGAGGGCAGGGGCCAAGAATGCCTAGACAGTGTCTGTAGGGCAACGCTGTAAGGCAAAGAATTGTCCCAGATCTCTCACAATCTTAGGATATCCTATCAAGCATTGATACAGTGGGGGCCAACTAATGTTACTGTTTAGTTGCCAAGTTGTGTCCCCCTATCTTGCGACCCCATGGACTATAGCCCACCAGGCTCCTCTATCCACGGGGTTTCCCTGGCAAGAATACTGGAGTGGGTTGTCATTTCCTTCTCCAGGTCAACTTTCTGACCCAGGGAATCAAACCTAGGTCTCCTCCTTGGCAGGCTGATTCTTAACCACCTAGGTACCAGGGAATTATCTGCAATTATCTGCATTTCTAATACTCTATTTTACATATAAGCAGAAGGTAATATTTGCATATTTTAAGATGCACTAAATTTTCCAGGAATGCAGCTATCACATAAATTTAGAAAAGACTGTTGCATTTTGCTTGAAACTCCACCGAGAATTGTTCACCTTTTCAGAAAATCACATCCTCATTAGCAACACAGTTTGTGGTGTTTGGACCCTCAAAATAACACTCTAGGATTAGACTGTATCTGTAAGTGTGATTCTACATGTTGCTGCAAAAAAATGATTACTTCATTATGTCTTCTAGTCTAGACATGCCTGAGTATCTACATATTGAAATGTGTATTATTTTAACATAAATATTCTCTGCTTCATATTTAAAGCATATACATTCTTTTGAAATAATGTATTCAGGTAGGTAATCTATGACTTTTATTGCAGGATCATAAAAAAACAAGATCTTTGTTTTAAAGGAAAGCATTGATTCTAATAGGGCTTCCCAGGTGGCTCAGTAGTAAAGAATCTGCCTGCCAATGCAGAAGTAGGTTCGATCCCTCCATCAGGAAAATCCCCTGCAGAAGGAAATTGCTACCCACTCCAGTATTCTTGCCTGGAAAATTCCTTGGACAGAGGAGCCTCGTGGACTGCAGTCCATGGGGTCACAAAGAGTCGGACACGACTTAGCACACATGCAGATAGACACAGACAGGACTGAGTCTGAGAGAGATTAGAACTCTGCTATTAAATTCTTTTTTCTAATAATGGTAATAGTTACATATTGGAACTTTATCTAATAATGGAATTTTACTGCTTTGTCTAAGATGAGTGGCAAAAGAAATAAGACTTTTCATATTTTTATTCTAAGATCTTACTTGCTTATTCTTATTGCCAAAATACTCCTTTACATATGCCCAGGGACACTTTTAGTATTTTGGGTGCCTAAAAGAAAAAGGTGCGTTACAGATTTGTGAGTAAAATTTCTACTCATCAATGCAAAGTGAAGTTTGGAAGCTGTACTTACACAAAGTCTGGCTGGAGTTTGAAAAGCATATGCTATAGGAAAGAGTTCTGGGGCATATGTACTCTTCAGGCCTGGGTTTAAATCCTGGCTCCACTCCTTAGTAATTTGTATTATCTCAAGCTAAGAAGAGAAGTGAAAAGCAAAGGAGAAAAGGAAAGATATAAGCATCTGAATGCAGAGTTCCAAAGGATAGCAAGAAGAGATAAGAAAGCCTTCTTCAGCGATCAATGCAAAGAAATAGAGGAAAAGAACAGAATGGGAAAGACTAGAGATCTCTTCAAGAAAATTAGAGATATCAAGGGAACATTTCAAGCAAAGATGGGCTCGATAAAGGACAGAAATAGTATGGACCTAACAGAAGCAGAAGATATTAAGAAGAGGTGGCAAGAATACATGGAAGAACTGTACAAAAAAGATCTTTCATGACCCAGATAATCATGATGATGTGATCACTAATCTAGAGCCAGACATCTTGGAATGTGAAGTCAAGTGGGCCTTAGAAAGCATCACTACAAACAAAGCTAGTGGAGGTGATGGAATTCCAGTTNCATGACCCAGATAATCATGATGATGTGATCACTAATCTAGAGCCAGACATCTTGGAATGTGAGGTCAAGTGGGCCTTAGAAAGCATCACTACAAACAAAGCTAGTGGAGGTGATGGAATTCCAGTTGAGCTGTTTCAAATCCTGAAAGATGATGCTGCAAAAGTGCTCCACTCAGTATGCCAGTCAATTTGCAATACTCAGCAGTGATCACAGGACTGGAAAAGGTCAGTTGTCATTCCAATGCCAAAGAAAGGCAATGCCAAAGAATGCTCAAACTACCACACAATTGCACTTATCTCACATCTAGTAAAGTAGTGCTCAAAAATTCTCCAAGCCAGGCTTCAACAATACATGAACCGTGAACTCCCTGATGTTCAAGCTGGTTGTAGAAAAGGCAGAANTTATACAGTGAAAGTGAGAAATAGATTTAAGAGACTAGATCTGATAGACAGAGTGCCTGATGAACTATGAACAGAAGTTTGTGACATTTGTACAGGAGACAGGGATCAAGACAATCCCCATGGTAAAGAAATGCAGAAAAGCAAAATGGCTGTCTGAGGAGGCCTTACAAACAGCTGAGAAAAGGAGGGAAGCAAAAACCAAAAGAGAAAAGAAAAGATATAAGCATCTGAATGTAGAGTTCCAAAGAATAGCAAGGAAAGAAAAGAAAACCTTCCTCAGCAATCAGTGCAAAGAAGTAGAGGAAAACAACAGAATGGAAAAGACTAGAGATCTCTTCAAGAAAATTAGAGATACCAAGGGAACATTTCATGCAAAGATGGGCTTGATAAAGAACAGAAATTGTATGGACCTAACAGAAGCAGAAGATATTAAGAACAGGTGGTCAGAATACACAGAAGAACTGTACAAAAAAGTTCTTCACGACCAAGATAATCATGATGGTGTGATCACTCAACTAGACCCAGACATCCTGGAATGTGAAGTCAAGTGGGCCTTAGAAAGCATCACTATGAACAAAGCTAGTGGAGGTGATGGAATAGTTGAGCTATTTCAAATCCTGAAAGATGATGCTGTGAAAGTGCTGCACTCAATATGCCAGCAAATTTGGAAA
>SJYV01051817.1:935246-948864 GCA_006410875.1 Neotragus pygmaeus
AGGGCGTAGTGAGTAGGCTATCTTAAGTATCACAGTAGCCACTCAGTAAGCTCTCTTAATGAGCTTGTTTTGAAATAGAGATGGTGCAGCCCCTGTTGGCCTGTTGTTTTCCTGTCCCAGGAGATATATCCTGGCAGACCCAGGGCAGTTCACCAGGAGATTTGCTCAGTCCTTTGTCCTTTCTTCTGGGAGATAATTCTCACCACATCTCTGCACAGCACTTGGCAAGGCGGTGTGTAAGGCATCCAGCCACAGTCAGGTCGGGAGGCTCCAGTGTGTCATTCCGGNAGTTCACCAGGAGATTTGCTCAGTCCTTTGTCCTTTCTTCTGGGAGATAATTCTCACCACATCTCTGCACAGCACTTGGCAAGGCGGTGTGTAAGGCATCCAGCCACAGTCAGGTCGGGAGGCTCCAGTGTGTCATTCCGGTTGCAAACATTTGTTCCTCCCAGGGAGCCCAAGAGGGGCAACAAAGCTGAAACCCTCTGTGGGTCCTTCCTCAGGTCCTGCTTTCATGCATGTCTGCTCAGTCGTGTCTGGCTCTTTATGACCCACAGACTGTAACCCACCAGTTTCCTTTCTCCACGGGATTCTCTCAGCAAGAATACGGAGTGGGTTGCCATTTCGTTTCCTCCTCCAAGGGATCTTCCCAACCCAGAAAGCAGACCCTTGTCTCCTCTGTCTCCTGCATAGGCAGGTGAATTCTTTACCTCTGCGTCACCTGGGGATTGGACCTTCTTAGGCAGTTTAAATCCTTCCCTACCAATGGCCAATACTCAATAATTTCCTGTCCCCTTTTTTCCTTAGTGTGATGTAGTTCTAGCAAAGTTGGTTTAAGGATTCCATATTGATGAGAAGACCAAGATAAAGCACTGTATTAAGTATTAGTCACTCAGTCATACCCAACTCTTTGCGACCTCATGGACTGAAGTCCACCAGGCTCCACTGTCCATGAGATTTTCCAGGCAAGGATACTGGAGTGGGTTGCCATTTCCTTCTCCAGAAAGCACTGTATATTATGCCTGAAAAGATCTAAGTGGAGGAAATGAAGTTTTTAAGAATCTAGTATTTGTCCCACATCATGAAGGTGTAGGTAGAACACTGTGGATAAAACTTACTGTTAAAGACATTGTAGCAGAGGCTTCAGTATCACAAAAGCAAAAGTAAGATAGCAACTGATTATTTTAAAATTTTTATCTTATATTGGAGTATGGTTGATTGATGAGGTTATGTTGGTGTCAGGTATATAGCAAACCGATTCAGTTATACCTATACGTGTACCCATTCTTTTTCAAATTCTTTTCCCATCTAGGTTATTACAGAATATGGAGTAGAGTTCCCTGTGCTACACAGTAGGCTCTTGTTGTCTATTTTAAATCCTGCAGTGTGTATGTGTCAGGCCCAAGCTCCCAATTTGTTCTTCCCCCTTACTCCGCCCCACCTTTCCCCTTTCGTAACCATAAATAGGAAAAGGAGTAAGTCAAGGCTGTATATTGTCACCCTGCTTATTTAACTTCTATGCAGAGTACATCATGAGAAATGCTGGGCTGGAGGAAGCACAAGCTAGAATCAAGATTTTGGGGAGAAATATCAATCACCTCAGATATGCAGATGACACCACCCTTATGGCAGAAAGTGAGGAAGAACTAAAGAGCCTCTTGATGAAAGTGAAAGAGGAGAATGAAAACGTTGGCCTAAAGCTCAACATTCAGAAAACTAAGATCATGGCATCTGGTCCCATCGCTTCATGGCAAATAGATGGGGAAACAGTGGACACAGTGGCTGACTTCATTTTTCTGGGCTCCAAAATCACTGCAGATTGTGATTTCAGCCATGAAATTAAAAGACGCTTACTCCTTGGAAGGAAAGTTATGACCAACCTAGACAGCATATTAAAAAGTAGACATTACTTTGCCAACAAAGGTCCAGCTCGTCAAGGCTATGGTTTTTCCAGTGGTCACATGATGGATAATGAGAGTAGGACTATAAAGAAAGCTGGGCACTGAAGAATTGATGCTTTTGAGCTCTGGTGTTGGAGAAGACTGTTGAGAGGCCCGTGGACTGCAAGGAGATCCATCCAACCAGTCCATCCTAAAGGAGATCAGTCCTGGTTGTTCATTGGAAAGACTGATGTTGAAGCTGAAACTCCAATACTTTGGCCACCTGATGTGAAGGACTGAGTCATGTGAAAAGACCCTGATGCTGGGAAAGATTGAGGGCAGGAGGAGAAGGGGATGATAGAGGATGAGATGGTTGGATGGCATCACTAACTCAATGGACATGGGTTTGAGTAAACTCCGAGAGTTGGTGATGGACAGGGATGCCTGGTGTGCTGTGGTTCATGGGGTTGCAAAGAGTCGGACACGATTGAGTGACTGAACTGAACTGAACTGAACCATAAATTTGTTTTCTAAGTCTGGTTTCTGTTTTGCACATCAGCTCATTTGTATCATTTTTTTAGAGATTCTGTGCATAAGCGATGCCACGCAGTGTTTGTTCTTGTCTGACATGAATTCACTTAGCACGACAATCTCCAATTGCACCTCTGTTGCTGCAAATGGCATTATTTCGTTCTTTTAACAGCTGAGTAATATTCGATGGATACCACATTTTCTTCATCCATTCATCTGTCAGTAGACATTTAGGTTGCATCCATGGCACCACAGCGAACATTGGGGTGCACATATTCTTTCAAACCATGGTTTTCTCTGGATATGCACCCAGGAATGGGATTGTGAATCATACGCTAGCTTAATTTTCAGTTTTCTAAGGAACCACCATACTGTTTTCCATAGCGACTGCACCAATTTACATTCCCACTGACCGAGTAGGAAGGGGTCCTCTTCACCACACGTTTTCCAGTTTTTGCTCTCTGTAGGCGTTTTAATGATGGCCATTCTGACCAGTGTGAGGTGGCACCTCTTCGNGGGTGCACATATTCTTTCAAACCATGGTTTTCTCTGGATATGCACCCAGGAATGGGATTGTGAATCATACACTAGCTTAATTTTCAGTTTTCTAAGGAACCACCATACTGTTTTCCATAGCGACTGCGCCAATTTACATTCCCACTGACCGAGTAGGAAGGGGTCCTCTTCGCCACACGCTTTCCAGTTTTTGCTCTCTGTAGGCGTTTTAATGATGGCCATTCTGACCAGTGTAAGGTGGCACCTCTTGNATACTGTTTTCCATAGCGACTGCACCAATTTACATTCCCACTGACCGAGTAGGAAGGGGTCCTCTTCACCACACGTTTTCCAGTTTTTGCTCTCTGTAGGCGTTTTAATGATGGCCATTCTGACCAGTGTGAGGTGGCACCTCTTCGTAGTTGTTTTTTTAATTAAATTAATTTTTAATTGAAGGATAATTGTTTTATCTCTCTGATAACTAGCAAGGCTGAGCATCTTTTCATGTGCCTCTTGCTGAATCACACAGAATTTTATTTCATATAGAGAAGCAATCCAAAGCTATGTAAAATGTATAGCTCAGGCTTTGGAAGAGGGGTTCTCAGCTCTGGCTGCACATTAGAAATATCTGGGGAGATTTTAAAATTCCTGGTGCCCAGATTACACCCCCACATCAATTAAATCAGAATCTCTGAGGATGGAACCCACACATCAATATTTTTTAAAGCTCTCTAGATGGTTACAGTGTGTGATCATAACTGAGAACTGCTGCTTCAGGAATAAACCGAGTTGCCTGAAGTAGCATGTCACTTAGAACAATATAGTATTCCAGAAGTACTATGTTGTGTAAAACAAACAACGCTCCCCCCCAGTCCCCACCAACAGAGAGAGAGAAACAGCATCTCTTAGACATTTTTGGTAAAGAGATTATTTCCGTGTGGCAGTGCTAAAGGTTACAGTACACATTTGGAACCATCTTAGAAGTGGATATGACATTTAACTAAGCCTTGCCAGTTCTACCTTGACTCTTGTTTTTTGCCAGAAATACTTGGGCAATTTTGAGCTTAAAATTTTGTGATATTTCTAACACACGAGACATCTACATGGGTGAAGCATATTGGGTAATCAGTATTTGTTAAAGAACAGAGTTTTTTGTATTAATTTGACAAGATAGCTTGTAATATCAGTATGCACTTCTAGTCATTACCATTGGATTATTTTTCATGAACCTTTGTTGTCTCCAACTAGTATCCGTTTAGTTAAGCTTGGGTTTTCATGTTGGACTCATTTGAATTCTATCTAGTTATGTGTCTTTAGTAAATTAGGTACTTCTTTTGCCAATGTATAAAAATAATAAACAGAAATCTCAACTAAGCAGAGTTGGAAGACCAGAAAGGGGATGCTCATGTGCTCTGATGATAGCAGAGCCCAACAGAAAGAAGAAAGACTCCTCTTCTTTCCTGACAAGGACTCAGCTACTGAAGAGGGATGGCTTTTTCATTTACTACAGTCTCCTAGCTTCCTTTTTCCCTCTATAAATGGTTTCTCCTTATTTTGTGCATGCAGAGACTTGCATGCAGCTTGCCATGGTTGTAGGCCCTAGGTAGCAACTCTCTGCTGATACTGAATAAACCCATATTTTCTGGAGAAATATCTGGTAGCCTACTTGTTTTGGATCAACACCTCTTTTCCTTTATTTGTTTGAAATCAGGATAATATGTGTGCCTAACCCATAGATTACAGGATTAAATGACAAGGCAATGAAAAGTGCTCTGCAAAGTGCCTGATAAATCGTAAGCAGTAAGTGATAGCTATTAATTTTAATAACATTATGCACATTGTGATAATCAGAAGTAAGCAAGCTTCTCGTTTCTATATATCGAAGAAGGTAATAAATATTCACTACTTATTTTGAGCAACTAGAATATATCCAGCTTTGGGCTAGAAGGCTTATACAGATTTGTTATTTCATCCTCTTTGTATGAAGTAGATCTTATTATCCTAGCTTTACTAATGGGAACCTCGATGGCAAAGGAATTTAACAATGCATCCTAATTTTATTTCAGTAAGCGCATTGATTTAGCAACCACCTTAATAATGGGTCTCCCAAACCTCTTGCTCTCATATTAATTTAAGTAGTAGAAAATAGTCATTGCGTATTGTATAGTGTGGATTTTTTAAAATGTTCTCTTTGTGATTAACTTTGGAGTCCAGGACAAGAAAAGTTCAGCAAGTGTGAGACTATCTATCTCCATGGGTCCATTAGGTATTTTTTGTCTCCTTTGGAAAATAGAAAAGAAAGGGACATGGAGCTGTTCAGAATTCAGAAGAAGGCATCCCCTACACAATAGATCCAGGTAACTCTGCATTGGCCAGAATGACCTAGTTAGAGAAATAGTCTGATTTCTGGTCTTAGCATTCCTTTTTCCTATGAAAAGCAATCCAAATGGTTCAATAGTAATGAGACCTGCTCACTCTTTTAAATGGAGCTTACATGAGCAAAGAGAAATCGCAGTCCCTTTGTACTCCACTCCTTTTCTCTACTTGGTCTGCCTTAGAAGAGAATATATATCAAAAGCAGGCTGATTCTAATTAATAGGAGCTAGGAGATGCCACATACAGGCGAAGCTCTGCCTGAATCTAAAGGTGGGGTAGGTATGGAGAGTATTTTCACTTGATCTAATTATGCTTTGAGGCCCTACTTGTATGCCAGTAGATTATGCTCTGTAAAAACAAGATAATTGTTCTTATGGAAGCTCAGTGTGGACTGGTTTTTGCTTCAGGGGTTCATAAACATAATATTCATCACTATCCCATCTATCCTGAGGAAGAGTATCCAGATGGTGAAAGTCATTCTCCGATGACTAAAAACCGTGAATACTTTCTGCCATTTCTGTCTTTGTGTTTTATCCACCACACTTGAATAATGAGGCTCTTCCCTTAGTAGTTCTGGCACTTGATATTTCTTAATAGTTGGAATGTGATCTTATATCATTCTTCAGTTAGTCTATATCTTCACCTGAGACATGCTAGAAAGCAGATCCCAAAGAAGGGGTTTGTGTGCCAATGGTTATTTTGAGGGAAGGTTTGAGGCAGAGATCATTCAGGGAGGTGGGAGAAGCTGAGACGAGGGTGGGTTACTGAGATGGTCACGGCTGGAGGTCCCAGGGCTCCATCCTTCTGAGGAGGTGGCGAAGCGCTCAGAGCTGTCCTCCTGAGGGTCCAGCAGGAAGCACTTGCCTTTAGCGCTCATCCCCCAGTGAGTGAGGCTTTCCTAGCATTATTGCACTCTAGTTGCCCGTGTGTGTGTGTGTGTGTGTGTGTGTGTGTGTGTGTGTAATGGGATCCTGGCGAACTTTCAGGTCACAGAATGGGAAAGGCTTGGGGTTGGCACTTGAGAATAGGCACTGTCTGCACCAAGTGAGTCAAAGCAAGCCCTCTGCTGATCGCTAATGCCAAGACCAGACTCAGAGGTAAGGTATAAGGAGAGAGAGGTTGGGCATCTGGTTTAAGGCAAACTGAAACATCTTTGTGACAGCGTGTGTGTTCAATCGCTTCAGTCATGTCTGACTCTATGCAACCCCCATGGACCACAGCCTGCTGGGCTCCTCTGTCCATGGGGTTTTTCTGGCAAGAATACTGGAGTAGGTTGCTACACCCTCCTCCAGAAGAGCCTCTTGACATAGGGATACAACCCATGTCTTCTGTGTTGCAGGTGGATTCTTTGCTGCTGAGCCACCTGGGAAGCCCCTCTTTGTGACAGACCAGCCTGGAATTGAATCTGGGCTTCATCACTTGCTCTGAACCAGTTATTTGTCATTACTATGTCTCAGTATACTCAATACGAAGTGAAAAAAAAAGTATGTGCTTCATAGCAAGGATATGATAACTGATAGGAAACGTGGTGCAAATTGCCTGGAAAATACTATGGCATATGGAAGAAGTATTTTGCAATCACATCACATACTTTTAAAGAGACCAATCAAAATTATTTCTGTTGAACCATTTAGCAATCTTTACCTTAAATAGAGCGAGCATTGTATTTAGTTCCTTAAGCAAGACCTTAGACACAGAGAGATGGTATAATTTAACTGAAATCTCTTACCTGGTAAGAGATAAGGCTAGTTTCTGCCTCTAATTAAACACTTCTAAGTGTTTAATTTCTTTCATTAATTTTTAGCAAATATTGAAACAACTAAGTTGGTCTTCCATTTGCAAAGTATAATTTACTTAAAAATACAATTTATGGGTCAAGGTTTAATTGCAGTGGACTAATATCTACTTACTTACTGGACTTGGTGAATAGCTCATTCCCTCTCATTGATTTCACTGTTGAATATTGGACAAGGCCTTGCCAAGTCGTTTTCCCATGTCAGAGTTCACCATGAAAGGGCCAGTTTAATGATCTCCCCTGACTTCTAGCTCTTAATTAAATAACTGATCCCTACAGTCTTCCTTAAAGTTCTTAGGAAGCAATTTAGTCATCAAAAGATTAAGCATTCACCTGTAGATGCTAATTTTAAAAATACCTATATAAGTGAAAAAAGTATACAGAATAGCTTATAATTTGAAGTCAGAGACTGAGTTATATAAAGTCCGTTAATCTACAATTCATCATTTAGTAGAAATGTTAGGGACCACAATGATTTTATAAGATTGTTCCTGCATTCATTTATTTAATGAAAAGTATATTGCTGCTGTTGTTCAGTTGCTAAGTCATGTCTGAGTCTTTGTGACCCCATGGACTGCAGCATGCCAGGCTTCCCTGTCCTTCACCTGCTCAAACTCATATCCATTGAGTCGGTGATGCCATCCAACCATCTCATCCTCTGCTGCCCTCTTCTCCTCCCGCCCTCAATCTTGCCCAGCACCAGGGTCTTTTCTAACACCTCTTCACATCAGGTGGCCAAAGTATTGGAGATTCAGCTTCAACATCAATCCTTCAATGACTATTCAGGACTGATTTCCTTTAGGATGGACTGGTGTGATCTCCTTGCTGTCCAAGGGACTCTCCAGAGTTTTCTTCAGTACCATAATTTGAAAGCATCAGTTCTTCAGTGCTCAACCTCCTTTATGGAGCAACTCTCACATCTGTACATGACTTCTGGAAAAACCATAGCTTTGACCATAAGGGACCTTTGTCGGTAAAGTGACACTTCTGCTTTTTAATATGCTGTCTAGGTTTGCCATAGCTCTCTCCAAGGAGCAAGTGTCTTTCAATTCCATGGCTGCAGTCACTGTCTGTGGCGATTTTGGAGAAGTTCTATACCATAGCTTAAAAATAGCAGCATATTCTCTTTTATATATTTGTATAGGGTTTATTATACTCCTAGCACTGCTCTAAGCTCTTCCATAAACTAACACATTTATCTTCCTAATAGCCTTGAGATAGGAGCAGTTATTATATCCATGTTATGGAATAAGAAACTGAGGCACAAAGGGGTAGGTGACCTGCTCAAGATCACACAGCTGGTGAGTTGCAAAACCTTGTTCGAGCCCTTGTGATACAGCTCTGAAATGCATCCCTTAATCGCTTTGCCTACTTCTTCACATGATTCCTGAAAGAAAAAATTAGAACCTGTGGTGATTTTACTGAGTATGGTAATGCTGATTACGGATAGGAATTTTTGCTTGTTGGATTTTCCCAAGACCCTATTAAGCCAACATATATAGTAGGACTTCCTATTGAAATGTTTAACAAGATGTGTGAAGTGGACTACTGCAGATAAAATGTGCAGATATGCCAGTGTTTATTTTACATTCTCTATTCAGTTGTCTTGACCAGAATTTTCATACTCCAGATCATCTTATTGTATCTTGGTTGCTAGACGCAGAAGATCAACTGAATTGGCTAGGTAAGAAAATGAAATGTACTGGCAAATATAAGTAATAATCCTAATGGGTTGTGCTGGTTTAGGACTGACTATCCAGGACTTCTTTTTCTTTTTCTCTTTTCATCTCTTGGCTCTGAGTTCTTCTATAATAACGTCAGTCAGGTTTCTGTATATGTGGCATCAATATCGACTCTGGAAACACCAGAGGTGCATAACCTTTAGCGCTCTCAGAAGGAAAGCTCCTTCCATCTAGAGTTTATATTTATTGTCAGAGAAAAGCTGATTGGCTTTGCTTGGGTCAAGTGTCTGCTGTAGTCATTAATTCCAGAGGCATGTGGTGCTTCACTGGCCAACCTGGGCTGGTTAGGATTGATATGTTGTTTGAATCATGTTAAATCACAATAAACCACATTAAATTCTGGCAATTTTCAGTTACCAGAAAAGGAAAGCAGCCTGTGTTACTGGCAAGTCATGGCTACTTGATACTACAAAATCATCATGTCCCTTCAAGATACTTCATGACAATGGCAATTTTAGTAGGCATTTCTGTACCCTGTTTTCTTATTTCCCAGAGAGCAAGATACTTAGGATGAATCATAGAGACTCTGTTCATTATTTACCATCTCCATTAAAGGGTAAAAATAATGTTTTGTTTTGTTTTTTTAATCATGGTCCTAAATTGCTGTGGTGATCTATGAAAGTAGGTCATTTAATTTAAAATTAAAAAAAAAATTTTAACTTTATTTTACTTTACAATACTCTATTGGCTTTGCCATACATCGACATGAATCCCCCACAGCTGTACACGAGCTCCCAATCCTGAATCCCCCTCCCACCTCCCACCCCACAACGTCTCTCTGGATCATCCCCGTGCACGAGCCCCAAGCATCCTGCATCCTGCATCGAACTTTATAACTCTTTACAGCACATATAATACTATATATAAAACTGCCTAATGATATGTGTGAGTTCATGTCTTCTTGAGTCTTGTTTTTTACTGTTTCTTTAGACTCACTTACATTCTAGTTGTGGCAAAGCATGGGAAATTCCCCAAATGTGCTCACCTTTTATACATGAACAGGCTTTTATGTGTTGCTGTCTTCCTGCCTTATCAGTCTTTGTCTGCCGTACACTCTTGATCTAAGGAAATCCAGTAATACCCCGTCCACAGCCCTTGGAGCCTCACCCTGACCTAACTCCTGTTCCCATTTCCTCCCCTCTGCTCCACAATAGCTTTTTAGACTAGGAGGGATGTGTGTCTCAGTTAATACAGCAAGCCCTCTGTGAAAGAGGCATGAATGTTATCCTTAAGTTAATTTGGTGAAACCAAGGCACTGAAACATTACAAAGAGTGGGTGTATGATGTAGTCAGTTCAGGCTGACGAATGTCCAGACTCACCTTTTTAATCGTTATAGTAACTCATTTAAGGAACTTCCCTTGTAGCTCAGTCAATAAAGAGTCTGCCTGCAATGCAGGAGACCTGGGTTTGATCCCTGGGTCCAGAAGATCCCCTGGAGGAGGAAATGGCAGTCCACTCCAGTACTCTTGACTGGAGAATCCCATGAACAGAGGAGCCTGGCAGCCTACTGTCCATGGAGTTGAAAGATCTGACACGACTTAGTGACTAAACCACCACCACCATGGAATGAATAGATAAATGATTATTGAGAACCGGCCCTGATACTATGCTATGACTGACTGAGAAAAAAAAGGGAGCTAAAGTTAAAAAGAAATCAAAATGGTTTCACTCAAAAAGAAGACAGAGAAGGCAACCCTTTCCCATTTCATTAATTGAATGTTTTTGGTCAAAGCCCTTAGAGTAACGTGAGGGTATTTTTGTAGAGTAAGTTATATGTGTCTGGGGAAAATTTTTGATCTTTAAGAATCATAGAATTTGATTTAAACACACTCATACATACACACAGTCAACTTTCCAGTATTTCCTGTGAATTCAGTATATACATTTAATATTTATTTTTTTCCTTGAGGCAACAGTCAAATGTAAGGTAACCTACATGCATTTATTTTTTCTTTCACAAAATGTCACTTGATGTTTGCCCTTTGACATTTTAGGAATAAGGTCTTCTGACAATGCTGCCGAATCAGTGTCTACTTCAGTTGGAAATTCAGCTGTGTTTAGTGAGGTGTGACACATAGCTATCTGAAAACTGGCATGTGGCTACTTCTGCCTGAATCACACTAACTTTCAAAGCAAACACTTGAAATGGATTGGATAATAATTAAGATTCTAATAAATGCAGGTAAAGACAGATGATGAATTCATGCAGAAAAACCAAACCAAACCCATATTACCCTTAAAAGCAATCCTATAATCTCTGCAGGAGCAGAATTTTTGTCTGAAAATTTATAAGCTTTAGACTCCAAATAGCAACATTCTTAGCATATACCATGGGCTTCCCTGATAGCTCAGTTGGTAAAGAATCTGCCTACAATGCAGGAGGCTCCGGTTCAATTCTTGGGTTGGGAAGATCACCTGGAGAAGGGATAGGCTACCCACTCCAATATTCTAGCCTGGAGAATTACATAGACTGTATAGTCCATGGGGTCTCAGAGAGTCAGACGCGACTGAGCGACTTTCACTAGCATACACCGCATCCAGGAGAACTTCTCCTGTGCTCATTTAACAATTATCTTTATGAAATTCCAAATCCAATCTCATGTAAAAGATCATCATTCATTCTCATTTGCTGGCTTCTCTACAGATAATGCTGGATATTTCTATTTTTATCTTAACTCTGCCAGTAACCTGAAGAATCTTTCACTGTCAATTCAAATATATTATTCCCTACCGAGAACTTCATTGCCTTTTCTTTATTCTTTAAATAAGTCACTCTATTTTTGACTCTTCATATTATATACTTTGAGATAAATTGCAAATAAGTGGTCAGAGAAGAATAATTTTACTCAGGTGTAGGTGCTTTTAAAAATAAATCATGTTCATCACCAAATCTGATCTCCTCCTTTAAGATTATCATTCATTCTCATTTGCTGGCTTCTCCACAGATAATGCTGGATATTCCTATTTTTATCTTAACTCTGCCAGTTACCTGATGAATCTCTCACTGCTGATTCAAATATATTATTCCATACCAAGAACTTCATTGCCTTTTCTTTATTCTTTAAATAAGTCACTCTAATTTCAACTCTTCATGTTATATATCTTGAGATAAATGGCAAATAAGTGGTTACAGAAGAATAATTTTACTTAGGTGTTTAAAAAAATTGTCTTCATCAAATACTGAGTCTTTAGAATCATGCCTCTAAATCCTTTGTTTTTAAAACTCAACATATAAGGTTTAGTTAGTCTGTTCACCTCACACAAAATAAGCAGGCATGAGAGAGATCCATGGAAAATTGTCTCCCAACACTCAGGGTTGTTTTCCTACAAAGTTCTCCAATGATTCCTTCATTATTTGCCTAATTTGTCCCACTGCAAAGATGTACTAGTACCGGCTGTCTGCACTGTACTCACACATATATTCCTATTTCAGTGCATTCACACTCCTTTTCCCATACATCATGGTGATAATTCCAAGGATCCTATTAAGGGTTGAATTTTATCCCCTAGCACCAAATTCATACTTTGAAATTCTAGCCCCTGGTACTTCAGGATATTACCTTATTTGGAAGTAGGCTCTTTGCGACCCCATGGACTGTAGCCTGCCAGGCTCCTCTGTCCATGGAATTCTCCAGGCAAGAATACTGGAGACGGTTGCCATTCCCTTCTCCAGGAGATTTTCCTGACCCAGGGATTGAACCCACATCTCCTGTATTGGCAGATGGATTCTTTATCACTCAGCCACCTGGGAAGCCCTAGAGTCATTGCTGCTGCTGCTAAGTCGCTTCAGTCGTGTCTGATTCTGTGTGACCCCATAGATAGCAGCCCACCAGGCACTGCCGTCCCTGGGATTCTCCAGGCAAGAACATTGGGGTGGGTTGCCATTTCCTTCTCCAATGCATGAAAGTGAAAAGTGAAAGTGAAGTTGCTCAGTTGTGTCTGATTCTTAGCAACCCCATGAACTGCAGCCCACCAGGCTCCTCCGCCCATGGGATTTTCCAGGCAAGGGTGCTGGAGTGGGGCGCCATTGCCTTCTCCGAGAGTCACTGCAGATGTGATTAAATAAGATGAGGTCAGACTGTAGTAGAGTCAGCCTCTAATCCCATGTGACTGGAGCCTTTATAAACATGGGAAACTTGGACACATGTATGCACAAAGGGAGAACACCCTGTGAAAATAAAGGCAGAGATCAAGGTGAGGCTTTTACAAGCCAAGCAATAAGCCGAAGATTATGAGCAAACAATTAGAAGCTAAAAAGAGACATGCAATAGATTATCTCACAGCCTCAGAAGAAATCAACTTTACTGACACCTTGGTCTCAGATTTCTGGCCTGCAGAACGCTGAGACAGAACATTTCTGTGGCTTACGTCTCCTAGTTTGTGGTCTTTTGTTAAAGAAGCCCTAGAAAACTAATACAAACAGGCCTACACAGATTCTTAGAATGGACCATTGGTGGAAATCTTAAAGTGGTTCTCCAACTGGCCCCACCCCCAACTTAGTGTTACATTTGGTGAATCCCTCAAACTCAGCAGAGCCTATACTTACGACCTAGCAGCCAGAAAGAATGCCAGTAATCTCCAGTGGCCTCTTTAATGTTAGGATTTTAGTGCTGAAGCAACCCTTCAGACCTGTACTGTTAATATTATTGATGTGCCTCTCTGGGACTCCTGACCAAGCTTCCTTTGCTCTCAGCTCATGTAAAACCCAGTCTGTCACAGTTCTGCCCACTACCTTCCTTTCTTGTCTTTGATCCACTAGATTGTTCCCAAACCTTGCCTTATTCATACCATCATCTTT
>SJYV01051817.1:952516-1152027 GCA_006410875.1 Neotragus pygmaeus
CCACAGCTTTCTTATCCATTCATCTGCTGATGGACATCTAGGTTGCTTCCATGTCCTGGCTATTATAAACAGTGCTACGATGAACATTGGGGTACATGTGTCTCTTTCAATTCTGGTTTCCTTGGTGTGTATGCCCAGCAGTGGGATTGCTGGGTCATAAGGCAGTTCTATCTGCAATTTTTAAAGGAATCTCCACACTGTTTTCCACAGTGACTGTACTAGTTTGCATTCCCACCAACAGTGTAAGAGGGTTCCCTTTTCTCCACACTCTCTCCAGCTTTTATTGCTTGTAGACTTTTGGATCACAGCCATTCTGACTGGTGTGAAATGGTACCTCATTGTGGTCTTGATTTGCATTTCTCTGATTGATGTTGAGCATCTTTTCATGTGTTTGTTAGCCATCCATATGTCTTCTTTGGAGAAATGCCTTTTTAGTTCTTTGGCCCATTTTTTGGTTAGGTCGTTTATTTTTCTGGAGTTGAGCTGCATAAGTTGTTTGTATATTTTTAAGATTAGTTGTTTGTTAGTTGCTTCATTTGCTATTGTTTTCTGCCATTCAGAAGGCTGTCTTTTCACCTTACTTGTAGTTTCCAGTAAGTATACTTTAAATAGATTCTTTCAAAAGTAGTTCATAAAAAATTTGTTGGGAGATAGCTAAGAAAAATTGATAAATTGGATATGACACAAAGTAAAATGGTTGCTTACTCCCTATTTGAGAAAAAAAAGAAGAAGAAGAAGGAGAAGGAGAAGAAGGAGGAGGAGGAGGAGGAGGAGGAGGAGGAGGAGGAGAAGGAGAAGAAGAAGAAGAAGAAACTTGTGACCAAAAGAGAAACAAACAAAAAAAAAATTCTTCCAAGAATTGCAATAATATAGTTTCAGGAAATTATATCTCCCAAAGACACTAATTGCACATTTTCTTTATTTTTGCTCTTGAGACAATGGGACGAATGTGAATCAAGAATTGGGAAAGAGAGATACTGATTTGTATTCATGTTTTCCTTCCTGGCAGCTTTTTCTGGTGCTAGCAAAAAGGAAAAGAAAAATAAAGATTTTAGCAAGTAGAAAAACTGTAGGCTCTAAAAATTATTACCAAAGGGTTGCTAACTCACTTCAGTCATGTCCGACTCTGTGTAACCCCACAGATGGCAGCCCACCAGGCTCCCCCGTCCCTGGGATTCTCCAGGCAAGAACACTGGAGTGGGTTGCCATTTCCTTCTCCAATGCATGAAAGTGAAAAGTGAAAGTAAAGTGGCTCAGTCGTGTCCAACCCTCATCGACCGGACTGCAGCCTACAAGGCTCCTCCATCCATGGGATTTTCCAGGCAGGAATACTGGAGTGGAGTGCCATCTCCTTCTCCAACCAAAGGGTAGAACGAGATAAACAGAGAAAATTCAACCAAATGATGTAATATCCATGGTTATAAATTTCTATGAATTAAATAAATCATAATATTAAATTAAGTACACAATATTAGGCATTTAGAAGAAATAGTCTTTGAGTTCATTAAAAATTTCCTTTACTCTCAGCTAACATTAATTTTTCCTTCCTATTTTTTTTCTGATATGTGGCTTTAAAGCAAGGTGTTGTATACGTGTATTTACAGTGTGTATAAGAGATATTCAAGAGAGTGTCTAAGAATGTGGGCTTTAGAGACCACTTGAATGTAAATCCAGCTATGCTAGCTGGTAAGTTTTATGACATTGGACAAGTGATATTACATCTTTTTCTCCAAATGTTCTAATAAGTAAAATGGATTTCTATTAGCACTTACTTCATGGTGTTGTTCTAAGGATAAAATAAGTTAATATGGTGGCCTGAACCAGGTATATGAACCCTTCAAAGAGTGTGGATGGAATCACTTAAAGGAATCACTTTCCTGATCCTGAACTCAACAATGCTGTGCCTGAGAACTTGCGGCTCGAAAAATGATCCTGTTAGAGTGATCCTATTTTCCTATCTTTTCCCACAACTCTTCTTCATCACATTCCAAAGTAGGTACACTTCTTAGCCATCCAGAATACCATGCTGCTGCTTTCATTTAATGCCAAAATCCTCCAGAGCCAAATAAAGTGACTACATGAAATAGTGTTGTTATTGTTCAGATAGTGAGTGATGCTAATGAGAAAAATTATGTTTTTTTGAAAGTCTGATGAGTTCCAGTTCTTTGCTTTCAACAAAATTGAAGAAAGACCTAATAGAGTTTTTAGCTGACAGATCATTAGAAATAATTAAGGATGACAAGAACAGGGGATTCTTCTCTTCCTCTCTACCTCTGAACAAATTTCTTAGCTTGTTATGTGACCTGGGTCACAATTTTAACAAATTTTTAAATATACATTCACACACACACACACACACACACACACACACATATGTATATATATATATATATATAATTTGCATGCATATGTATACACACACACACCTGAATATAATCTATTGCACTGGAGAGGGTAGGTATCAAAAGGCTTCATGCCCTAACCTCAGAAGGCAGAAAGTATCACTGTTACAGTCACAGCCCATCCAAGGGAAAGATACAGAGATTCCAACTCTTGCTGGAGAACTGTCAATATCACATTGTGATGGAGATTGCTGAAAAAACATACACTATCTCATATTAGGAAGGAAAAAAATTCTACTACTTTAAAATTGCATACGGTTTTTTTTTGTTTGTCTTTTTTTTTTTCTATAAATGGAGAAGCTTGAATTTACCTTTGAGGTCAGCGATCTTTGTTTTAGGGAAGAAATCTAAGCAGTGTAATAGGGCTTTTCCTACGGTAAGCCAATATCCCAGTTTGAAGTGAAGGGATGTGTTATTACTACAGTAAGCAGTGAAATTACTCTGCATTATCAATAAAAGTCTTTTTTTTTTTCTTCTTAGAATTGGAACCATATCTCTGAAGTTTGTTTCCTTTTCAGAAAGAAAAATTTCCTATTTTCTCACTTTTTGGAGACGTAGGGGAGTCGTGGTCCTGAGTTCCAGGCAGGAGTGTCAATGCTGCATTTAATCGTATGTCAGGAGCTGAATCAGACGTGACGGGAGACGAGGGCCTGAAGGAGAGGTGTCCACAGGCACTCGCACTGGCGTGCTCTGACCAGGGGTCTCTAAGCAGCGGGAATGTGCATTGTACGGTTTTGAGTTCTTCTTTGATATTTCTGTCTTCTGATATCCAGACTTCAGTGCCATTTCGGTTTCTGTTACATGATATACATCTTTTTTTCCCTTGTAGAATTAAGGGGATGAGCTTGTGTTAGAATAAACAACTTGTCTGATTCACCAAGGTTTAATACCAAAGTCCCATGTCTCAGGAAACTCCTCAGATTCAGGCAAATAGGAATGGTTGGTGGTCCCTCTAACTGGAGTCTATACTTGAAATTACTTGAGAGTGAAGGGTTGAGAGCTTGGAGAAAGCTGCTTAAAGATCAGTTAGTGGTAACTTTCAGAAAAGGTATACAATATCTTCTTTGCATGAATGGGGCGGCAACTTAGGTAACTAGCAAAATGTTAAGAAAAAGTATCCAAATCTTAGAACCTCATAAAAGAGATGACTATTTCTTTGGAGTCATGTTAGGAATTGTCTCGGAGAAGGCAATGGCACCCCACTCCAGTACTCTTGGCTGGAAAATCCCATGGATGAAGGAGCCTTGTGGGCTGCAGTCCATGCGGTCGCCAAGAGTCGGGCATGACTGAGCCACTTCACTTTCACTTTTCACTTTCCTGCATTGGAGAAGGAAATGGAAACCCACTCCAGTGTTCTTGCCTGGAGAATCCCAGGGACGGGGGAGCCTGGTGGGCTGCCGTCTATGGGGCTGCACAGAGTCGGACACGACTGAAGCGACTTAGCTTAGCTAGCTCAGCCTAGGAATTGTCTAGCTGGTCCATGGAGGTATTATCTAACTCTTTAGGAGTTAATAACCATTTTCACTGCTATTTTAATAGTGATTAGGACATTTTATATCCCTGTAGAAATTGTTGCTGACTTGTAGAAGCTGACACACACGATTTCTTCTTTTGATAGCAGTACCAATCAATTTTGTTCAAGAGATGAAATGATTTTTACCTTGTAAAAAGATGAACCTCAGAAGTTGCAGGTTTGTTACCATGTAGGATCTTAACAAGTTTTGTGTTGAAGTTAGTCCCATTATTTGTACTGTCTTCGCTATAAACCACTATAATTACTGGAATTTTTTCCCAATTCTTTTTGCACTAGCTTCACCATCATTCTGGTTCCCTCATTAATGAGGTAAAACAAACATGGGACTTTATTTGGGTAAGTGATGCTTTTTTTTTTTTTTAATTATATTTTGACATTGAAGATTTGTAGAAAGCGTTACTATGACTTAAAGATGTCTTAGAAATTCATGGAGGGAATGAACCTGGTAAAGGCCTGGTTTTCCTACATCCTCTCTCTCTACCAGGGTTAAGGAGACAATGAATATGAAGAAGAGATCGGGTGTGCCTACAGTGAGGAAGTCACTCTGTCGGTCCGTCTTCATTGTTGGTCCCCCTGGGCTTTCTCCCCTTTGTGGAGGGTTCCTCCTCTTAGTCCGTGGATTCTATAAATGTGGTTGGGTGATGGCTGGCAGTTTCTTTACAGCCTTCTAACCAAAATATCTGCAAGTCACATCTTTTCTCTCAATGAGATGGACTTCTTCTTAATGCTGAATTAATTATACCACATTATGATCCCCAAAGAGTTTCTATTACTTCCCTCAGTCTCACCAAAGATGCTTTCCCAGGAGGAAGTTGGAGATAGACTCAGAATCAAAATCAGACTACATATACACACATATATACATATGCACATATTTTATATGTCATAGGAGTCCTAAGGGGAGACAAAAAAAAAAAAAAAAAGGAAACCTGAGACCACTCTACAGTTTCTTTTGAAAGAAGTTAATACCAGGAATTGGTTAAATAGGTGATGGAAAGAGTGAGATACCAAATAGCGGACAGTGAGGCACTTGATTAGCACCAGCAGGAGGCTGCTTCAGCCCTGGATGGAGACAAGGAGGCAGCTTTACTGAAGCCCAGGAGCTGGGCTTAAATGGCAGACACTGGATCCATGGGGAAGAGGCAGCTTTTGGCAGAGGAACTGCCAAGGCAGAGAGAGGAGAGAAATGTTGTGGTTTCCTCTTTCCTCCCATCTTCCCACTGCCCAAAACGGAAGAGAGAGCAGAGGACTATAAAGCCTGGGAACTGCAGCCTGCAGGACCAGCACCCTTGAGAGGAGACAGTTCAGTTACAGTTCAGTTGCTCAGTCGTGTCTGATTCTTTGCGACCCCATGGACTGCAGCACGCCAGGCCCCCCTGTCCATCACCAACTCCCAGAGTTTACTCAAACGCATGTCCATTTAGTAAGTCATGCCATCCAACCATCACATCCTCTGTCATCTCCTTCTGCTCCTGCCTTCAATCTTTCCCAGGATCAGGGTCTTTTCTAGTGATCAGTTCTTCTCATCAGGTGGCCAAAGTATTGAAATTTCAGCTTCAGCATCAGTCCTTCCAATGAATATTCAGGACTGATCTCCTTTAGGATGGACGGATTGGATCTCCTTGCAGTCCAAGAGACTCTCAAGAGTCTTCTCCAACATCACAGTTCAAAAATATCAGTTCTTTGGCACTCANGCCAACTCCCTGTCTTTGTTCTAAACCTATAAATACTGCTGTAAATCTGGGCTTGGGGCTCTTGCTCCATTCCACTGCATTGGGTGGGGCTGGGGCCCTAGCTCAAGCTAGAAATAAATTCCCTTTTTGCTTTTGCATTGCCGTGGATGTCTTGCTTTCTCAGTTTTGGGGATTCGGATCTTCGGCACAACAGTGGCCAAAGTATCGAAACTTCAGCTTCAGCGTCAGTCCTTCCAATGAATATTCATTGTTGAGATGAAGATGGGAAAACTAGGACATTGCTCCTCTGTATGGAGTTACACAGATTTGACAAGGTAAGTTTCTTAGTATAGACAAAATAACATTTCCGTTCACCCATACGCATATAGATCTGTTGAAGAAAGCCCGGCCTCAAGTCAGCGGTGGTGTCTGGGCTGCCTTCCTTCCCAGCTCTTCTCAGAGCCCCAGTACCATTATAGCAGCCCCAGCACCATGCTAGCGGCACAAAAACTTGTTGTCCAGGTCGGTTGTGTTTGATAATACAACATCTAATCCATGGGAGGAAAGAAAGTTTAATTTTCTCCTGGAAAGTCATCCTCCCCAAACGTTATGTCACAAATGATTTATATTTTTGCCTATGGGGGAAAAAAAAAAAACAGTAAGAATTTGCATTTTTACATAAAAACACATTTCATATCCTGGTAATATTCTCTTACCTCCTTTCTCTTCAGAAAAAATTTTATACCTGGGAAAGTACATTGTCTTTTCATCTTTGCTGGTTTTCATCCATTTTCTAGGTGTTTTTCACATAGAAATTATTGTCCCAGAATCTGTATACCTCGTTAAGAACAGAAAGGATTATTATTTTCTTCCCTACATAGGGGAATGGGACCTAGCATGTGATTTATTTTCCAGGTACAAAAACAACCTGCTCTAATGGAAAAGAAAATCCCCCACACCATGTCTTCTGATTCCCCAGTTATTTAACAATGTTCAGGTTGTATTTTGGAGAAGACAATGGCACCCCACTCCAGTACTCTTGCATGGAAAATCCCCTGGACGGAGGAGCCTGGTAGGCTGCAGTCCATGGGGTCGCTAAGAATCGGACACGACTGAGTGATTTCCCTTTCCCTTTTCACTTTCACGCATTGGAGAAGGAAATGGCAACCCACTCCAGTGTTCTTTCCTGGAGAATCCCATGGACAGGGGAGCTGGTGGGTGGGCTACAGTCCATGGGGTCGCAGAGTCGGACACGACTGAGTTTCTCTCTCTCTCTCTCTCTCTCTCACACACACACACACACACACACACACACGAACGCACGCAGTAGGGCTAGCGTTCCCTCCACCCCACCCCCTGCCCCACGTGGAAGCAAAGCAGGAAGCAGCCCCGGACGTTCTCCTGGGGCAACTGCCAACCTCCCCGCGGGACGTTTGCCTCCTGCCCAAGGAGAAACGTTCCCCCTGGAGGCTGGGGTTGCAGGCGGCCCTGTGGCCCACAGGTCCCCGACCTCCAGGCCTGAGACCCGCCGCGGCCCGGCTCGGCGTGATGCCGCGGAGCCTGGTGCGGGTGCAGCCGGAGGTGGCGCAGGCCCCGGAGCTGGTGCAGTCGCAGGCCGAGCAGGGCGCGCCCTCCGGGCCACCGGCGGCCGAGGCCGAGAAGGCTGGGCCGAAGCGCCGGCACCTCAGGGTCTTCCCTGTTAGCCTCCTGAAACTCGGCGCTTTCAGCAAACAGGGAGGCGGACAGGCTGGGGCCACGCGGCGCGGCGCCAAGACGGGACTCGGACACAAGAAAGGGAGTTTGGAAGGGCCCTGCGGCTGGGGCTGTCTGGTTTTCTCCTGGTGTCAGCGTTTTAACAACATCCGTTGCTTCCTGATTTTCTTCTGCATTCTGGTCACGGCTCAATGTAAGCCTGCCGAGGGGCTGGGCCTAGGAGAGCGCGTTCCGGCGTGGGCTGAGGGGGGCGCCAGCGGGCCCCCACACGGAGGAGGACGAGGGGCGAGGCGCCCGGGGAGGGCTGAGGGGGGCGCCAGCGGGCCCCCACACGGAGGAGGACGAGGGGCGAGGCGCCCGGGGAGGGCTGAGGGGGGCGCCAGCGGGCCCCCACACGGAGGAGGACGAGGGGCGAGGCGCCCGGGGAGGGCTGAGGGGGGCGCCAGCGGGCCCCCACACGGAGGAGGACGAGGGGCGAGGCGCCCGGGGAGGGCTGAGGGGGGCGCCAGCGGGCCCCCACACGGAGGAGGACGAGGGGCGAGGCGCCCGGGGAGGGCTGAGGGGGGCGCCAGCGGGCCCCCACACGGAGGAGGACGAGGGGCGAGGCGCCCGGGGAGGGCTGAGGGGGGCGCCAGCGGGCCCCCACACGGAGGAGGACGAGGGGCGAGGCGCCCGGGGAGGGCTGAGGGGGGCGCCAGCGGGCCCCCACACGGAGGAGGACGAGGGGCGAGGCGCCCGGGGAGGGCTGAGGGGGGCGCCAGCGGGCCCCCACACGGAGGAGGACGAGGGGCGAGGCGCCCGGGGAGGGCTGAGGGGGGCGCCAGCGGGCCCCCACACGGAGGAGGACGAGGGGCGAGGCGCCCGGGGAGGGCTGAGGGGGGCGCCAGCGGGCCCCCACACGGAGGAGGACGAGGGGCGAGGCGCCCGGGGAGGGCTGAGGGGGGCGCCAGCGGGCCCCCACACGGAGGAGGACGAGGGGCGAGGCGCCCGGGGAGGGCTGAGGGGGGCGCCAGCGGGCCCCCACACGGAGGAGGACGAGGGGCGAGGCGCCCGGGGAGGGCTGAGGGGGGCGCCAGCGGGCCCCCACACGGAGGAGGACGAGGGGCGAGGCGCCCGGGGAGGGCTGAGGGGGGCGCCAGCGGGCCCCCACACGGAGGAGGACGAGGGGCGAGGCGCCCGGGGAGGGCTGAGGGGGGCGCCAGCGGGCCCCCACACGGAGGAGGACGAGGGGCGAGGCGCCCGGGGAGGGCTGAGGGGGGCGCCAGCGGGCCCCCACACGGAGGAGGACGAGGGGCGAGGCGCCCGGGGAGGGCTGAGGGGGGCGCCAGCGGGCCCCCACACGGAGGAGGACGAGGGGCGAGGCGCCCGGGGAGGGCTGAGGGGGGCGCCAGCGGGCCCCCACACGGAGGAGGACGAGGGGCGAGGCGCCCGGGGAGGGCTGAGGGGGGCGCCAGCGGGCCCCCACACGGAGGAGGACGAGGGGCGAGGCGCCCGGGGAGGGCTGAGGGGGGCGCCAGCGGGCCCCCACACGGAGGAGGACGAGGGGCGAGGCGCCCGGGGAGGGCTGAGGGGGGCGCCAGCGGGCCCCCACACGGAGGAGGACGAGGGGCGAGGCGCCCGGGGAGGGCTGAGGGGGGCGCCACAGGGCCCCCACACGGAGGCGGACGAGGGGCGAGGCGCCCGGGGAGGGCTGAGGGGGGCGCCAGCGGGCAGGGGCCCCACTACTCTGGCGAGGTGGGGAGGCCCGGCTCCCTGTGGACGTGCTCACCAGCGTTCTACAGGCGTGTCTGGAGTCCGCGCAGGTTCACAGGGCGCGGCCCTGGTTTACTTCAGCTCCTCAGGCCCCGGTTTGATCTAATTCTTCCTCAGTGGGGCCTGGCCTCTAGGTAGCTTGACGGGTAGCTTGACGGGATGAGGGTGTTGAGTCATTTCGCCAGGTGTGTTTGGTCACCAACCCAGAGAAGCTCCTTCACTCAAGGCCGAATCACTTAGAGGATTAAAATAAGGTCAGAAACAACGTGACCACCAGGTGGTTTCTGCTTCTACCCACAATTTTGAGAGACGCCCTGACCGAGCCACTTCCCTCCAGGATCTTGTTTCCTCGTGTGTGAATTAAAGAGGTGGTGTGGGACCTCAGACGATATCAGAAAACCCAAACTCTAAGGTGTTAATGTTTGTCCTCACAGTTGGACGAAAAATGTGACTCTGAATGCCTTTAGAGGGTCATGTTGGAGAAGGAAGTGGCAACCCACTCTAGTATCCTTGCCTGGAAAATGCCGTGTACAGAAGCACCTGGCAGGCTACAGCCTTTGGGACTGCAAAGGGTTGAGTGCGACTTAGTGACTAAAAAATAGGGGGACATGTATTTTCTACTTGGCCACAACCCTCACCACTCCCATGACATGTATATTCTTCACAAGCCTTTTTACACTGATGATATTGGAAGCTGCCAAACACGGTCGCTTTTTGCTGTAAAATACTGTATCTAAGTAACTTCAGTAAAAAGGGTGTATGTGATAAGAACCATGTGAGAGGAACAAATATTGATAAATGGTCATCAATTTGTCTTGAAAAATCATCAAAGACGTTTCTTTGGGAAACAAGGATTTGAATTATGCCTTGACAAATAGGTACAGTAATAGCTGGGGATGTAGAATACTTTTTGAATAAGGAAATGAATGAATGAGTGTTTTGGTAAACAAAGGGATATAGGAAAACCTTGCTTCAGAATGGTGAGTGACAAAATTGAGATCTTAACAATATCGAGTGTTCTGATACCTGACTGTTGTGTATCTATTTACTTAGGTCTTCACTCCTACAGGTTTGCTATAGTAATTTATTACTTCTAGGAGCCTTTTGGCAGATTCCTTAGAATTTTTAACTACATGATCAGATCATCTGTGAATCAGGACAATTTTACTTCTTTATTCCCAGTCTGTAGGCTTTTTATTTCTTTTTCTTGATTTCTTGCAGTGACTAGGACTTCCAGTACAGTGTTGAATAGAAGTTTTGAAAGAGATATTAATTTATTTTTCCTGATTTTAGGTAGAAATCATTTAGCCTTTCACAATTAAACATACTGCAGAATTTTTGTGGATACTCGTTACTGATTCGCAGGTGTTCCCTTTTATTTTTAGTTAGTTGGGAATTTCTTTTTATCATCAATGGTGTTGAATTTTATGAAGTGTTTTTTTTTTCCTGTATCAGTTGAGGCCATCATATTTATTTATTCTACTAACATATATTGTGCTTTTTGGTTTTTGGATGTTTAATCAACCTTGTATTCCTGGGATAAACCCTAATTGCTATCTTATTTCCTTTTTTTAAAATAGATTGCTGGATTTAGTTTGTGAAAATTTTGCTAAGAATTTTTTTTTAATGAGGATATTGGTTTGTAGTTTTCTTGGAATGTTTTTGCCTGTCTTTAGTATCAGGTTATACTGGCTTCATTAAATTTGGGTGCATTCCTTTCTCTTGTTTTTTTCTGAAAGAGTTTATATAAGATTGGGTGCCTACATGAATTCTTTCAGAATCAATTTGTCAATTTATTGCCTCTCAGTTCCAAACATCCATTTGCCTACTCTGTGGAAATGGACCTGGGCCCTCTAATTTTTTTTTTTTTCCCCTAGGTGTAAGAGTGTTCAATTTTGGCAGTAGGAGGTACTGGAGAGCCACTGAACAGGAAATACTGCTTCTTGGTTCCAGGATGTTTGCTTGGCGAGCCTCTCCAGTGTGTACAGCTTTCTCTATCATCAGGCTCCTGTGTGTTTGCATCTTCTCTGGTATCCCTCTCCTGCAGTACATGGTGGCCAGAAGCCCTCAGTGGCTGGCAGCTCCCTCTGGCATCTCTCATGAAGAGATCTCCCCAGCACATAGAGGGAGACCTACCACAAAGTTTGAGAGTATAGATTTCCTGCTAGTTTTGTTAGCATGGAATCACAGTGACTTCTTGAACATTCAGTAATCCACGGCTGTGCACTATTCACAAGGTCTGGCTTTTAGTTCTTGAATGCTCTTTCAGTCCTAAAGGAAGTGACTGTTCCTCATACTGGCTGTTTCTATATTTAGCATTCTCTTTACTTGTAACTATCTAATGCCTTGTTTGGAGAAGGCAATGGCATCCCACTCCAGTACTCTTGCCTGGAAACTCCCATAGACGGAGGAGCCTGGTAGGCTGCAGTCCATGGTTTTGCTGAGTCAGACACTGAGCAACTTCACTTTCACTTTCATGCATTGGAGAAGGAAATGGCAACCCACTCCAGTGTTCTTGCCTAGAGAATCCCAGGGATGGCGGAGCCCAATGGGTTGCCGTCTGTGGGGTCGCACAGAGTCGGACACGACGGAAGCAACTTAGCAGCAGCAGCAGCAGCAGCAATGCTTTGTTTTGCAAATCTCCCATTATAGCTAATAATTCTTTATGTTAAACTTTTCTTGTTCAAATTACTGTGTGGTTTCTCTCTTCTGACTGGATTCAGAATAGTATGGAATTGGTATCAGGAGTAGTACCAGAAGATATATACTCATAAAGCTGGGGTTTTAGGGTTGGTTTTGTTGGGCCTTTAATCTTGAGTGAAATGCTGTGCTTTTTGCCAGTGGAAAATGGCTGGTAGTTCTTGGCATGTGGTGGTATCATAATTAATCAAGGTATCACCTGTGTTTGACTGGGATGAAATGCCAGGTGAAGCATGTACCTTGAAAGCTGAGTGGATGCTATAGTTTACCTTATGATAGTAATGGTGACTATAACGACCCTGGTGTTGGATGGAATGTTTTCAGTGCCCTTTGGGAATACCAGACCACCTGACTTGCCTCTTGAGAAACCTGTACTCAGGTCAGGAAGCAACAGTTAGAACTGGACATGGAACAACAGACTGGTTCCAAATAGGAAAAGGAGTACGTGAAGGCTGTATATTGTCACCCTGCTTATTTAACTTATATGCAGAGTGCATCATGAGAAATGCTGGGCTGGAGGAAGCACAAGCTGGAATCAAGATTGCCGGGAGAAATATCAATATGCAGATGACACCAGCCTTATGGCATAAAGTGAAGAAGAACTAAAGAGCCTCTTGATGAAAGTGAAAAAGGAGAGTGAAAAAGTTGGCTCAACATTCAGAAAACCAAGATCATGTCATCTGGTCCCATCACTTCATGGCAAATAGATGGGNGGGGGCAGGAGGAGAAGGGGATGACAGAGGATGAGATGGCTGGATGGCATCACAGACTCAATGGATGTGAATCTGAGTGAACTCTGGGAGTTAGTGATGGACAGGGAGGCCTGGTGTGCTGCGACTGATGGGGTCGCAAAGAGTCGGATACGACTGAACGACTGACCTGAACTGATAAATACACTTATCTTGCCTTATCCTTACCTCTTATCCTACCTCCACAAAGAGATGGTAATGAAAGGCAAACTGAAGAGGCACACGTTGGACCATCAAGGAAGCACATGTCTTGGAGTTCCTTGGTTTACTCAATGTATTAACACATCATAGCTGTCCTGTTTATCTCGCAGGATAGTTATAAGAGCCAAATGTTCAGTGAATGTGAAAGCATTTTATAAACACCAAAGGGTGTTTCATTATCACTGTGTATATACATATCAGTGCCCGATCCATTAAGCATTCCCCTAGTGAAAAGGAAAATATGGCCCAAACATCAGGCAGTCTGAAAAATTGAATTGTAACTCTAAATATGTGTTCTTATTTTTTTAATTAATTAATATTGAACATAGACTGACGATTCGTTTCTTATATGATACTATACATGTTTCAATGCCATTCTCCCAAATCATCCCACCCTCTCCCTCAGAGTCCAAAAGTATGTGTTCTCTTAGATCCAATGATTCAATGAAAAATATAATACAAAATTATATATCNGATTCGTTTCTTATATGATACTATACATGTTTCAATGCCATTCTCCCAAATCATCCCACCCTCTCCCTCAGAGTCCAAAAGTATGTGTTCTCTTAGATCCAATGATTCAATGAAAAATATAATACAAAATTATATATCAGAATATAACAAGATTTATATTAGTTTTATTTTAATAAGGTTCATGAGAGTTGTTTATAAGAACATAAAACTTAAATAGTTCCCTACATGCAAACCTTTAAGTTGCAAACTTTCAAAGATGCAAATTTGTGTGCCAGCCACTGTATGTCAGCTGTTGTACTATACTACTGTGGTTTTTAAAGTACTGACGTTGTTTAGTCACTAAGTTGTACCTGACATTTTTGTGACCCCATGGGCTGTGGCCTGCCAGGCTCCTCTGTCCAAGGGATTTCCCAGGCAGGAACACTGGAGTGGGTTTCCATTTCCTTTTCCAGGGGCTCTTCCCAGCCCAGGTATCAAACTCACGTCACCTGCATTGCAGGCAAATTCTTTATTGCTGAGCCACTAGGGAAGCCCTCGAGATATTGCACTATAAGATTGAATTTTTTGTTTTTTGTGTTTGTTTGATTTTTATATATTATTTGTGTGAAAAGTATTAAAAGCCTGTTATAGTACAATATTGTAGCTGATCCTGTCAGCTGAGTACCTAGGCAACTTTGCTGGACTTAGAAATGTACTCTTGTATGGTACAAACCAAATTCATTTGTATATAGGGCACTTGCTGTAACCAAAATGCTCCTTAATGACAAAAATATTTGAACAAATAATGATATTAACATACAATAGAAATCTATGCAGCCATTAAAAAGGATGATGTAGTTCTATGTTGATACAGAAATTTCTGGATGAGAAAGAGTACCCTCTTTAAGGTTTTTAGCTCCTCAAAAGCCCAAACAACTAGGCCCAAAATAGTTCCTACCTACCACTGTCAAGATTCAACCATAAAAAAAAAAAGTAACTATGTATGATTGTAACTATGTATGGATGTTAACTGGATGACTGTGGTGAGCATTTTGCAAGATATACAAATGTCAAATTATTACATTGTACACTTGAAACTAACAAAGTTATGTCAATTCTACATCAGCTAAAAAAAAAAAAGATTGGACATGAAAAGGCAAAGCAGTGCAAGGATACACATCACCCACTTCACATTTGCCTGGCAGCCACAGTACTTATCCTCAGCATTAAAGCAAGCATCTCCCATAGATCGTCAAATTTCCAATGGCTCAGTGGGTAAAGAATCTGCCTGCAATGCAGGAGACACAGGAGATGTGAGTTGGATCCCTGGGTCAGGAAGATCTCCTAGAGAAGGTAAATCTCAACCACTCCAGTATTCTTACTTCAGTTAAGCACGATGAGGTCAACATTTTTCCTTCTTTCCCCTCCCCTTTCTGCCTACTTACTTTTCCTGATGCCAGGCACATTCTCTTTATGCCTTTACATCATAGAAAAGAAAAGCTGTTTGCTGGAAAGATTGGAGAGTCATATACTAACAAGTTTCTCTTACTCAAGGCTTATATTCCATTTCCTACCATATCGATGTAGAGGGTATGGAGGGAATAAAGAAGTCATATGTTTTGAGACAGCTCTTAAGGTAAGTTCCTTTTTATGTAAATTTCAAAATTACGTTTTTCTCCCTTATTAAAAATTATCCCTCTCATTTAAAATTACCCTCTTTTTCTCCCTCATTTTTTTTTCAGATGCTAAAACCAAAGCACCACAATAAAGCTGAAGAATTTCTTAAAGTCACAAAGTAAGACATGACATGGCATTTTTTGATCTTAGATCTATATGTCTCCAAAGCCAAAGTAATTCAGCAAAGTCTATTACTTATTGAACGGCATGCCAATCACTATATTAGGTACAAGTAACATATAGCCATGGTCTTTGCCTTCAAGAACTTCACACCCTAGAAAGATAATCTGTGAGGAAAAACTGTGTCACAATAATTTGACCAGATTCCTTACACAATCTTCTAAAATAATTTGGGAGTAGCAGTACTTGTCTTATTATGAGATTTTTATTTTACAAACACACTAACTCAGAAAAAAAGTAAAGAAATTCTCTGAGATCACAAATCTGGCCTTTGGGTTGGAGGCCCTAAGTTAAGCAGTGCATGTAAACTCAGATTATTTGAACAACTTTACACTGTGTGCAAATTGTTGTGCTAATTTGTTTTTTAAGGCAAACCTCCATAAATCTGATATCAATATTCACTTACCTAAAATTCAAAATATGATCTAAGGAAGTAGGTTGGAAGTGCTGTCTCTTCTTCTTCTTTTTTTTTTTTTAAAGAAGCAAACATTTAATCAGAGGAAATTTGGAGATTCAGGCAATGTGTTTTAATTGAGGCAGTAAACATATTAACCAACAATGAGATATATGAACACAATTTTCAAGTGGGATCATGGCAGCATGGACCATGCTCACTACACTGCTATAGATTAGTTATAATAAGTCCTCATTGCAAATACGTGGCTTGGATTTCATGGTCATTCACAACATTACAGAAAAATGTTACTTATTTATGTGTGTCTTCCTTAAATAAAGAGTAAAATATAAGGAATGGATAATTGTGTCACATTTAGCTATATTTTACACGATGTCAATTTCTTTTATTTTTATGGTGATATTTTTGCATTTTTGTACCTGCTATCCAAGTAACCTTAGTGAGAAGATATGAGATTTCCAAATATGGGAAAGACATTCATTCTCATCTATGTATAAGTGAACAACTAGACATGGAAAAAGAATAAGGAAATAAAAGCCTAGAGGTACTCATCATTTTCTCTTTTTCAAGGCTTATTGTACAGAGATGAAATACAAATGAAGAGGGGGACCTGGGTAGCACCCTCCCCTCCTGGATTTGTAGCTGCCCTCCACATCTGCCTGTCATGTCATCCAGGGGTCCCTACTGTGAAAGCGCTGGACTGAATATTAATGGTACTCAAAAACGCAAGTCCATCGCCTTTTCTTTTGCTTCTAAGTTGTGAATACATTAGCATCTCTGGCTGACTGAGTACCCATCAGCAACCTCAAAATATATCCAAGGCTTAAATTAAAACACAAAAAGGTGCTTTCAAATGCCATGTCGACAATGTTGCCCATATGAATGGGATATTAGAACTGGCACTTGGAAATATTATTCAGTATTTCATTTCCCCCTTAAATATACGGTGTCTGTCAGAATGAAAGCTGCTGACTTTTGCTTAGATTTCTCACCATTCACTAAGGACAGCATGGAGCCTGACACAGGAATCAGCATAGACCAAGAAAGCACCCGAAAGGGCAGAAGAGCTTCGCAACTGCTTTAAGATAAAACGCTTTGCTTACTTCATGCACTTCCTAAATCTAAACTGCTAGCATGATGTCTCTAACTGCTCAATGTCAGTGCATTGTCAAAACGAAGGGTACCGCTCGGTATCTTTTTAATTTGCAGCTTTCTAGTGCTATTTGAGAGTTGAGATGCTTTTAATAGCATGCAGTCATTTTCTCATAACAAACTAGTTTTAATTTCATGCCAGGAGTATACAGAGTGTAAACAGGGGAAATGTGCCTTGGGTGCTCACGGACTGGGGACTGACATCCGGCAGGATATGGTTTAATCACCAGTCTCCAAGTCAGCAGTCTATCAGACTAGTGACTTTCCAACTTCCAACCATTAGTCTGCCCAGCTTTTACAAAGGCAGAAAGGAAAGAGGGGTGCATGCTGCAGGATGATTTATTGGAGTTGTAATGCTGGAACAGCACAAAAACCCCATAAATATTCTTCTTAATGTTTTACTTTATATGACAGCCTGCAAGTGATGTATTGTCTGACAATTTTCAAGATGGCTATATAAACACATTTTTTGCTGCTGCCTAATATATGATGAAGTCTCCACAGGCTAATATATGGAACCAGGGTGTGTTCTGGTGTGCACAGTCCTGATAATAGAGATTTCTAAATCTAAAAAATCTATCTTGACTTTGCACTATGGGTTTCTTCTCAGCATCTCAAAGGCAAAAAAAAAAAAAAAAAGGTGAAAGCAAGNAAAGCTGAGCACTGAAGAATTGATGCTTTTGAACTGTGGGGTTGGAGAAGACTGTTGAGAGTCCCTTGGATTGCAGGGAGATCCAACCAGTCCATCCTAGAGGATGGGTGCTCACTGGAAGGACTGATGTGAAAGCTGAAGCTCCAGTACTTTGGCCACCTGATGCAAAGAGCTGACTCTTTTGAAAAAACCCTGATGCTTGAAAGATTGAAGGCAGGAGGAGAAGGGGACGACAGAGGATGAGATGGTTGGTTGGCATCACTGACTTAATGGACATGAGTTTGGGAAAACTCTGGGAGTTGGTGATGGACAGGGAGGCCTGACCTGCTGCGGTTCATGGAGTCACAGAGTCGAACACAACTGAGTGACTGAACTGAACTGAACTGAACCACTTGTGAAGGAAAAATGACAGACTTGGGTTTGTTAACTGTCAGCTCAAGTTTTCATCTGAAAATTCGAGGGCTCCCATGAAAGCCCTGAAATAATCACTTTTTAAAATCACATATTTCTGGAAATCAAACACAAAATTAAATGTATGGGTTAATGAATTGTGATGACAGTTGAATTCAAAATTTTGTCATTTGCCCTGTATCTTCCCATCTTTTATGTATCCAAGAAGAGTGTTATTTTTGCAGTCTATTCGGTTTGTTACTTAGGCTATCGTGGTGATCTCTAAACTCCTTAAACATGGAACTGGAACTGTGTGTAAATATTTGCGTGGACACATGTTTTGATTTCTCTGGAATTTATACCTAGGAGTGAAATTGCTGGATCATATGCTACCTCTGTAGTTAAATTTTTCAGTATGCTGTAGGTTTTGCATATTACATATTTCATTAATTTATGAAGTTCTCCTTCTCTCAAAGGAGTGTTTCATGTGTTTTTGAATCATGTTTTCATCAAGTGTTTTTATTACAAAAAGGTGTTAGATTTTGTCAAATGTTTTTTATGCATTTGTTCATGTGGCTTTTGTTTTTAAAATTTAGTAAATTACAGTGATTCATTTTCATATATTGAAATTAAGGAGATCTATGAATTTGGACACTTAAACTTTGTGATTATTTTGAATATTTCACTAACAGAGACAACTTATTTGAAGAGCTTTTTCTTGTAAAGTATTTATCAAAGAAAGATTTTCTAAACTGGTGCAAAGATATAATTGAAGATATTTTTTATTTGGTAGTGTTTTCTTTAGCTTGTTAGATACTTACACACTTATAAAGAGTGTTTTCTCAATGAAAATATTATGCTTTGCAATAAAGAGTCATTTGGAGCCCTTAACCACTTCAACATTTATTAACTATTATTTTGGACATCTCTAAAACCTCACTCAGCCTAAGTGATTCACTAGAAGGACTCAGAGAAAAATGTTATACTCATGAATATCATTTATTATAGTGAAAATATACAGATTGAAATTAACAAAGGGAAAAGGCACATGAGACAACTTCCAGAAGAAACCAGGCCAAGCTTCCATTGTCCATTCCCAGTGGAGTCACAGGGACTGCTTAATACTTTCAGCAACAATATATGACAACAACTTGCAAAGAGTTACCAACCAAGGAGGCTCAACCATGTGAGCCTGGGTATTCAGGTTTTTCTTTTTTTTTTTGGTGGCAGGGGGGTCTCAGTCATGTAAACATGCAACATCTGTGTGACTGACCTCAGCTATTCAGACTCTATTATTCCACCCCTCACACACAACAGAGAAAGCATTCACTGAAAATCATGTTGCTAACATAAACTATCTGACCAAAATGGTACTTTGTGGCCCAAGGCCTCCAGCATATAAAAAGTACTCTTATATGGCAGAATAATCCATGGGCTCAGAGTCCTCTCCCAGGAGCCCTCCAAAGATGAGTCCTGAAGCCAGGCCTTTTTTGAGTTACCCAGGCCTTCTAAGTTAACTCTTACTGCAAAGCTATAAAAGCATCTCTGTTGAATTAGTTAATCTTATAAGAACAATTAGAAATAGTTCAGTTTAGTTGTTCAGTTGTGTCCGACCCTTGCGACCCCATGGACTGCAGCAGGCAAGGCCTCCCTGTCCATCACCAACACCCAGAGTTTACCCAAACTCATGTCCATTGAATCGATGATGCCATCCAACCATCTCATCCTCTGTCATCCCGTTTTCCTCCTACCTTCAATCTTTCCCAGCATCAGGGTCTTTTCAAAAGAGTCAGCTCTTCACGTCAGGTGACCAAAATATTGGAGCTTCAGCTTCAACATCAGTCCTTCCAACGAACACCCAGGACTGATCTCCTTTAGGATGGACTGGTTGGATCTCCTTTGCAGTCCAAGGGACTCTCAATAGTCTTCTCCAACACCACAGTTCAAAAGCATCAATTCTTTGGCACTCAGATTTCTTTATAGTCCATCCCTCACATCCATGCATGACTACTGAAAAAACCATAGCCTTGACTAGATGGACATTTGTTGACAAACTAATGTCTCTGCTTTTTAATATGCTGTCTAAGTTGGTCATAACTTTCCTTCCAAGGAGTAAGAGTCTTCTAATTTCATGGCTGCAATCACCATCTGCAGTGGTTTTGGAGCTCCCCAAAATAAAGTCTGACAATGTTTCCACTGTTTCCCCATCTATTTGCCATGAAGTGATGAGACTGGATGCCATGATCTTCGTTTTCTGGATGTTGAGCTTTAAGCCAACTTTTTCACTCTCTTCTTTAACTTTCATCAAGAGGCTCTTTAGTTCTTCTTCTTTTTCTGCCATAAGGGTGGTGTCGTCTGCATATCTAAGGTTATTAATATTTCTCCCGGCAATCTTGATTCCAGCTTGTGCTTCCAGTGCAGCGTTTCTCATGATGTACTCTGCATATAAGTTAAATAAGCAGGGTGACAATATACAGCCTTGACGTAATTCTTTTCCTCTTTGGAACCAGCCTGTTGTTCCATGTCCAGTTTTGACTGTTGCTTCCTGACCTGCATACAGGTTTCTCAGGAGGCAGGTCAGGTGGTCTGGTATTCCCATCTCTTTCAGAATTTATGGCAGTTTATTGTGATCCACACAGTCAAAGACTTTGGGATAGTCAAAAGCAGAAATAGATGTTTTTCTGGAATTCTCTTGCTTCTTCAATGATCCAGCAGATGTTGGCAATTTGATCTCAGGCTCCTCTGCCTTTTCTAAAACCAACTTGAACATCTGGGGTCACAGTTCATGTACTGCTGAAGCCTGGCTTGAAGAATTTGAGCATTACTTTACTAGCGTGTGAGATGAGTGCAATTGTGCAGTCGTTTGAGTATTATTTGGCATTGCCTTTCTTTGGGATTGGAATGTAAACTGACCTTTTCCAGTCCTGTGGCCACTGCTGAGTTTTCCAAATTTGCTGGCATATTGAGTGCAGCACTTTCACAGCATCATCTTTTAGGATTTGAAAGAGCTCAACTGGAATTCCATCACCTCCACTAGCTTTGTTCATAGTGATGCTTCCTAACGCTCACTTGACTTCACATTCCACGATGTCTGGCTCTAGATGAGTGATCACACCATCGTGATTATCCAGGTCATGAAGATCTTTTTTGTACAGTTCTTCTGTGTATTCTTGCCCTCTCTTCTTAATATCTTCTGCTTCTGTTAGGTCCATACCATTTCTGCCCTCTATTGAGCCCATCTTTGCATGAAATGTTCCCTTGGTATCTCTAGTTTTCTTGAAGACATCTCTAGTCTTTCCCAGTCTATTGTTTTCCTCTATTTTTTGCACTGATCTCTGAGGAAGGCTTTCTTATCTCTCCTTGCTATTCTTTGGAACTCTGCATTCAGATGGGTATATCTTTCCTTTTCTCCTTTGCCTTTCACTTTTCTTCTTTTCACAGCTATTTGTAAGGCATCCCCAGACAGCCATTTTGCTTTTCTGCATTTTTTTTTCTTGGGGGTGGTCTTGATCCCTGTCTCATGTATAATGTCACAAACTTTCACCCATAGTTCATTAGGCACTCTATCAGATCTAGTTCCTTAAATCTACTTCTCACTTCCACTGTATAATCGTAAGGGATTTGATTTAGGTCATACCTGAATGGTCTAGTGGTTTTCCCCACTTTCTTCAATTTAAGTCTGAATTTGGCAGAAAGATTTCATGATCTGAGCCACAGTCAACTCCTGGTCTCCTTTTAGCTGACTCTATAGAGCTTCTCCATCTTCGGTTGCAAAGAATATAATCAATATTGTTGGCCATCTGGTGGTGTCCATGGGTAGAGTCTTCTCTTGTGTTGTTGGAAGAGGGTGTTTGCTATGACCAGTGCATTATCTTGGCAAAACTCTCTTATCCTTTGCCCTGCTTCATTCTTTATTCCAAGGCCAAATTTGCCTGTTACTCCAGGTGTTTCTTGACTTCTTACTTTTGCATTCCAGTACCCTGTAATGAATAGGACATCTGTTTTTGGTGTTAGTTCTAAAAGGTCTTGTAGGTCTTCATAGAACTATTCAACTTCAGCTTCTTCAGTGTTACTGGTTGGGGCACAGGCTTGGATTACCATGATATTGAGTGGTTTGCCCTGGAAATGAACAGAGATCAATTCTGTCATTTTTGAGATTGAATCTAAGTACTGTATTTGTGACTCTTTTGTTGACTATGATGGCTACTCCATTTCCTCTAAGGGATTCTTGCCCACAGTAATAGATATAATGGTCATCTGAGTTAAATTCACCCATTCCAATCCATTTTTGTTCAGTTAGAAATCAGATCACATTAAAAACATATTCTTTGGAAAAATTATGAATTGAGGTGGCCAAGAAATCAGTTAAGGTATCTGATGTATAATGGGAATAACATTCCTGTATCTTGTAAATATCATGATATATAAATATATTTGATAAGGATTTCTACTAAATTTTTGGCTTCATTAATATAATAAAACTAGTTTGTCTATAAATGCAAAAACTATATGATTTTTTAATGTAGTACTCCATACCAGGCTTTGAGGCAGGAGAAATACAAACAAATCAGTCTTCAAAGATAGGAATCCAAAATTGGTTATCTGTCCTGGCTGGGCTTGAAAGTAATGAAAAAACAAACAAACAGTATTTGTGCCTGTGGAAAATGGTACATTGGAAGTCAACACATGAAGTGACTTAAAAGAGTTATTTAAAATGTTGTTGGGAAAAAAAAATGTTGCTGGGGTAAAGCTATTATTAGAGTCAAGATTTTGGGAGACCAATAGCTTCTGCAGTTAATTCCTTTGGCAGTATTACTGACTACAAGGGTTTGGGGATTGACTGTTTCTCACTTCACTGAAAAACTTACAGAAAGAAAATGAGAATTTTAGGGCATGATTAGAAAATGTGTGAGGTTCTCTGATGGTCCTGTGAGAATTTTCCCTTTTTGCTTCACACTGTGCATTTGGAACAATAGCAAGCCTTATCCACACTTGCAGAATTACAGCATAAGTTGAATTCATAAATTCATGTGATCTCCTGTGTGAGTTGGGACAATGATTGGAGGAGAGTGGAACCCTGAGAACTGGGCCAAAAGCATTAGTGTGGATTTCCATGAATCCAACAACCATAAACCTTGAATCCTGAACCTCCTTTCCCAGTATAGGCAACCATTCTTCTATGTCTCAAAAAACCAATTGCTTGCTTGCAGACACTGAATTTACTTCACCTGAGTTAAGGGAATACTGACTGCTCTGTTGACCATCCTACCTCTCAATGCTACTAGACTCATAGCTAGAATCAGATTCCAGCCTTCTTAGAATGACTAACATAAAATCTGTAATGGGAGATAATACCTTATATACCCCAAATTTGCCTGCCACTTCAGTGATGCCTCTAGGGATATGCTGCTATATCAGCATATAACTGATATGCTTCAGGGCTACGTCTTCTAAAATGAAGGAAAAGTTTCTTCATTTCTACCATCTACTACTAAGAAAGAACATAATCTTTGGTGAACCTGTGGTTTTTTGAAGGCCAGAGTATGCTACAGTATAATGTTATATGTAGCAGCATAGCCCTGAAAAACAAAGGCGAAAGGAAATCCTTCCAGTGGGCAAAACATTGGAGAGTATGTCTGATTGTCTGTATTGCTTTGATACCATGCTGCCATTGTTAATGGTTTGACCATTTGGTGACTAAAAAAGTGTTGGGTAAGTAGTATGTGTCTCTGAATGGGCAAAGTTATCCTATTTGAATGGTTCACCAAAAGAAATCCATTGCAGAGGATGCTATCTATAATGAAGTAGATAGATAAACTATCCTGTGAATATTAATCAGCCTCTTTTCCCTGCCATTGTATGTGTTCTCAATGGGCTCATATTTATAGTGATAATTGCATTTGAAATAAAGTTTATATGAGAGATGAATGCAAGGATTTATCTTCACCAGAGCTGATCTGACTATTGCATTTTTGAGTGCCTGAATTGCCACCAGGAAAATTCAATACAATCCAGGAAATAACTTCATTCCCTAGAGAAACCAACCAGCTACCTAGAGGCACGTTGATTATGTTGTTTTTTAAATTTCCCCCTACTGAAATAGATGCTTAGATCTGGGTTCTTTTAGCACCACGGTTCTGCCAGAACAACTATAATTGGACTTGATGAGTGCCTCATGCACCATCATAATCATCTTATGTATTATCTCATTGCTTTTCATGAAGGAACTCATCTTACAGCCAAAGATGTACATCAAGAGGTTCATGTTCATGGAATTCACTGGCCTTACTACACAGCTCATGAACTAGAAACACTTAGCCTTATATATTGTTGTATTGTTCTGTTAAAGACTCAGATGAGACTTCAGCTAGGAGACAACAATCAAGTTTGGGTGCCATCCTAAAGAGGGAGGCATATACTTTATGATAGTAACTTACGTATGTGTTATATGAGACCTGGAGGAAGAATAAAGGGTAAATAATGGAAAAAGGAAGTTATGAATATCAATTCTGATATATTCAGATTTAAATAAAATATGTAGCAAATGTGCATTTTTTCTCTTGTTTTATGTATACACACACATAAACATATCTACATTTGTGTGTGTTTCAATTTTTAAGTTTTTCTCTTCCTCTTCACTTACTATTTAACAGAATAGTATTGTGGAAGAGAACTTTACAAATTTGTCTCTAGGTTGCAAAATATTCATGAATTAGAGGGGGAACTAATGCCCCGACCCCAGAGACGGACACAGTTACTAACAGGACATTTTTGCCTTGGCCATTATCCTCTTTGGTCACATCTAAAATGAGAGTTGAAAAAATTCTGTTAGGTACAGAAAAATGTTTGTATCTTATTTCTTGCTAATTTAGGTCCTTTAAACTGTGGCTCTAAGTCCGATTATGATTTCTTTTGCAGTATAGTTCCCTCACAGTTTTAGTTAGGCCTACATCTTTGCTTACTTATTTACTTACTTATACCACTTATACCTTGCAACTCATTTTTATATTGAAGAAATGCATTCAGGTTTGTGATTGGATTGAAGGGTGAGAATGACCTTTCTGGAGAAAGAGTGAGAACATTTTTGTTTGCAAGAATTATTATTGTGGCATATTTGGCAGAAGCATGATTATGTTGCTGTTAATTTGGTATGGAAGTTTAAACATGGAAAGAAGGGTGAAAATGTGTCCTGAGTAGTCCAGAGGGTGAGCTCTTCAAGTTGTTTGTCTGTTGCCCATCAGCTCCACTGTTGCCCTTCTGTTTTCAAGGGGACTGGAAGCCTGTAAACTCCATTTACCAGACTTCCTTGACAGCTGGCTTCCACTTAGGTGTTGTCAGTAAGAGGCTGGGCAGAACATTTGAAAAGGGGGCAGGGGAAGCCTTTCTCTTTTTTCTCTCTCTATTCTGGTGATAATTTTGGCAACAGCAGCAGTACTGGGTAAGTGAGGTGCCTGGGTTTATAGTCAGCAGTGAATAGAGCTCCAACAGCAACAGTAGTGGAGGCTGCAGTGGCCCAGTACTTATGGGCACTGGGTCTCAAGCAACTGCAAGAGCTGTGGAAGTAGCACGTGACTATGAGGTAGCCAGCTTTCACAGTATTATTAGGTGTGTGGGTCATGGCTTCCTGCAAGAGGCAGTGATTGCAGTTCCAACAGCAGTAGCAGCAGCTGTAGCTGTTACCACTCCAGTCACTACTCCAGTTAGTGGCATATATTTCATGAGTTTTGATTAGCAGCTTTTTTCTTTTCATTCCAACAAATGTATTACTTTTGTAACCAACCCCAGATCAATTTCTTTCTGTTTCAAATATTTCGTATGTTTATTTTTCCCAGTTGGATGCTGAGTTATAGAAATGCACCTATATACCATTTACTTAATGTTCAGAGAAATGACAAATGGTACTCGATATTGTCTAAGGATGTATATATGCACTGTCAAAAAAAATGTGTTAAAATGGCTCAGAAATGGTAAACTTCAAATATAGGATATGGGTTGTGGCATGAGAGTGAAGAATGTGTTTAGGGAGTACATGTGGAGTTTCAACTATTTTGGTAAAGTTTCATTTCCTATTCTGGATGGGAGATAAAAATATATTCATTAGATTGTTATTTATTACTTTTTAAATAATTGAAACAAAGATCAGTACTAAGTGAAATGATTAAAAAGAGCACATTCTTTAGTAAATTACTCATAAATACTGTTTAAAAATAGTTACCAAAAAAGTTCAATAGCAAATCATAGAGGTTAGGAGAAGACTCTTGAGTGTCTCTTGGACTGCAAGGAAATCCAACCAGTCCATCCTAAAGGAAATCAGTTTTGGATATTCACTGGAAGAACTGATGCTGAAGCTGGAGCTACAATACTCTGGCCACCTGATGTGAAGAACTGACACATTGGAAAAGACTATGATGCTGGGAAAGATTGGAAGCAGGAGAAGGGGACCACAGAGGATGAGACGGTTGGATGGCATCACTGACTTGATGGATGTGAGTTTAAGCAAGCTCTGGGAGTTGGTGATGGACAGGGAGCCCTGGCGTGCTGCAGTCCATGGGGTCACAAAGAGTCCAGCATGAACTGAACTGAACTGAAGTCTTATTAGTATTTTGGAAAAGAAGTTATTAGGCTTCTATAGATCTTAAGCATTCAGAGTAATTTAAAATAAACAAATCATTGTGAATTGTTTTTTTAATGATTATAATGATCTATTTTTGTCTTTATAAAGATCGTTTAATGCATATTATTTTTTTCTTTTTACATTTTAGGTATTGTGTTTGGTCTTGTAGATCTGAGCACCGACAGTTTTAAGAAGGAAAATAATCTGAGCATCATTGAGAATATATTCTTGTCATTGACTTATGATATTTCATCTTGCCTGTTAGTATTGTTTATAGCATACTATGGAGGAAAAGGAAACATACCAAGATGGATTACAGTTTCCTCCTTTTTAGTAGGATCTGGATCACTCTTATTTGCTTTTCCATACTTTAGTGTTGAAGATTCTCAAATGAATGTAGAATTTGAAGGTAAGATTTTAAAAGATACTGTCATCCATCAAATCATTATTCATTTAAACCGTTGACTCTAGGAATTTAATGTAAACAGTGGTGCTTGTCTGTATGTTCATTCATCTGTATCTGTTTATGTGATCAAATTTACTTAGCTAATTAATAGTGGCTCCCTAATAACATATATGCTGTTCTTCCATCTTCTCATGAACATATATCCTTTCATCTAAGAGAAGGGCCTAAGAAAATGAAAGAATATTTAGGACAATATTTGGGATAATTATTTCGTGAAGTTGTTTTTCTTCTGTCAATTTTCATATATATTATAAATCTTTTGAGAACTTTTTCTTATGTCTTCTACAATATATTTTAACTGATCCCTTTATTTTGACCTCAACATGTGTATATAAATACAAAGGTAAAGATACACACACAGACATACTCAAAAAGTCAGAACTTTTCTAGCTATTTCTACCATTTCAAAAATGGGTCCTGCCCTTTGAAAAGATAGGCGGCATCTTTGCTTTTTTAATTTTTTCTGATTTATTCCACATTTAAAAAATCTGCCCCCACTAGATAAAAACACTATTTGAAGTTTTAAAGCAATATTTTTGACATTTTTATGTCAGATACTTTCTTGTGTATAGGTGTGTAAAAATGTTGAAATGCATTTACCCATTTGTAAACTTTAGACTGGGCTTAAGCAAGAAATGATGGGAAAAGGCATGAGGATATCTTTATGCATGTGTATGTGCATATATGTGTATATACATGTTTATGATGTTTAAAAGTATGTTTATGATGTGTGTTTATGCCCTAAATAAAAGAGTTCATATTAAATTTCATTTATGTATTAAGATATTATTATACTATAATTCATATTATAAATAATATGTATCATATACCACTAATTTATGAAGTATATAATGTTCAAATATATTTATAATCTGTATATTTACAGAATATATATATAGAATAAATACATTTATTAATTTATAGGATATATTTGTAATATCTTTATTGAATAGACAGCTAATTGAACTAGAAGATGACTTATGGAAAGAAGGGAATGGAGAACATTTTGCTCCTATTTTCCCTTTAACCCTGTTCTGGTCAGAAAGGATGAAAAGTTAGGAAGCAATGCTTGAGATATTAAAAATGCTGATTGATGAGTCCTCAGCAGTAATGAGAGTAGATATAGTATAGTCATTCTTCCTTTGTCTTCTTTATATTATCTAGATTCTACATATTTTATTTTCTGCTTGTGATTAGGAACATGAAATTTATCTAACAACATTCATTCAATGTGTTGACTGGGTGACCCTTTGGCTGGTATTAGAAAAACAGAAATAAAGTAAATGAATGATCTTTGCAAGTAAAAGTGCTCATTTCATCCATCTATCTATGTAGCTGTTTTGTTCATTTTGTTTAGAAGTTCAGTTTTTACATAACTAATTTTCTGCACTATGCCTACCATTCAGTTTACACATGTATATATTTTTAATTTCTTTATCTTCTTTCATCCTATTTTGGGGACAGTCCATCTCTTCCTCTTTTCTGAATATCTCTCCTGTTCTATTTGGTCTGTATTCCCCAGTTACCTGCCATACTCATCTTCCTGTATGACTGGTCTGAAGCTTGAAGTAGTCACTTTACCACTACCTCACACTTCCTTTGTCTGCCCCTCTACCCTGTCTCAGTTTTAAGTACTCATAATAAATTGGTCTTCATCCCCTGTGTCCTAATTAACATGTAGAAATCATACTCCACCAAATCCTTGAGAAGTTGAAAACTAATTTTCCCCTCTAGTTCATGGAAACAGTTGTATCACACTCTGGTCTTTAGTTTCTAAATCTCTACATATAATTGAGTATCTACCATATCAGTGGTTTCAGTGCATTGTCAGTTTACTAAGAACTTCCTAAATATCTCTTGTCTTGCTCTCTGATTATATCCACTAGTTCTCCTAGCTCACTCATGCAACCGAGGCTTCAGTTCTCTCCTTTCATTGAAACTTTTAGTACATTGACATCTACTTTCCCCCTTTATCAGGTTCTCCTTGTTGTTACTTTCTTTCACTGGTAGCTTGTTTTGTGTCCCTTAATATGACATGTTAGAGTATTTCAAACACACTCTAATGATTATACTAAGTCTCTGTCTCATTGTCCTTTCTTGTTCCTGGTCTGGAAAACTTTTGATCCAACCATATACCTTTCTTTTATATCTCTACCTGGTGCTGATGAGTATTTTAGAGAAAAAATATCACACAAGAATATTGCTTAGTGCCACAGTGAATTTGCTGCTTTGTTCAACCTCAGTTATATTCTCAAATGGATCTATTCCCCTGATTTTTTTAAACTCTCTTCTGTAATTCACAACAGAGCTTTTCGATTTTCCTCATGTCTTAGTTTGTGCTGTCATAGCAAAAACATCATAGACTGCTAGAGCAAAAACATTTCTCACAGTCCTGAAGGCTGAGAGTTCAAGATCCAGGTGCCAGCTGCTTCATTTCCAGGTTGTGTTCTCATATAACAGAGAGAGAGAAAGCAAGCCCTCAGGTGTCCTCTCTTCCTATAAGGGTACCAGTCCCACTCATGAGGGTCCTACCTTCATGAGCTACTTACTATTCAAAAGCCCCCATCGCCAAATGTCATCACATTGGGGCTTAGGGTTTCAACATATGAAACTCTAAACATTCAGCTTATAACATCTCACTTAACTCTTACCTTTTGTGATGGATGGAAAATACTGCCATAATAGAAATTTCCCTTAAATTTTTTCCCATAGAAACTGTACTTCCACCTATAACTTCATATTGACACTCTTCTTCCTTCCTGTTAAAATGGAAGAGCTGTCCTCCCGCTAAACCTCCTGTGCTCTTTTAACTCCATGGGGACTTTATTCCACCGGTGGTCTCCTTGCCGCTCTTTCTGCAAGCTCTCCTTCTCTTTTGCTTCTCATGTATTGGCATTTAAATGTGCTATTCTTAAACAACTGAAACAACAATAGACATAACCAACAGTATCCCTTAGCACAACTTCCTCATTTTCATTGAAAAATTTGGAAAGAATTCCACAATGCTTTCTGGCTTTATCTCATATTCTTTACTCAACCCACGTTAACATGGCCCTCACTATAAACATTGCAACAGATATATTTTCACCAAATTATAAGAATAATTTGTTAATATAATTAAAAGTTTTATTTATTACATTTCTTGCCTGCCACCCTTCTTGAAATTATAGTCCAATCAAAGGATATTTTTTAAGATGAAGAAGGGTACTAAAAGATTAGTTGTATCCTACTGATGGAAAAACATTTGTTTTCAAATGTTGGACATTTGAATCTCAGGCCCACGTTCCTTAGGAAAAGGAAAACAAGTTGAATTTCCTAGGAGAAGCCAAGAGTGGTCAATTAGGGACATATTTGATTATCAGGAGGGTGAAGGGCCTAGTTGAGTTTAACCATCATGCATTCAAAGTGAGACTTGCCTCATTGTGTATTTCCCTCCAGCCACATTCAGCTTTAAAGTTATAGGTGTAGAGTAGGGAACAGAGTTTAATTTGACTGAAAGGCTGAAGTTTTACTAAGGGATTGCATGATATAAAAGAGAACAAAGGTTTTTAAAGTGCTAAGATGACTATGACAAAAGTAAGGCGATAGAGGTGACATTGAGATAGTGAAACGGAATGGGCTCAGTGGGTTGATTATAGGTCCAGGTGGGTTTTCAGGAGTGTAGCAACTTGGTTGCTAGAAGGAGTGATCTGGAAAGGTGGGAATAGTTTGAGTGTAGGATGCTTGGAATTGCAATTAAGGAAGATTTGTAGTTATTGTTTCCAAGAGTTTAAAATAGATAGCTAAGGTAAATGGAGTACAAGTACATGGACAGAGTGAAATTCAAGAAACTAAGAGGCTAGGGTGTTGAAAATGTCAGATTGTGATATCACCACTACTTAATACATTTATGTAAAATTGAATCATTTGTAGTTTGGATCACAGTTCTAGAGACCTCCTCCCATTTGACATGTGGATACTGGACCAGCTGAAAACTTCCACTTGTGTACTCTCTTGCAATCTGTACTTTTATCAGTTTTGAAAAAGCAAGAGAGTTCCAGAAAAACATCTATTTCTGCTTTATTGACTATGCCAAAGCCTTTGACTGTGTGGATCACAATAAACTGTGGAAAATTCTGAAAGACATGGGAATACCAGGCCACCTGACCTGACTCTTGAGAAACCTGTATGCAGGTCAGGAAGCAACAGTTAGAACTGGACATGGAACAGCAGACTGATTCCAAATAGGAAAAAGAGTACGTCAAGGCTGTATATTGTCACCCTGCTTATTTACCTTATATGCAGAGTACATCATGAGAAACGNTTTCTGCTTTATTGACTATGCCAAAGCCTTTGACTGTGTGGATCACAATAAACTGTGGAAAATTCTGAAAGACATGGGAATACCAGGCCACCTGACCTGACTCTTGAGAAACCTGTATGCAGGTCAGGAAGCAACAGTTAGAACTGGACATGGAACAGCAGACTGATTCCAAATAGGAAAAAGAGTACGTCAAGGCTGTATATTGTCACCCTGCTTATTTACCTTATATGCAGAGTACATCATGAGAAACGCTGGGTTAGAGGAAGCACAAGCTGGAATCAAAATTGCCAGGAGAAACATCAATAACCTCAGATATGCAGATGACACCACCCTTACGGCAGAAAGTGAAGAAGAACTAAAGAGCCTTTTGATGAAAGTGAAAGAGGAGAGTGAAAAAGTTGGCTTCAATCTCAACATTCAGAAAACCAAGATCATTGCGTCCGGTCCCATCACTTCATGGCAAATAGATGGGGAAACTGTGGAAACAGTGGCTGACTTTATTTTTCTGGGCTCCTAGATCACTGCAGATGGTGATTCCAGCCATGAAATTAAAAGACGCTTACTCCTTGGAAGGAAAGTTATGACCAACCTAGAAAGCATATTAAAAAGCAGAGACATTAGTTTGTCAACAAATGTCCATTTAGTCAAGGCTATGGTTTTTCCAGTAGTCATGTATGGATGTGAGAGTTGGACTATAAAGAAAGCTGAGCACCAAAGAATTGATGCTTTTGAACTGTGGTGTTGGAGAAGGCTGTTGAGAGTCCCTTGGATTGCAAGGAGATCCAACCAGTCCATTCTAAAGGAGATCAGTCCTGGGTGTTTATTGGAAGGATTGATGTTGAAGCTGAAACTCCAATACTTTGGTCACCTGATGAGCTGACTCATTTGAAGACCTTGATGCTGGGAAAGATTGAGGGCAGGGGGAGAAGGGGATGACAGAGGATGAGATGGCTGGATGGCATCACTGACTGTCCATGATGACATCATGGACATGGGTTTGGGTGAACTCCGAGAGTTGGTGGTAAACAGGGAGGCCTGGCATGCTGCGGTTCATGGGTTCACAAAGAGTCGGACATGACTGAGCGACTGAACTGAACTGAACTAATATTTTAAGAATATTTTGTTAAATAAATGCATTTGAATCAAAATAGACACAATCAGAATGATCTAATAGCATTGCTTGGATCTACCAATCTAACAACAAATGTAATTCCAACAAACATCTGTTGACTATTGAGCTACAGTCATGTGAATTTGAGAAAGCATAAGAAATGGAATGTCACTTCGAAGAATTTAAAATATAGTACATTGCTATATAATGAGTACCTCTAATAGAGAGAAATTTTATTTTATAATGCCTTGTCCTTACACACATATATTCTAGAAGTTAGGGGGTTTAAAATGGAAAACTAGGGACATGAAGTTAATGTGACGATTACTGAAGAAGTTGATCTACAATTAATCTCAGAAGGTAATCTTTAGTAATTCAGATAATTTAGGACATCAGAAATATTTTTCTTCTAGGGTCGAAACTCAGGGGTACCAGATGCCAGATTTAAGAGGAATATGTGTATATGTGTGGCTATGTACATATACTTATGCACACATAAATGTGTATATACATATAATCATGCAATAAAGATTTATATTTGGTTTGTAATATGTGCATCTTTTCCAGTATTCCCACAAATTTTCTTTTATCATTGTTTTTTTTCTGAGAACATAATGATATACTCTAGAACTACTACATTCAATATAAATGAGATGTTAACTAAAATTAAAGCATTATGGTAGAGGTAGCTTATAAAAGGTAAAACATTTCATAGAAGACACTGCATATTTGTTGTATGTTTAACTTTTGATCTATTTAACAAAAATGTACTTATCTTTTCAAAAGATATTTGCCAAGAAGTGAAGATTGTCAAGCCTTGCTCGAAAGCTTCATTCTCATTCCGATCAAACTACATGACTTTCTTCATCCTCGGGCAGAGCGTGCAGGGGGTAGCAGCCATACCCCTTTATATCCTTGGAATAACCTTTATTTACAACAGCGTTTCCACACACTCAGCTGGTATTTATCTAGGCAAGTTGTTTTCCCTTGTAATATGATTTTTATATATTTTCATCCTATCAAACTATTTAGGCTGTAGTTCATTTCTCTAGGAAATAAATAACCCAAATTACTAGATTAAATTGCTTGAATATTTGTATGCTTAAACTTTGAAGATATAGTGGGATTCCTGCCATCATGTCCTTAAGGGAATGAAAACATTATTCTATGCTTCCTCAGAACTAGATTCAGTGCAGTGCTGAAATAATTATCATTGTACTAAGTTCTCTACATATACCAACTCCGTCTTTTTGGAAGGCTTTGACATTTTGAAGTTAATGAATTTATAACAGTTCTTGTTATAATCTTGTTCATCCTATCAAGGAGAGGAGTTACATGCTATTTAGTTAGCTACAACATAGAATCCACATTTATAATATTTCATGCTAGTGTGTCATACAAAAAGTAACCCTGAGTATATCTCACAACAATCTGTACTCCTTTATATTGTAATAGTTTCTGGTCCTGATAGATTATCTATGTGTACAGGGTTATCTAACTTTCCTTTTTGAAAAAAATTAGGTTGTTTTTACATACCTGTTGTGAAGGTGACTTAACAGAAAATAACATTTTACACCAAAATAATAATTTTTCCTCCAGAGATAAGGAAAGTCATGTCAATAAACTAAAATAGATGATATTCATATTTATGCTTGCTTTTAGAACAAAATTGCACCAATTTATTAGTGTTGGCTGATGGTAGAAACAAATCTGTTTTGCTTTTAGTTTTACAGAATAGCAATTAAAAGCATACATGTATATATTACAGAGAATAGATTACTTTATTATTACCTCCTGCCTCCCTGGCAACTAAAGTGAAGGATGCAAAAATGATGTTTATATTGAAATATAATCTTGCTTTAGTACCACAAATTCAAGTGAAATACTTTTGAATTATGTTAAATATATGTATATGTATTTAAATTATATTAAAATATAGATTAAATGTTACAGTGAATTATAAAATTATCTGAGGTTCTCTATGTGCATTGAGTAATATGCATGATTAATTTGATGTGTCAGCTTGGCTAGGTTATGACAACTAGTTCTTTTGTCAAACACCAGGCTAGATATTTCTGACCAGTATTTACAGTCAGTACACTTTGAGTCAAGATTACCCTCAATAATATGGGTGAGCCTCATCCAATCAGTTGAAGCCTTGCAAAACAGACAGGTTTCCCAAGGAAGAAACAATATTGTCTCCAGACTGCAATGTACAAACTCTGTCTGAGTTTTCTCATCCTACTGGCCTGCCCTGTGGATTTAACCTTATGAAATCAAGACTGTGATATTAACTCTTACCTGAATTTTCAGCCTGAGAGCCTGCCCTACAAATTTGGACTTGCCAGCCCTGCAATTTCATGAGCCACTTCCTTGAAATCTCTGTCTCTCTTTCTCTCTCAATATTCTATTTGTTCTGTTTCTTTGGAGACTAACAAAGTATGCAATGAAGCTTTCAGAATTAACCCATTTCCATTAGATTATTTTTTAATCATTTTGCAACAAAGCTGGGTTATGTAGTTATTTGATGTTCAGTATTCATTTTATAGGCATTGTGGAAGCTGTAGGAATACTCGGATATTCTTTGGGTTATACTATAGGAGCACCCCTAATTAAGGTCTCTGTGCTATCTGTGAATAGTACTTTTGAGAAAAGGTAAGCTGTTTTTTTCCTTTCTTTCTGGTTTTCATTGTATAAAATATTTATTGAATAGATACTGTAGCTTATAAATGTATATTTGATTTATAATCATTATATTTTTAAAAGTATATAAATGTGATTAGTATGCACATATATGTACATATAAATACATCTAAATACACTTTGCTGTTTGAAATGTAATTTAAAAGGTGGCTTATGATGACAGCCTTACTACTAATTCTGCATATAGTTTTTTTAATTGTGTTAAAAAACATATAATATAAAATTTACCATTCTAACCATTTTTAAGTGTATAATACAATAATGTTAGCTATATGCATAATATTGTGCAGCTTATCTCTAAAATTTTTTGTCTTGCAAAGCTGAAACTTTATATCCATTATACAATTGGGACTTCCCTGGCAATCCAGTGGTTAAAACTCTGAGCTTTAACTTCAGGGGGCATAGGTTCAATCCCTGGTCAGAGAATTAAGATTCCATATGCTGTGCAGCACAGCCAAAAAAAAAAAAAATCTAAAAAAACAAGTAAGAAATGATGTTCATTATACAACATTTCCCTCTTCTCCTCAGCCCCTGTTTACTTTCTCTTTCTGAGAGTTTGACTATTTTACTTTACATAAATGGAATCATGAAGTAATTGTCTTTTATGACTAGCTTATTTCACTTAGGATAATGTCTTCAAGACTCATCCATGTTGTGACATATAACAGTATTTCCTTCTGTTTTAAGTGAAAGTGAAGTCGGTCAGTCATGTCCGACTCTTTGCGACCCCATGGACTGCAGCCTACCAGGCTCCTCTGTTTTAAGGATAAATAATATTTCATTGTATGTATGAACCACATTTTCTTTATCTATTTGTCAGCTGACCTTTAGGTTACTTCAACATGTTTGTGTGAATATCTCTTTGAGATTCTATCTTCAATATTTTGGGGATATATATACCCAGATTATTAGATTGTATGGTATTTCTATTTTTAATTTTTTGAGGAACTTCCATATTGTTTTCCACAGTGGCTGTCTCATTTTACATTCCCACTAATAGTGCATAATGCTTCCAGTTTCTCAATATCTTTGCCAACACTTATTATTTTCTCTTTTTTTAAATGGCTATCCTAATAGGTGTGTATGAGGTGATATTTTGTTGTGGTTTTGATTTTCAATTTCCTGATGATTAGTGATGTTCAAATACTTGTTGGTCATTTGTATATCTTCTTTGGAGGAATATCTACTCAAGTCCTTTGCACATTTTTAAAATCAGATTTTTGTTGTTATTGAGTTGACACAGTTCTTTCTATATTCTGGATATTAGCCTTACTCCAGATAAATGGTTTGCCTATATTTTCTCCCATTCTGTAGTTTCTCTGTTCACACTGTTGTTTCCTTTGCTGTCCAGTTTAAGGTCAATGTAGCCCCATTGCTCTAATCTTATTTTTGTTGCCTGTGCTTTTGGTGTCATATCAAAAATTCCCAAAATCAACACCATGAAGCTTTTCTCATATATTATCTTCTGGGAGCTTTATTGTTGCAAGTTTTATGCTTAGATATTTAATCCATTTTGAGTTATTTTCATACATATTGTCAGGAAAGGATCCCACTTCATTCTTTTGCACATGAATATTCAGTTTTTGCTGCACCATTTATTCAAGAGGCTATCCTTTCCATGTTGCATATTCTTATTCTTCTTGTAAAATATGATTTGTCTCATACTAATGAGAATATATTACTTGGATCTTTATTCTCTTCCATTGTTCTAGATTCTGGAACCGGTACCATACTTTATACCAGTACCATACTGTTTTGATTACTATAGCTTTGTAATATATTTTGAAACCAGGACATATAAAGTCTCTGACTTTGTTTTTTCTTTCTCAGGATTCTTTTGACTATTTGGAGTCTTTTGAGATTCCATATGAAATTTTAGGATTTTTTTCTGATTCTGTGGAAAATTCTGTTGGGGTTTTGCTAGGGATTGCATTGAATCTGTAGGTCACTTTGGGGATTAAGGGCATTTTAGCTATACTGAGTTTCAGATCTATGAGCATGTCTTTCTTCCATTTATTTGTATCTTCTTTAATTCTTTCAGCAATGTTTTGGAGTTTTCAGTGTACAAGTCTTTGCCTTGCATGTTGCTCATTGTTAGTGTATAGAACTACACTTGATGCTTTTAACCTGTGATGTTGGAGAAGACTCTTGAGAGTCCCTTGGACTGCAAGGAGATCCAACAGTCCATCCTAAAGGAAATCAGTCCTTAATATTCACTGGAAGGACTGATGCTGAAACTGTAGCTCCAATACTTTGACCACCTGATGTGAAGAATTGACTCATTTGAAAAGACCCTGATGCTGGAAAAGACTGAAGGCAGGAGGAGAAGGGGATGGCAGAGGATGAGATGGTTGGATGGTATCACTGATACAATGGGCATGAGTTTGAGTAAGCTCCAGGAGCTGGTGATGGACAGGGAGGCCTGGAGAGGTGCAATCCATGGGGCTGCAAAAAGTTGGACATGAATGAGTGACTGAACTGAATGGAACTGAACTTCTTGAAAGGAAAGGTGTGACAAACCTAGATATTGTATTTAAAAGGAAATATCACTTTGCTGATAAATGTCCATATAGTCCAGGCTATGGTTTTTCCAGTAGTCATATACATATGTGAGAGTTGGATTGTAGAGTAGGCTAAGTGCCAAAGAATTGATTCTTTTGAACTGTATGATGGTGGAGAAAACTCTTGAGAGTCCCTTGGACAGCAAGGAGATCAAACCAATCCACCCTAAAGGAAATCAACCCTGAATATTCATTGGTAGACTGATGACAAAGCTTAAGCTCCAATATTTTGGCCACCTGACGTGAAGAACTGACTCATTGGAAAAGACCCTAATGCTGGGAAAGATTGAAGGCAAAAGGAAAATGGAGCATCAGAGGATGAGATGCTTAGATAGCATCACCTACTCAATGAACAGGAATTTGAGCAAGCTCCAGGAGATAGTGGAGGACAGAAAAATCTGTTGTGCTACAATCCATGGGGTCACAAAGAGTGGGACACAACTTAACAACAACAGTAACAACAGCACATATCCTAGGCAAGAAGTTTCTTCTCTACTGTCATTGTCCATTTGGACAGGTGAAACTCCAATACCTTGGCTAGCTGATGCGAAGAGCTGACTCATTTGAAAAGACTCTGATGCTGGGAAAGATTGAGGGCAGGAGGAGAAGGGGAGAATGAGAATGAGAGAGGATGAGATGGCTGGATGACATCACCGACTCAGTGGACATGGGTTTGGGTGGACTCTGGGAGTTGGTGATGGACAGGGAGGCCTGGTGTGCTGCCGTTCACGGGGTTGCAAAGGGTCAGACACAACTGAGTGACTGAACCTAACTGAACTGAATAGAAATCTCATACTCTGAGCTTACAGAAACAGAAATTTACTTCTTATATTTCTGTATGCTGACAAGTCCATGATCAAGATGCTGACAAATTCAGTGTCTGGTGAGATCCTGCTTCCTGGTTCATAGATACAGCTATTTCCTCCCTGTGTCTTTTCATGGGTGAAGGGGCAAGAAGTCTGTCTGGGATTTTTAATCACATTCGTGCAGACTCTACCATCATAACCTAATCACTTCCCCAAAGCTCCTCTTCCTAGAACCATTAAAAGGAATCTTAACATATGAATTTGCAGGGGACACAAATATTCATTCATAACAATGTTTATTCTACCAACAGTGCCTATGCTATCACTACCATTCATATAGATGCCCTGTTCATCCCTGTGGTATCTCATTCCTGTGGTTATCTTTCTAGTCTTTGACTAGGGATATATGATAAGATATGTACATACAAAGGCAGTATGACAGCATGGTAATTACAAAGTTTACTGGTCTTAATCTGCACACCATTATCCAGAAATATCTGACTACATAGAATGGTGTCATAGCTTGGGGCCCTCACTAGGTTTTTAGGTGGAATTTTTGGAGTTTTCTATATGTAATATCATGCCATTTTCACATAGAAACAGTTTTAGTTATTTCTTTCTGATTTGGTTGCCTTTTATTTCTTTCTCTTGCCTAATTGCTGTGGCTAGTTAAGCATCCTTGCCTTTATCTGATCTCAGAAGAAATGCTTTTAGCTTTTCACTGTTCAGTGTGATGTTAGCTGTGTATTTGTCATGTATGGCCTTTTTGATGTTGAGGTATGTTCCCTCCATGGACTTCCTTGGTGGCTCATTGGGAAAGAATTCACATGCCAATGCAGTTTGATCTGTGGGTTGGGAAGATCCCCGGTAGAAGGAAATGGTAACCCATTCCAGTATTCTTGCTTGGGAAATCCTATGGACAGAGCAGTCTGGCAGGCTACAGTCCATGGGGTTGCAATAGAGTCAGACACAATTTAGAGACTAAACAACAAAATGTTCCCTGTATACCCAATCCATTGAGTGTCTTTCATCATAAATGGATGTTGGATTTTCTCAAATGCTTTTTCTGCTTTAATTGGCATGGTCATATGATTTTTATCCTTCATTTTGTTAATGTGGTGAATCACATTGATTGATTTGCAGATGTTGAATCATCCTTGTATCCTTGGAAGAAATCCCACTTGATCATGGGATCAGTTAATATACTGTTAGTTCAGTTTTCTAGTATTTGGTTGAGTATTTTTGCACTGTTGTTCATCACATGTATTGACCTGTAATTTTCTTTACTTGTGGTGTCCTTGTCTGGATTTGATTGATTTAAATTTAACATCAATTTCAGTTTATTTTTGCATATAATATGAGAAATGGGACACATTTATATTTTTTCCTGAAAGGAATATTTATTTATACTGATAACATTTTTTAGTCAGTCCATGATTTTTTAATATTAATTTAATTTTTAATGATATTAAATACCATCTTTATGATAAGTAAAATTTTCCTGTATATATAGATTTTATTCCTGTCTCTGTATCTCTAGTATGTTCCCTGATTTATTTTTTTATTTCATGCCAATACTAAAGGGTTTCAATAACTAAAGCTTTATTGTATTATTTTCTATATTGTTAAATAAGTCCTCATTCATCAAATAAGGGACTGCTTTTACAAAATTGCTCTTCCAGATAAATTTGATAATTATAGGTTATAATAAAATGTTTTGACTTGTAACAGTTGGATTTGTGTGTCAAATGAGAGCAGTTGCATGGTAATAATTGGGACCAATGCATACATATAGTTAGAATACATAGATGGGTTCCAATGTAAAAAGAAAGATTTCCAAAAGATAAAAAGCTGTAATTTTATAAATACTTTAAAAGAGAGAAAAACAGAAATTGTTGAATATTATAATCAACAAGGAAACAGAGCCCAGTGATAATCTGGAGTTGAAACTCCCTGGACATAACATATCCACATGTATATATCCTTACTGAATTATGGATATCAAATTTGTAACCCTGTGTCATTGCAAGTTGGTGTTTGTATCCCTGAATAATGTAGCAATGGATAGGAAGTTGTCCCATCAATGAATAAACTGGGAATATTCTCCATACTCTGTGAAAGTCGAGGCCTAAATGCAGGCTACTCACCAGGTTCTATTGGCAGCAGATCTTGCTGCTATTAGAGTACCACCAAAGCTGGTTCCCGTGGATGTGGACTTTTTCCCACAACAGCTGGTTGGACAGCATCTTAAATGTGTGTGGAACTGAAGATAAATGGCAGTGATGTGGTAATCAGCTTCCCCTCCCTAAATGATAAGTCTCCTCCCTAAATGATATAAAATAATGTCATAACATGAAAATTCCCCACAAAAATCATGGCCTGAGCATAATTAGAAACAAAGAATGTTGAAACTACAAAACAACCGTGACTGAAAAGGGAAAAAAAAATCAACAAAATCCCAGCAGAGAACCCTACACATTTCCATCTTGCTCTGCCCACTGCAAAGCTTTGCGGTTTGCAAAGATAGACCAAGAAAATCCACAGGGGAGATAGAAGACAAAGGCTATCGAAGTGTGATGAGTTAGGATTACTAGAAGGCTAAAACATGCTCAATCTGAGAGTTCAGAGAAGGGACTATAAGAAAAAGATTACCAAGAAATGGTAATGAGTCAGATACCCGGATAAAGGGCCAAGCTTGTTCTAAAGAATTTGACATATGATTTAAAGGGGGTGGTGGATTCATGTCGATGTATGGCAAAGCCAATAGAGTATTGTAAAGTAAAATTTAAAAAATTAATTAATTAAAAAAATAAAGGGGGTAAGAATGATTTTAAAAAGTAGATGAGATTTAGAGTGATACTCTTCTAAATGTGTAACTTCTGTCGGAGAAAGAAGTTTAAAAGGGACAAAGAATTACTGTTCACCACCTGAGCAGATGGGAAAAGTGGGGAAAGGAAAAAATTTAGCATCCTACATGAAAGAAGAGAACCACATAATTGGAGAACTCACAACCACTCAATCTCAGCAAAACAAAGCAATAACAAAGACAAATTAACGGAAAATGCTCTTTCTCTCTCTGTTTAATTATGGCTTTGTAATAAACTATACAAAGTTGAACATTTTCATTTTCTCTATTAAAGTGTTGGAGACAGTGATGATAAAGAACGTTGGCAGCAGAGTTGGTGGAGTTATTTTGTTATTATTGCAGTTATTGCATGGTCTACATTAATACCATTATCATGCTTTCCACAGAGTTTACGAGGTGACTATAAAAATATAATTCATTAAATTAAAGGAGAGTATATTCCTTACCCCTACCCTGATCCCCAATTCTCAGAATATAACTGAATTTCATTACTTTCTGTGTACATTTCTTTCTGTGATGGACAAACAGTGACAAGTGCTAGTATTATCTGAACAAGTAAAGCATGCCACCAAGTAATTACTTTATTTATGTACCAGACTGTCATTAGTACATATTTTTGGTTTTTTGGTCATTCCTGTCTAAAAATGCTTCATGCTATCTAAAATTTTCTTAATGAAAGAAGCATACTTAATCCTATTTACCTATCATGATTTATGTTCTAAGGTAAAGTACTATTACAAGTCTTTGGGAAACACTGGAATATACATGTAACATTAGAGAAATCAAATAGTTTCCTAATGGTAGTAAATTTAATTGGTACAAAATATTTTTAGTAATACCAAATTTGTGCTTCTATATTTTAGGGCTATGCTGTCAAATACTGTAGTCACTATATGTAGCTATTTAAATTTTAATTTAAATTAAAAATCCATTTATTCAATCGTAGGAGCTACATTTTAAAATATTTAATAGCCACATCATAGCTAATGGCTATGATATTGGAGAGTACAGATATGGGAAATTTTCCTTATCACAAAGGTCTTTAGGATAGTACTATTTTAGAAGAGCATGTCTTTTAGTTTATTAGCTTGACTCTGAAAGTGAAAGTGAAGTCACTCAGTTGTGTCCTACTCTTTGGGACCCCAAGGACTGTAGCCTACCAGGCTCCTCAGTCCATGGAATTTTCCAGGCAAGAGTACTGGAGTTGGTTGCCATTTCCTTCTCCAGGGGATCTTCCCGACCCAGGGATTGAACCTGGGTCTCTCACACTGCAGGCAGACGCTTTACCGTCTGAGCCACCAGGGGCCACCAGCTTGACTTTAGCTTGTTCAAAAATAGTTCACTTACCATTTCAGGACCAATTGGGTATATGTTGGAATGTGTATAAATGCTTATTATATGTGTGTTAATTATTTGCACATGTTATAAGATTCTTCTTGTTAATGTATAGGCACAGCAAGGATAAAAGCTGGGAAACGTAAACAGGCTCATATTTTGGACAGAGATCAAACAAAAGATCAGGAATTTGGACCTGGTATCAAGGACTTATTTGCTACTTTTGGGGTAAAGTATTTTATATGAACAAGCAAATTAAATTGACATGTACAATATTTTTGTTGTGGATTTAAGAAAACTATAAAGTGTTCAACTTGAATCTGAATGGAACTTTTGAGGTCTTAATTAACCTACTCATTTTATAGCTAATGGAAAATAGGACCTATTTCACCTATGTGGCACCACTACTAACTTGGTTAGTGTTCAAAGACTGATACCAAGTATTTTTCCTTCTTCTATTGCTTTTAACTTTTATATTATAATGAATTTATTTTTCCTCTATATAAATAAATAAGCCATTTAATAAGATGACAGAGGTATTAGCATTATCTTTTTATTATATTTAAATAACGTAGAAAAGAACTTTAGAAGTTAACAAATACTCTCACAAACAACTTTTTTATTTTTTCATTCAGAAATGTTTTTTTCAAAATGGCCTATAGGACCTTACCCAGTTAAAATTCCTGTCAGCCCTTCTCATGGGTCATGACTGAGTTTTGCTTTTATGAACCTACATGTCAAAGTAACAAAACTAACAAACATGTATTCAGTTTGCTAATACTTTTTTTGAGAATTTATGCATCTATTTTCATCAGAAAATTTGACCCACAGTTTTATTTTTATGTGCTTGTCTTTATCTGATTTTGGTATGAGGGTAATGGTGACCTTGCAGAATGAATTAGAGAATGTTCCCTCCAAAATTTTTTGAGATGGCTTGAGAAGGATAAATATTAGCTCTTATTTATATGCTTGGTAGACTTCTCCTATGAAGTTGTCCAGTCCTGGACTTGTTTGCTGGAAATTTTTTCTTACAAATTCAATTTCACTACTAGTGATGGATCTGTTCAGATTGTTTATTTCTTCTTTAGATTCAGTTTTGGAAGATTGTATGTTTCTAGAAATTTATCCATTTGTTCTAGATTGTCCATTTGTTGGCCTTTATTTGCCATATTCTCTTATAGTTTTCGTATCTCTGTGATATCAGTTGTAATTTTTCCTCTTTAATTTCTTATTTTGTTTATTTGTATCCTCTATCTTTTTTTCTTAATGAACCTAGCTTAAGGCTTATCTTAAAAAAAAAAAAAACAGCTCTTGATTTTTTTGATATTTTCTATTTAGATGGTAGGTTAAATTGTTTGTTTTTGAGATTTGTTTCTTCAAATAGGACTGTATTGCTATGAACATCCCTCTTTGAACTACTTTTGTTGCATCCCATAGAGTTTGGAATTTGTCTTTTTAATTTTCAATTTTCTCTGTACCTTTTCTGTTTTCCTTTTTGATTTCTTCACTGGCCCATTGATTTTCTAGTAGCATGTTGTTTTGTCTCCACATTTGTGCTTTATCCATTTTTTTCCCCCTATAACTGATTTCTAGTTACATACCACTGTGGTTAGAAAAAGTGCTCAATATGGTTTCTGTCCTCTTAAATTTGTTGAGACTTATTTTGTGGCCCACATATGATCTGACATGAAGAACACTCTGTGTGCACTTGAAAAGAATATATATCTGCTGTTTGGGGATGGAATGTCCTATGGATGTCTGTTAAGCCAAGTAGTCTAATGTGTCGTGTAAGAAAGACCACCATTTCCATATTGATTTTATGTCTGGATGGTGTGTCAATTGATACAAATGGGGTATTAATGTCCCCTACTATTTTTGTATTCTTGATAATTTCTCCTTTTATGTCTGTTAGTGTTTGCTTTGTATATTTAGGTGCTCATATATTCAGTTCAGTTCAGTCACTCAGTCGTGTCTGACTCTTTGCAACCCCATGAATTGCAGCACGCTGGGCCTCCCTGTCCATCACCAACTCCCGGGGTTCACTCAAACTCATGTCCATCAAGTCATTGATGTCATCCAGCCATCTCATCCTCTGCCATCCTCTTTTCCTTCTGTCCCCAATCCCTCCCAGCATCATAGTTTTTTCCAATGAGTCAGCTCTTCGCATGAGGTGGCCAAAGTATTGGAGTTTCAGCTTTAGCATCATTCTTTCCAAAGAACATTCAGGGCTGATCTCCTTTAGAATGGACTGGTTGGATCTCCTTGCGGTCCAAGGGACTCTCAAGAGTCTTCTCCAACACCACAGTTAAAAACATCAATTCTTCAGCGTTCAGCTTTCTTCACAGTCCAACTCTCATAACCATACATGACTACTGGAAAAACCATAGCTTTGACTATACCAATCTTTGTCGACAAAGTGATGTCTCAGCTTTTTAATATGCTGTCTAGGTTTGTCATAGCTTTTCTTCCAAGGAGCAAGCATCTTTTAGTTTCATGCCTGCAGTCACCATCCACAGTGATCTTGGAGCCCCCCAAAGTAAAGTCTGACACTATTTCCATTGTTTTACCATCTGTTTGCCATGAAAGATGGGACCAGATGCCATGATCTTAGTTTTCTGAATTGAATTTTAAGCCAGCTTTTCCACTCTCTACTCTTTCACTTTCATCAAGAGGCTGTTCCTCCTAGTTTTCAGCCTTATGGGTGGTGTCATCTGCATATCTGAGGTTATTGATATTTCTCCCGGCAATCTTGATTCCAGCTTGAACTTCATCCAGCCTGGCTTTTCACAGGATGTATTCTGCATATAAGTTAAATAAGCAGGGTGACAATGTACAGCCTTGATGTGCTCCTTTCCCAATTTNCTGACTGTATAGAGCATATCCATCTTTGACTGCAAAGAATATAATCAATCTGATTTCACTATTGACCATCTGGTGATGTCCATGTGTTGAGTCATCTGTTGTGTTGGTGGAAGAGGGTGTTTGCTATGGCAAGGGTGTTCTCTTGGCAAAACTGTTAGCCTTGCTCTGTTTCATTTTGTATCCCAGGGCCAAACTTGCCTGTTACTCCAGGTATCTCTTGATTTCCTACTTTTGCATTCCAGTCCCCTGTGATGGAAAGGACATCTTTTTTTTTNGCAAGGGTGTTCTCTTGGCAAAACTGTTAGCCTTGCTCTGTTTCATTTTGTATCCCAGGGCCAAACTTGCCTGTTACTCCAGGTATCTCTTGATTTCCTACTTTTGCATTCCAGTCCCCTGTGATGGAAAGGACATCTTTTTTTTTGGTGTTGTAGAGGTCTTGTAGATCTTCACAGAACCATACAGTTTCAGCTCTTTGGCATTAGTGGTTGGGGCATAGACTTGGGTTACTGTGATATTGAATGGTTTGCCTTTGAAATGAACTGAGACCATTCTGTCATTTTTGAGATTGCACCCAAGTACTGCATTTTGGACTCTTTTGTTGACTATGGCAGCTACTCCATTTCTTCAAAGGGATTCTTGCTCACAGTAGTAGATATAATGGTCGTCTGAATTAAATTCACCCATTCCAACCCTCTTTAGTTTGCTCATTCCTAAAGTGTCATTGTTCACTCTTGTCATCTCCTGTTTGACCACTTCCAAGTTACCTTGATTCAAGAATCTAACAGGTTCTTATGCAGTATTGTTCTTTAGAGCATCAGACTTTACATTCACCACCAGACATACCCACAACTGGGCATTGTTTCTGCTTTGGCTCAGCCTCTTCATTCCTTCTGGACCTATTTCTCTGCTCTTCTCCAGTAGTATAATATCTTTTTGCCTTTTCATACTGTTCATGGGGTTCTCAAGGCAAGAATGCTGAAATGATTTGCAATTTCTTTTTCCAGTGGACCACAGTTTGTCATAACTCTCTACTATGACCCATCGTCTTGGGTAACCCTATAGGACATGGCTCATAGGCTTGTAGTGATCCTATAGGACATTACGTTACACAAAGCTGGGATCTATGTGATCATTTTGGTTAGTTTTCTGTGATTGTAGTTTTGATTCTATCTGCCCTCTGATGGTGGAGAAGGCAATGGCATCCCACTCCAGCACTTTTGCCTGGAAACTCCCATGGATGGAGGAGCCTGATAGGCTGCAGTCCATGGGGTCGCTGAGTCAGACACGACTGAGCGACTTCACTTTCACTTTTCACTTTCATGCATTGGAGAAGGAAATGGTAACCCACTCCAGTGTTCTTGCCTGGAGAATCCCAGGGATGACGGAGCCCAATGGGCTGCCGTCTGTGGGGTCGCACAGAGTCGGACACGACTGAAGCGACTTAGCAGCAGCAGCAGCCCTCTGATGGATGAGGGTAAGAGGCTTGTGCAAGCTTCTGATGGGAGGGACTGGCTGTGGGGGAAAGTGGGTGTTACTCTGGTGTGCAAGGTCATGCTCTTCCCTGGGTTGGGAAAATCCCCTGCAGAAGGAAGTGGCAACCCACTCTAGTATCTTTGCCTGGAAAATTCCACGGACAGAGGAGCCTGGCAGGGAAGTCACTGAATGATTGGGCATGCAAGGGCATGAATAAATGAAACAAAGAATGTTTATTTTAGTACACAATAAGACCTGATATAAAGCCATAGTGATTAAAAAAAGAAAAGGTAGTATTTCCTCAGTACAAATAAACAGGCCAGTGGAATGGAAAACCCAGCTACAGGTTAGTGTATATAAGAACTTGTCATATGATAGAGGAGGCACTCCGAAGATAACTGTTCAGTAGGTATGATGACTAAGTTGGTTCTTTGTGTGGTAAAGTGAAATTGGCTGTCTACTTCATATTATGCAAAAAGGTAATTTCTAGGTTAATAGAATGTGACTATAAAAAATGACAAAGTCAAGTTTAAACTGAAAGAAACACCTTGCAATATAAGGATATGAAAATAATAGACAAGATTTGTAATAGTGTCAAATATGTACTTATTTATGGATTGATTACATTAAGACATTAATGTAATTATGATTTCTTAAGTACATTACATTAAGATTTCTGTTCAATGAAGGAAGCTGTAGACAGTATTAAAAGGTGGGTGACAGATATCTAAATCCAACACAAGATTAGTATTTAGAATAAATTAGAGTTCTTGGAAAATCTACAGAAGAATTTCAGGAAGCATATAAACAGCCAGTTCATACTCCCAAGTGAATACTAAATAGCTAAGAAATTATATGAAGAAATGCTCAGTTATATATTTGAAGGTAGAGAATTATAAAATATAGCACTGTAATAATATGTATTCATCAGAATGGCAAAAATTTGAAAGCCAACTAATATTAAAGTGTTTGTGATTATGTGGGGTGTGCCAGTTATCTGTTGCTACATGACAAACCACCCCCAAACTTAGTGGCTTAAAATAATAGAGCATCTGTTTTGATCAACTGTAGTGAAGTAAGTCTGAGTGATGAAGTCATCTGAAGGCTTGTTCCAGATATTAGCTTTTGATTCTGGCTGTTTGCTAGAATGCCCACACATGACCTCCCCATCTGGCCTGGTTTTTCTCGGAACATGGTAACCAAGTTCCACGGCCAGACTCCCGAGAGACAGAGTTCCCAGCAGAAGTCATACTGTCAGTTTATGACCCAGTCTCAGAAGTTGTGCAGCATTACTTGCTTTGTGAGGCAGTCAGTCAGGCCTTTTAAAGTTCAACACCTCTTTCTTGGAGAATGGCGAAGTTCTGGAAAGGGATATGAAATCAGAAATATTGCTCTGATGAATTTTAGAAAGTATCAGTCGCTACATGAAGAAAATGGAATTCTCTTATATTACGGTGGGAGTATAAACTGATAATTTTGGAGAAAAATTTGGAGAAATAATGGCATGAGGTAGACCAAATCCCAGAGCCCTAGCAATCCCTGTCTAGTATATATAATTCCAAAGTCGCTCTATCCTATTTCCTTAAGGGTTGCACAGGGATGTTTAATGACATCTTGTTTGCGCCAGTAGGAAGCTCAAGTCGACTTAAGCATTTGACCCAATGGGAGTGGTATTACATTACACTATGTAATGTGTTAAATATAACCCAGAAGATGAATTTGATAAATATTCAGAAAATGATAGATTTGAGAAATGGTGTTTAGGGATAGAAGAAGAAATTTTAAGTTTATTTAAAAATATACAAATATAAAACATCACTGAACATTCTCAAAGATATATACATATCTAAGAAATATAGAAATCAGTTTGGAAATTAACATTCTAGTTCTAGCAGTCCTAGCACACTGCCAGAGTCACAAATAAAAATTATAGGTGGTATGGAGATCAAATAGCAAATAAAAATGGTTCAAACACTACATGTCTTTTACGGTATATTGGTGAATTTTAAGTTTCTGTTTCAATTTTTATATACATATAGTATTGTCAGTTATTGACAAGGATAAACTTTTTGTGGATCAGTCACTAATATACAGATGGGTATATCTATTTTTCTTTACCTAATAAAATAAAATAATTCATATGTAACCTTTCTATTTCAGATTCTGATCAAGAATCCAATATTTATGTACCTCTCTCTGTCGAGAGCTTCAGAATCTTTAGTTATGATCGGAGCATCTGAATTTTTGCCTATATATATAGAAAATCAGTTTATATTATCACCCAATGAGGCAACTACACTTGCAGGTAGACACTTCTACTCATTGTTCTCATTGTGAAATTTTTATGTAAAGTTTTCTTTTATGTATTTATGAAATATTTCAACTAAGTGGGAAGTAGAAGGAGCAGTAGTGTTTGCTTAAATTTTAAATATCTGAATACGGGTTGTTCAACTTTAAAAAATATGCACATTTTCCCATCATTGCATCACTAGTTTTTAACATATAGAAATTTGTAGGACTTCTGCATTTCTCTTTTATCACATTTCTTTTCCTTCCTCTGCAGAGGTAACTTACACCTCTTTTAAAGTTGGAGTTCTTCCTTCTCACACATTTATATATTGTTACCTCTAATGTACCTGTCTACATACAATCTGTTTCTAAAATCTATATCTCATTTTGTTTGTGCTCTTCTGTTACTTTTATCTGAAATTATGTTCATCAGATTCATATTGATCTCTATTTAAGGCATTTTAACATTGCTATGGGATTCTATTTTATGAATACTGTTTCTTTTTCTATATCATGTATATCAACATGAAGTTGCCTCCAACTATTTCACTTTTCCAAACAATGAAGTAACAAATAGACTCGTATACATGTTCCTTGTGCACATTTGTAAAAGTTGATCTATGTTTAGACATCAAAGAGACATTGCTATTAAATACATCAGTTTTATTAGATATTGAGAATTGGTTCTCCAAAAGAGGTTGCAAGTGGAATTAAATGTTTTAACGTTGTAGCATTAATGGGAAATGGTGAATGTGATCATTTATTTTATGTTGTAAAAAATCAGGGATACATACTGTAACTTGCAGGTTACCAGTAAGAGAGTAGTAAAGAGTACATTAACTTGAAATATTTTATTAACAATTTTAAAAAATAAGAAAGGAAAAAAAAGGAACATAAAACATGTAAGCCAAATAAAAACAAAAGTTAATACGTGCAAAAGTTTTGACTTTCAGCCCATTGTTGAGTAGATTTTGTGGTAAAGGGCACACCATTGTTGGATTGCACATAGTCCAAATGCCATACCTGACACAGTTTCAGGGGCCATATGACAGATTTTTCCACAGGTATATCATTTTGTTTGACAATGACTAATATAATTAACAGAGATAGGGACTAGATCACTCAGTTTTTTTTTCATACAGTATTTAATTAAAGCTGATATCAGTAAGACTCCAAAGAACAGGATAAGGCCACCTGCAGTATTGGCCTCAATCATGCTAGCAGAGTTTGGATGCAGCCAGCTGACCAAATTTCTTGGTCCTCAGGATCTACCTTAGACAGCAAGATAACTTTCTGCTTAAGCTTCTGTACTGACTTTTCCACTTAGCCTGAGGTATTCATTCAGGCATAACAGAATGGGTTAGTAATTGCATATATTCTACCCGGGCCTGTGAGGATGAAGTTTTGGGCAATTCAGTCATCCATAACAATGCTGCTCAGTGACTGAGGCTAACCAGAGCGCTTTCCAGGGATGAGGTGTTGTTGATTGAAAATCAGGGACAAGTTTTTTGTACTACCTTTTCTAGTCGGATGACTTGTTGAGTAGTAGAGACAACTGCCTTCAGGGTATGGACAGATAGTGTATCGGTAATCCCTCTGAAAATCCTCCCAGAGTAAAGAAAGTAACTTCATTTGAAAGAAATTCCCACAGCATTCTGAGGGCTATGCGGTCTAGTGGCGGTTTCTTTAAACATTTGTTGCTCTTTTATGACCACCCCCGTGGCTTGACCACACCAATTCCAGTTGACAAGTAAGGCTTGCCAAATGGTTAGTGGTGAGTCTGTTTGGTTCATTTCCAAATGAGAATATCAGTCCATAAAATCAAGTTTTCTGTGAGTCAGGACTTTGATTATGCCAGGAGACCAGTAATAAGCTAAGTGTTAGTGTTTGTCACTCAGTCGTGTTCGACTCCCTGTGACGCCGTGAGCTGCAGCCCACCAGGCTCCTCTCCCCACGGAATTCTCCAGGTAAGAATACTGGAGTGGGTTTCCATTTTTTTTTCCCAGAATAAGCTGATTTGCTTTTAAATGTAGCTGTTTCAGGGTGTCTGTGACTTCTATACAAGCAACAATGCTTCGGAGTGGGGGCTTCCTCCCTTTTTCCAGAGGCTGCAGCACACAAAATCATCAGTCACAGAGCCTTGCAGCGGAAATCGGTTTATTAGGTTTGTGGTATGGGGGCTCAGAGATTAAAACATCTGCCAGCAATGCGGGAGACCCGGGTTCGATCCCTCTCCAGGGAAGATCCTCTGGAGAAGGAAATGGCAACCCACTCCAATATTCTTGCCTGGAGAATCCCATGGACAGAGGAGCCTGGTGGGCTACAGTCCACGGGGTGTAGAGTCGGACACGACTGAGCAACTTGACTTTCACCTCAAAGTATGGAGCATACCACAGCTTGCTGATTAGCATTCAGTGTAGGTCTGTGGGTCAGCTGATATAATAGACCAAAGAGAAACCCTAAGTGAGTTGTCTACTGTGTTCAATACTCAAAAATCCAAAATCCAATGCTAGGCTGGCTTTTGGTTAGGGAAAAGGGAGACAGTTTTTCCTTAACTTCCAGAGGGATAGAGCACTGTGATTCTGTCTGCAAAGTGCCCCAAAACTTGATGAGTGGTCTCTGGATTTTGTTAGGCTTGATCAGTCTTCCTTGCTGATGATGGTGTAATAACACCAAAGTCAGAGCCGTTGAGTCAGGCCTCTCACCCTACAACCAGCTGAGTGTCTTCCATCACTGAAAGCTTTGGGCATCGCAGGTAGTGGCAGTCAAAATAAATCTGCCCCTTGTAGTAAATGGGAGAGGAATTTAGGTACTCCTGAGGGAGTACTGCAGATATATGTTTGTGGCCTTTTAGCATGAATGAAAATTAGTCTTCTTTGGGTGCTAGTGGGGTGCAAAAGAAGACTTTGGCAATGTCCAAGACAATGTATGCAGTGCCAAAAATTTAGTGACATCACCACATACAGGCCATTCAGGGCTGTAGGGACAATGGGATTCAGTTGGTGGTTAATCCACTGTAAACCTCAAACCCCTGGTAACTTTTTTCCACCGGACATAAGGTCTGTTGATGAGACACTGCTTCATTTAAGTCCCTGATCGAAGCTGGGACTTTCCTTTCTCCTCCTGGGGTCCTGGGTTGTTCCTGTTGGGCCATACATGAGGAAAAGGATAGCAATTTCTGTGTTCCACTGTCACTCTTAGAATTTAGAAGTGTGTGCAGTACCGGTGTGCAAAATACAGTCACCGATTCTATACTTTGAAATTGGAACCACAGCATACTATAGAAATATCTGTGAAAATGTAGAACAAAAAGCAATCTGCACGTCTACTTGTAGGATATATAGCATCAGAGGGTAGTAGAGAATTGCCACCCAATAAATAAAGCAGTAATTTTTTAAATACAAAAATTTAAATTTAAATTTTTTTTAAATTTAAAATTATTTGGATACAGTTATTGTTTAAATCTGGTACATTTAAATGAAGACAAATTTTGACCTCTATGTAACTACATACAAAGATACCAATTCTAGGTAGATTGCAGGACTCAATGTGTATGGTAAAACAATAAAGCTTTTTAGAAAAACGTAGGGAAATATCTTCATGCCTTAGAGAAGATAAAGATTTATTAAACAAGACACAAATTACGTAAATATTAAGGAAAAACATGGTATTATGTTAAAATTAAGAACTTGTGTTCCTCAAAGTTCAGCATGAAGAGTGAAAATGCATGTGATACAATCTTTTCAATAGAAATATTCTACAAAGCATTTGGGTCCAGAATATATTAAAAAATATGACAATAATAAAAAGGTAGATAATCCAATAAAAATGGACAAAAAATTTGAACAGGCATTATATAAAAGATGATACTAGTTGGCCAATATTCATGTAAAAATGGGCTCACCTTCAGTGTTTTTTTCAGGGAAAAACATATTAAAATCACAAGGCAATACTAGTACCATTCACCAGAATTGCTAAAATGTAGGAGAAAGATATGTTGGTATGAATGTGGAGCAATTGCCATTTTATCCACTCCTAGTGAGAGTGTAAATTGGTTTATCGTTTTATAAATCTGTTTGACAGTGTCATAAAAATCTGAACCTATACATATCCTCTGACCCAAGAACTCAACTTCTAGTTATATACACAAATTCCTTTCTTAAGAATATATTCAACAGAAATGCAATGTTTACAAAAAGAACATATACATGAATTTTTAAAGTAGCAGCAAAATTTGTTAGTATCACAGTGAGTAAATAAGTTGTGTTGTATGCACATACTAGAATACTATTATTCATCAGTGATAAGGCATGAACTAGTATTATATACAAAAACATCAGTGGATTTTTCAAATATCATGTCCAATAAAAGAAGCTATAATGTATGCATATTTTATGATTCATATTTTATAAAATCTTGTAAGTGCACAAAAAAGCCTCTGGCCTTCTAGTAAATGTTTGATTAATTTTTTTTTACCTGGGTGTGGTTACAGAGTTAAGCCTGCTTTGGAAATTCATCAGATGTAAAATTTCGATTTGTGTATTTTTCTGTACATCAATATGTTTACATAAAAAGTTGCTTGGAAGTTCTGTGCTTTGCAATTCAATTTTCAACCATTTTGTTTCTTTTTAGGGCAGTCCTCAAGGACCCGGTTTTTAATTGTTGAACTTCCAGTNAAAAAAAAAAAAAACAAGAAGGAATTAGGCAGGAGTCAGGAAAATGTATTCTTCACAGAAGTGGTAGCTAGCCCTGTTAACTATGGAAGTAAGTTCAGCCTAAGTGAAGGAGAGACAGTGGGAGGGGACAGAGATAGGTCGGTAGGGGCTGGATCACACCCAGGCCCAGGTCTTCCCAGGTTGCCCAGGCTGGGGGTCTATGTGTTCATAGTGGCAGCTTGAGGGCTGTTATACTCTGCATCTGCCACTTTGCTCATAGGTTGTAGGAATCTCCTCTGGGTCTTTTTTAGTAATCCATCTGTGATGCTTCACCAATTCCCCTAACAGCCAAAGATGCTTAGTCTGGCAAGAACTCTGCCTTAACTGAGCTTTTTAAAAAGCTCCTGTCCAAACTTAAAACTCCAGTACTTTAAGAAGGTCCTAATATTTTTTGTACATTGATCTATGTTGCGTGTCGTGTCTTTTCAGTCAACTCATTATTCTTAAGTTATGTGGTGCATAAACAAGATGTTTCTCTATGTGAAGAAATTTCCTTGAAATTGTAGTTGAAATTATTTAATCAACCAAGCAGATTAGTCTTTGAATGATGTGTGTGTTCTCCTAAGAAATTTAAAATATTATACACAGTATCTACATTAGCCATTTATACTTGGTTATATTTCAGTGTTAATGTGGTTGATTTATTTGCATAGATTTTGGCACCATGAAGAAGACAATGCAATAACAACAAAAATAACCATATTGTCCTTGATAGTTAATTTTACACAGCAACTTGACTGGACTGCTGGGTGCCTAGATATTTGGTTAAACATTGTCCATTGGGGTTGCTATAACAAAAAAGCACAAACTGAGTGGCTTATAAACTACAGAAATGCATTTCTCACAGTTCTGAAAGCTAGAAGTCAGAGATCAAGATACTAGGAGATTCAGTGTCTTTTGGGGGTATGCTTCCTAGACACCATCTTTTTCCTGTTACCTCATATGGTGAAAAGAAGAAGGGCTCTTTCCAGGGTCTCTTTTATATGGGCACTAAACCTGGACATGGAACAACAGACTGGTTTCAAATAGGAAGAAGAGTATATCAAGGCTGTATATTGTCACCCTGCTTATTTAACTTCTATGCAGAGTACATCATAAGAAATGCTGGACTGGAAGAAACACAAGCTGGAATCAAGATTGCTGGGAGAATTATCAATAACCTCAGATATGTCGATGACACCACCCTTAAGGCAGAAAGTGAAGAGGAACTNTGAATTAGTGTTTCCATACCCAGGAGTGTAATTGCTGGATCTTGTGGTAGTTTTGCTTTTAGTTTTTTAAAGAACCTTCATACTTTTGCTGTGTCCCATTGGCTTTGGTATGCTTTCAATTTTATTTCAGGGTATTTAAAAGTTTCTCTTTTGATTTATTTTCTATGACCAATTGGTTGTTTAGTGGTATGTTGTTTAATCTTCACATATTTGTGAATTTTCCAGTCCTCTTCTTGTAAATGATTTCTAGTTTCATACGATTGTGGTTGGAAAAGATGCATGATATAATCCCCAATCTTCTTAAATTTACAAAGACTTGTGATATACGGAGAATTTTTATGTGCACTTGAGAAATATATGTATTCTGTTACTATTGTATGGAATGTCCTGTAAATGCCTGGTGAGTCTTGTATTTCAAACCTATGGCTCAATTTCAGTGTTTCCTTATTGATTTTCTGTCTGAATGTTTTATCCATTGCTGAAAGTGGAACGTCAGAGTCTTCTCGTATTATTGTATTGCCATCTGTTTCCCCCTTTAGGTCTATTAATATTTGCTTTATGTGTTTAGGTGTTCGTGTGTTGGGTGCACAAATATTTACAAGTGTTATATTTCCTTGTTGGCTTGATCCCTTTTTATTGTAAAATGACCTGTTTGTCTTCTTGCAGTCTTTGTCTTAAAGGCTTTTTTGTCTGATATAAGTATAGCTATCCCAGTTTTATTTTGATTTCCATTTGTATGTAATATAATTTTCCATCACTTCAGTTTTAGTCTGTGTGTGTCCTTATATCTGAAGTGAGTCTCTAGTATGCAGCATAAATATGGGGCTTAAAAAAAAATCCATTCAGATACCTCATGTCTTTTAATTGGGGAACTAGTCTATTTACATTTAAAGTGTTTGTTGATAGGTATGTACTTACTGCAATTTTGTTAATTACTTGCAATTTTGTTAATTGTTCTCTGGCTGTTTTGTAGTTCCTGTGTTTCTTCTTGTTTCTTACTCTTCCTTTGTAATTTGATTTTATTTAGTGCTTACACTCTTTTCTCTCTTTCTTTTGTGCATTTTCTATAGGTTTTTGTTTTGTGGTTACCATGTGGCTTATAGAAAGCATATTTATAACAGTCTTTTTAAGCTGATAACAACTTAACCTTGAATGCATAATAAAGCTCTACACTTTTACCTTCCCCCTGCATTTTATGTATGTTTTTGATGTCAAAATTTGTACCTTTTACCTCGTATATCTATAAACAAATTATTGTAGTTATATTTTAATGACTATAATAACTAGATGAACCTTATGTAGAACAGTGGTGGTTTAGTCGCTAAGTAGTGTCTGACTCTCGTGATACCTCATGGACTGTAGCCCATCAGGCTCCTCTGTCCATGGGATTTTCCAGGTAAGAATCCTGGAGTGGATTGCTGTTTCTTTCTCCAGGGGATATTCCCGACCCAGGAACCGAATGCTGGTCTCCTGCACTGGAGGCAGATTCTTTACCAACTGAGATATGAGGGAAGCCCATAGCTCTGTATCTGTAACAGTAACCTTATCTATAATTATACTGACTAAATAGACTTATCACTTAACCAGCCCTGAGTTCTTGGTCGTTCATCAGATCTTTGTGATTGCCCAGGGGTCCTTCTCTGTCTGTAGTCACCCCCAGTAGTTAAGGATGACTGAGATGTGTCAGTGGCTCAAGGGACAAGATGGCAGCTGGCACATAGATGCAGGCAGATGGGAAGCCAGACCCTTAAGCAGTGGAGGAGAAAATATGTAGTTAGGTTGCTTTTAGAGAGAAACTGGGAGATAGGCTTTTTCTGCCTGCTCCCTCTGTGCTAAGCTTGAGTTTATCACTGCAGAAGGGGTGTTCTTATGCCTATTAATAACTGTTTTTTTGTTTACAGTCCTGTGAATACAAGGCCCATTGGCTGTCACAGCCAAGTGATCCCGGGACCTGTCCCTTCCTTGGGCAGCAGTCAGAAAAGCTGGGATGGCAGATATGTGTACTTGCTCCTTCCAGGGAGACTGGCCATTTGTACTGGGCTAGAGTGAGAAGTCAAAGGTGGTGTCTGATGTCTTCCCTAGTCTCTGGGAAGATCACAGTCCGCTCCCAGATACCTGAGAATATACAACAGACAGCACAAGTCTTGTGAAGCTTAAATATTTGCTGTCTGGCTCCTTATAGAATGTATTCATTGATTCCTAATCTAAACCTGCCTATTTAAAGGCAGCGATTGTCAGATTCTTTAAAAAAGTAAACCTAAGCTAAACTCAGTCTAAATGAAATCTATAATAAATTGAAAGTCAAAAGATGAAAAAATCATGACATACAAACACTAAACAAAAGAAATCTAAAATAAATGTATTAATATCAGGCTTTAGAATCAAGAAACATTGATAAAGAAACATTGCAAAATTATAAAATGGTCAATATACAAAGAGCAAACAATTCTACTTAAATGTACAGCTAACAACAGAGACTCAAGATCTAAGGGGAAAAAGCTAGTAAAACTGAAAGAAAAAAGATAAATCCAAAAATATACTTGAAAACTTTATTACTACTCTCTCAAGGGAGATAAAAAGTACTGAATAACACAGTTAGTCAGCTTAAACTAATTTATACTTATGGAACACTCCAGTCAACAGAAGCAGAATATCTTTTCTCTTTGAATAAAATGGAATATATACCAAAATAGGCCATATTTTGGGTTATAAGACAGACTNCTTTTACCTTCCCCCTGCATTTTATGTATGTTTTTGATGTCAAAATTTGTACCTTTTACCTCGTATATCTATAAACAAATTATTGTAGTTATATTTTAATGACTATAATAACTAGATGAACCTTATGTAGAACAGTGGTGGTTTAGTCGCTAAGTAGTGTCTGACTCTCGTGATACCTCATGGACTGTAGCCCATCAGGCTCCTCTGTCCATGGGATTTTCCAGGTAAGAATCCTGGAGTGGATTGCTGTTTCTTTCTCCAGGGGATATTCCCGACCCAGGAACCGAATGCTGGTCTCCTGCACTGGAGGCAGATTCTTTACCAACTGAGATATGAGGGAAGCCCATAGCTCTGTATCTGTAACAGTAACCTTATCTATAATTATACTGACTAAATAGACTTATCACTTAACCAGCCCTGAGTTCTTGGTCGTTCATCAGATCTTTGTGATTGCCCAGGGGTCCTTCTCTGTCTGTAGTCACCCCCAGTAGTTAAGGATGGCTGAGATGTGTCAGTGGCTCAAGGGACAAGATGGCAGCTGGCACATAGATGCAGGCAGATGGGAAGCCAGACCCTTAAGCAGTGGAGGAGAAAATATGTAGTTAGGTTGCTTTTAGAGAGAAACTGGGAGATAGGCTTTTTCTGCCTGCTCCCTCTGTGCTAAGCTTGAGTTTATCACTGCAGAAGGGGTGTTCTTATGCCTATTAATAACTGTTTTTTTGTTTACAGTCCTGTGAATACAAGGCCCATTGGCTGTCACAGCCAAGTGATCCCGGGACCTGTCCCTTCCTTGGGCAGCAGTCAGAAAAGCTGGGATGGCAGATATGTGTACTTGCTCCTTCCAGGGAGACTGGCCATTTGTACTGGGCTAGAGTGAGAAGTCAAAGGTGGTGTCTGATGTCTTCCCTAGTCTCTGGGAAGATCACAGTCCGCTCCCAGATACCTGAGAATATACAACAGACAGCGCAAGTCTTGTGAAGCTTAAATATTTGCTGTCTGGCTCCTTATAGAATGTATTCATTGATTCCTAATCTAAACCTGCCTATTTAAAGGCAGCGATTGTCAGATTCTTTAAAAAAGTAAACCTAAGCTAAACTCAGTCTAAATGAAATCTATAATAAATTGAAAGTCAAAAGATGAAAAAATCATGACATACAAACACTAAACAAAAGAAATCTAAAATAAATGTATTAATATCAGGCTTTAGAATCAAGAAACATTGATAAAGAAACATTGCAAAATTATAAAATGGTCAATATACAAAGAGCAAACAATTCTACTTAAATGTACAGCTAACAACAGAGACTCAAGATCTAAGGGGAAAAAGCTAGTAAAACTGAAAGAAAAAAGATAAATCCAAAAATATACTTGAAAACTTTATTACTACTCTCTCAAGGGAGATAAAAAGTACTGAATAACACAGTTAGTCAGCTTAAACTAATTTATACTTATGGAACACTCCAGTCAACAGAAGCAGAATATCTTTTCTCTTTGAATAAAATGGAATATATACCAAAATAGGCCATATTTTGGGTTATAAGACAGACCTTTACAGTATAAAAGGACTGAAACTATACAGAACACTAAACCACAACACAATCAAACTATCATCAAACAGCAATAATAAGACAATCTCTAAATACTTGGAAACCGATAACACACTTCTAAGAACCCACAGATCAAAGAAGTCTGAAGAGAAATTAACAGAAAATGCATTTACCTGAATGAAAATGAAAATAGCACATACCGCAATTGTGGGACCAAACTAAAACAGTATTGAGAGGGAAATTTATAGTACTAAATGCATACAAAAAAAATAGGAAATATCTCAATAATCTAAGGTCACACCCAAGAACTTAAGAGCAAAATAAACTCAAAAGAAGCAGAAGGAAGCAAATAATAATACAAGTAGAAATCAATCCAACAAAAAAACACCTTATTCTTTTAAAGATCAATAAAATTGACACATCACTAGCAAGATTAACAAAGAAAAAAAAGCAGAAAACATACAATTTACCATTATGAGGAATAAAATAGGCAATAACTATCTTCATAGATATTTAAAGAATAATAAGGGCCTACCAAAAGTAACTCCACGCATGTAAATTTGACAGGTAATATGGAATAATTCTTGAAAATGGAAAAAAAAAACTCACCCAAAATGAACTCGATAATTTGAATAGTTATAGAAGGAACTATTAAACAAATTGAATCCACCATTTACAAAGTACCCCCAAAACATATTCTGGCCCAGATGATTTCACTGGAGAATTCTACCAAATATTTAAGGAAATAACAGTGATTCTACACAGTATCTTCTAGAAAGTATAAAAGGAAGGAATACTTCCTAACTTGATTGATGAGGCTGGTATTGTTCTGATAGCAAAGCCAAAGGCAGTTAAAAAAAAATGGATCACACAGAACAATATCTCTCATAAATTTAGATGCAGTAGCATCAACAAAACATTAGCAAGTTAAATGCAACAATATATATTACAAATTTATACAAAAACTATACCTTCCTGGTGCCTAATATTCCTCATCTCTCCTGTTTAGGGCTCGTTCAGTGTACATGTCAGTCAGGGCCTTGCCTCATCTATCCCTTCTTCAGCGAGTCTTCCAGACCCAGGAATCAAACTGGGGTCTCCTGCATTGCAGGCAGATTCTTTACCAATTGGGCTATCAGGGAAGCCCCCTAAGTTAACCCAAAGGAGATACATACAAGTCTTCTCATCAGCAGGTATATGAGTTAGACTCATCTGATTGGACTGCTCCCTCAAGATGAGAAAGTAAGAAAAAAGCCCATGGTCAGCCAGAGATTACCTGCAGCAGCCAGTGTGAAACTGGATACTGCAGTGCATCAGATCCCGGGAGTGGAGGCGTGGGGGACATCTCGCTAAGATTAGTCTTGTAATGTACTTTTGCTTGCCTTTTTTGGGTTCTTGATGGTTTTTAGAATCTACTTTTTGAGGTTTCTTACTTATTTCTATGAGCTCTTTGACATACTCTGAATAAATTCATGCACTTTACCCAGAATTAGTTCATGCTGCCTATATTGGTTCAAATACATAGTTTATAAAAAAAAAAAAAGATAGTCTTAATTATTTAAAATATAGCTACTTTTTCAAATTACTAATAATGTAAATTAAGATCCTTTGATTTCCTTATAAATTTATATTTAGCAATTGTTCTGGATTTCCACTTTCAGCCAAGATGGAATAACACATTTCCCCTACTACAAAAGCCAACCAAAATTTTGACAAAAATTGAAACAGTGGTTTACATGACAGAGGACTCGGTCAGTGAAAGACAGTGATACATGAGAGGTAGGAAACATTTAAGGTGAGCCTTATAATTCCTCCACCTTACTGCCTTAAGAGGGTTTTGAGGTCATGGTACAGGAAGGGGGAACCATACAGATTCTGTCAAACTCCCTGAGTTGAAGCAATTAAACTGAGAGTCTAGAAAAAATCAGTGCAGCTAGAGTTCAGAGGATAGTATACCAGAAGACACAGTGTATCTACAGAGGAAGTATGAAGCATCATACTAACTAGCATATATGTGAGTAAAGTAGCTGAGTCTAAGGCTACAAAGGAAAAAAAATAATTAAAGCAAGCAGAACCCATCACACACACACTGTTGAGGTTAGTACCTGTTCTGACCAGTTAGACTGGGAAACCTCCAAAATCACAGAGCGTATAGAACACAGAAGGATCTTGCCTCAGTAATGGGTAATTAGCTCTAAACTGAGCACTACTTTGGCTGTAACAAGTCTTGGAAGCAAGAGCTCAAAAAGGCAAAGCATTTACCTATAAATCAGCTGCATTCCAGAACAAAGCTTATTTATAAAAATACAAAAATGTCTAATTTCCAAAATGATGAAATTTACAAGACCTAATAACCCTTGAAAAATTAAAAGAAATTCAAATCAGCAGAAAAATACAACCCGTAATGATTAGCAAAATTACAGACCCATAACTGATGTATATGTTAAGATTATCAGAGAAGAATGTTAACACAGTTATTATACCAGTAATCCATATGATAAAAATTCAAGTAGAAGACAATTTAAAAATCCAAATAAAGGTTTAACCACTGCAATAATGTAAGAAAAAATAAACAAAAAGCATGAGAAGCAAAACTCTGTTGTCAACACCACTGCCTATGTAGAAAATCCAAAAAAACCACTATAATAAAATGAACTTAGCAAGTTTGTAAGATACTAAGCAATCCACAAGAATCTATGTCATTCATATATGCTACCTACAACTGTAGAAACAAATATTAAAAATAGTATTAACTCCCATAAGGCTATCAATTGACTTTTCAACAGAAACTCTAGGCCAGAAGGGAGTGGCTTAATGTATTTAAAGTGATGAAAGGGAAAAAACCTAATACTATACCAAAAAGGGCTTTTATTCAGATGTGATGGAGAGATAAAAAGTTAGATAAGCAAAAGCTAAAAGAGTTCAGCACCACTAAACTAGTTTAATAAGAAATATTAAAAGGACTTCTCTAACTGAAAAAGAAAAGGCCATTACTAGAAACATGAAACTTACAAAAGGAGAAAACTCATTGGTGACAACAATATGAAGGGAAGACAGTAAATCAACCACATATAAATTAGTAGAAAGACTAAAAGACAAAACTAATAAAATTATATCTGCAATAAATAGTTAAGGGGTACACAAAAAGATGTAATCTAGGTAAAAAAAAGGAAACATGGGTGGAGCAAAAATGCAGTGTTATTAAAATGTATTTGAACTTGAGATAAATAACAAAATAATGATGTGTGTGTCTCTGTGTGTACCTACCTTATGGTAACTGAAAATCAAAAATCTCTTAGTTACACAGACATATACACAAGAAAGGAATCCAAACATAACATGAAAATAGTCATCAAATCACAAGGGACGAGAGCAAAAGAAGAGAAAGGAACAAAAAAGACCCACAGAAACAAACCCCCCAAAGTGAACAAAATGACAGTAAAGTACATACCTAGTAATAATTTCTTTAAATGTCAATGTTCTAAATACTCTAATGAAAATATATAGAGCGGCTGCAAAGGATTCAAACCAGGATATAAAAACTACTAGAGCTCATCAGTGAATCTGGTAATGTTGTAGGGTATACATTTAATACACAGAAATCTGTTGCATTTCTATACACTAACACCATACTATGAGAAATTTAGAAAACAATCTCCAGCTTCCCAGGTGGTCCGGTAGGTAGGAATCCACCTTGCAGCACAGGGGACGCTGGTTTGATCCCTGGTCTGGGAAAATCCCACACGCTGTGAGGCAGTTAGGCTGTGACCACAACTGCTGAGCCTGTGCGCTGAGTCCACAAGCCGCAGTTACCGAGGCTCAGAGACCGTGCTCTGCAACAAGAGAAGCCACTGAAATGAGAAGCCCGCACGCTGCAGTGAAGACTAACCCACACTCACTGCAACTAGGGAAAGCCTGCACACAGCAAGGAAGACCCAGCACAGCCAAAAACAAATACATTTTTAAAAATTAAAAGGAAAAGAAAACGATCCCATTTTAAATGCATTACAAGAACAACATACCTAGAAGTAAATCTAAGAAGGTAAAGGACTTGTACTCCGAAGACTGTAATGGACAATGATGAATGAAATAGAAGATGACACACACAGATGGAAAGCTAGACCATGTTAATGGGTGAAATAATTAATATTGTTAAAATGACCATACTACCCAATGAGAACTTCAGATTCAGTGCAATCCCTAAAAATATCAATGACATTTTTCAGAGAACTAGAACAACTAATGCTAAAATTTGTAAGGAAACAAAAGACCCTAAGCAGCCAAAATAATCTCATGAAAGAAGAAATCATGCTCCCCTGATTTCAAACTATACTACAGAGCTACAGTCATCAAAACGTATAGCACAGGCAAAAACCGACACATAAATCAGTGGAAATAAAACCAATCTTATATGGACAATTAAGCTACAACAATGAAGGTATATACAGTGGGGGAAAACACAGCTTCTTCAACAAATGGTATTGGGAAAACTGGGCAGCTACATGCAAAAGAATCGAACTGGTCTACTCTCTCATACCATAAACAAAAATAAATTCAAGGTGGATTAAAGACTTAAATGTAAGACCTGAGATCACAAAAGTACTGGAAGGAAACAGGCAGTACACTCTTTGATCAGGCCTAGTGATAGTTTTGGATGTCTCCTCAGGCAAAGAAAACAAATAAAAAATAAACAAATGGGACTACATCAAATTAAAAATCTTTTGTTCAGTAAAAGAAAGCATCAGCAAAAGATAAAGGCTGTGTACTGAATGGGAGAAGATATTTGCAAAGGATATATCTGATAAAGGATTTATATCCAAAATATACAAAGCATACATACAAGTTTAGTTTCTACTCCTGGGTATTTAGCTGAAGAGAAGAAAAGCACTAATTAGAAAAGATATATGCACCTCAGTAATTATTGCGGCATTATTTACAATAGCCAAGGTATAGAAACAACCCAAGTGCCTATGAATAGATGAATGTATAAAAAAAGATATAACACAAAGGCAGTGGAATATTAGTCATAAATAATAATGAAATCTTGCCATTTGTAACAATGAAGATGGAAATAGAGGGTATTTAAATATAAGTTAAATATGTCAAAGGAAAGCACTGTATGATTTCACTTATGTGTGGAATCTATTTAAAAACGAATGAACAAACATCACACAACAGAAATAAACACAGAAAACAAACAAGTGCTTGCCAGAAAGAAGGGAGTTGAGGGGAGGAATTAAATAGGTGAGGGAGTTTAAGAGGTACAAACTTTTAGTTGCAAAATGAGTGAGTCACAAATATGAAATGTGCAGTGTGGTCATTATAGTCAATGACTGTGTAATATCTTTGTGTGGTCATGTACTATAACTAGACTTAGTGTGATGTTAAGTTTGAAGTGTATAGAAAACCACATCACCATTCTGTGTAATAGGAACTAACAGTGTTGTAGACCAATTATACTTCAAAAATCAACCAACCAATCAACTAACTAACTCATAGAAACACAGATCAAATTTGTTACTAAGTCAGGGGCTTAAGGGAACAGAAACTGAATGAAGGCTGTGGAAATGTACAAGCTACCATTTATATATAAGTACTACAGATGTAATGGACACTAGACAAATGCAATTAATACTGCTACATGTTATAGATTAAAGTTGTTAGAGTAAGTTCTAAGAGTTCTCATTACAAGGAAATTTTTTTTCTTTATTTAATTTTATATTGATGATGGATGCTCACTAAACTTATTGTGGTAATCATTTCATGGCATATGTAAGTCTAATAATTATGCTGTACACCTTAAGTTTATAAAGTATAAATTATATCTCAATAAAACTAGAAAAGCTTAAAAAATAACATTAACAATACTATCAAGCAAGAAAAAATTCTGTAGAAGGAAAGATCAGTATTCAAAAATCTTTGGTATTTTATACACTACCTACAAACAAATTGAAATTGATATTAAACAACAATACCNAAAACTAGAAAAGCTTAAAAAATAACATTAACAATACTATCAAGCAAGAAAAAATTCTGTAGAAGGAAAGATCAGTATTCAAAAATCTTTGGTATTTTATACACTACCTACAAACAAATTGAAATTGATATTAAACAACAATACCATTAGCAATAATATCAAGAAAAATAAAAATTTAAAGATAAATATGATAGAAAATATAAAAACTCTTATACAATGATTACTGTAAAACATGCTGAGAGAAATTAAAGACCTAAATTTTAAAATGAAGAGATATCCAATGTTGGTGGATTAAAAGACTCAATATCTTTAAGATGTTAATCTTCAGATGTTAATACAAAAATTAATGTGTGTATTCGATGTAATCACAACCAAAATCCTAGTGAGCTTCCTTCTTTAGATATTGGAAAAATGACATTTGAATTCATATAGTTATGCAAAGGACCTAGAAAAACCACAGACAAACAATTCTAAAGAACAAAGATGGAGGACTAACACTTTGATTTCAAGACTTATTATAAAGCCACAATAATCAAGAAAGTAGTATTAGTGTAATATAGACAAGTCAGTGGAACAGAATAAAGTCCAAAAGTACACAANAGCTTTCTTGCTAGGCATCAAAGTCATGACGCAAGAGAACTCACAACTTCTTGAGCAAGAAGGTTAGTCACTAGATATGCTAGTTCTGAGAACCCAGATATGTTAGTTCTGAGAACCTAGCTTTAATGTCTTTGGAGTGGTATTTATTTATTTACTTACTTATTCATTTTTTTAAAAGATATCATTCACTTTTATCTGAAAGTGATACTGTTGCTGGGAAGATGTTTTCTCTGTGGCTATACAGAGATTTCCCTCAGGCAGCACACAAGTATGCCTCTAGATTTGGGGTCTTCTGAAGCTAGGGCTGCTACAAACATACCAAAGCATTTACTTTTTCAGTTATTTCTCTCAAAACTAATTTTTCAGTCATTGAAAATTTCAGAATTTTAAATCTTTGGGGAGATACATTGGATTCACAAAATCAGTATTTAGAATCTCTGTTTTAAATACTTCCTCCTAATCTTTTAATTCAGAAATTAACAAAAATGTCGAGATGTCAACTAGATCAGGGGTCCTCAACCCTTAGGGCATGGACCAGTACTGTTGGGTGGCCTGTTAGAAACCAGGCCACACAGCAGGAGATGAGCGGCAGGTGAGCAAACGAAGTTTCTTTTGTATTTGCAGTCATACTGCATTGCTCGCATCACCATCTGAGCTCTGCCTCCTGTGAAATCAGTGGTGGTGTAATACATGTCATGTACTTGAGCCATACCCCCACCCCCTGCCGCCATCTGTGGGAGGATTGTCCTCCCTGAAACTGGTCCCTGATGCCAAAAAGGTTGAGGACCACTGAACTAAATAAGAGCATGCATACCATTCTAAGATGAGAATCTGCTAGGTTTTTTTTTTTAATATCTGCAAGAATAAGGATTTTAAAAAACACACGATTGTGTTTCCAGTTTTTAACAATCCCATTAAAAAATATAAAGCAAAATAAAGTAAAAAATAAAAATTAAAAAAAAATCTTAGATAATTTAAAATGGTATGTTTAGAGGGATGATGACTAAGTATGTAAGTTTAAGTTTGGGATAAAAATCATTCTGATTCCAGCCTATAGTGTTTTCATGGAGAATTTATCATCATTTCATTTTTGATAGGGACTCTACCTGGACCAGTAATTTTTAAAATAATAAGAGAAACTTCTTGCATCTTTCGGGATACTGAGCACTGTGGAAGCACTGGAAATTGTTGGATCTATTACAAGACAAAAATGGCCTACCTATTGGTAGCAGTATGTAAGTGATATCTATTGAAGAATGTCAGGAAGTAAAATTGTTTTTTTTTTTTTTAACTTATGGCTGTTTGGAGTAAGGCATAGTCATAATAAACTAAGAACAAGTGGATACTTTAATTATTAAGGAAACCTTATGTTATTATATACAAAAATATTTTAGAAACTACATTACTATGGAATTTATGTAAGTATTTGAAATGCTGCATCACATATAAAGTTGTTTTTTGTTAATCTAATGCAATTAAGCATCCAGTCCCTCTGTAGGACAGTGCAGATGTAGAACACTGCCATTGCCACAGAAAGTTCTATGCACACCACTCTTCCAGGGCAAAACTTATTCAAAAGGGATCTGGGAACCCTGGGAGCCCACATTAAACTTTGTGTATTTTTGAAATCCTAAAATTCTGTTTGTACAGCCAAGAATCTGCAATAGAGGAGGACTGTGGCATTCCTCAGATCCTCAAAGCTTTATCACTCAAAAAAGTTAGGAAAAACGCATTTTATCAGTCTGTCGGTTCTCTTCGGTAGCAAGGAAATTCATCAAGAGACTTCGTCAAGTCTGAGTTTTTTGGTAAAATTTTTATAGAAAATATAAAGAAAGAGCACATATTATAAATGTATAGCTGAACACTTTTTTATAAAGTGAGCATATGTATCATTAGCACTCAAATTAAGGAACACAGTATATTAGAATTAATACATGAATTTAGTAAAGTTGCTTAGTATACAATCAATACACAGAAATCATGTGCACAACCAAATACGGAAATAATCTAAAAAATACAGTAACATTAAAAAATCAAGTACCAAGAAAAATTTTGTTGCAAGTCGTATAAAACCTCTACACANCAATGCCAAAGAATGCTCAAACTACTGCACAATTGCACTCATCTCACACACAGGTAAAGTAATGCTCAAAATTCTCCAAGCCAGGCTTCAGCAATACGTGAAGTGTGAACTTCCTAATGTTCAAGCTGGTTTTAGAAAAAGCAGAGGAACCAGAGATCAAATTGCCAACATCTGCTGGATCATGGAAAAAGCAAGAGAGTTCCAGAGAAACATCTATTTCTGCTTTATTGACTATGCCAAGCCTTTGACTGTGAGGATCACAATAAACCGTGGAAAATTCTGAAAGAGATGGGAATATCAGACCATCTAACCTGCCTCTTGATAAATCTGTATGCAGGCCAAGAATCAACAGTTAGAACTGGCCATGGAACAACAGACTGTTTCCAAATAGGAAAAGGAGTACATCAAGGCTGTATATTTTCACCCTGCTTATTTAACTTCTATGCAGAGTTCATCATGAGAAACGCTGGACTGGAAGAAACACAAGCTGGAATCAAGATTGCTGGGAGAAATATCAATAACCTCAGATATGCAGATGACACCACCCTTATGGCAGAAAGTGAAGAGGAACTTAAAAGCCTCTTGATGAAAGTGAAAGAGGACAGTGAAAAAATTGGCTTAAAGCTCAACATTCAGAAAATGAAGATCATGGCATCCAGTCCCATCACGCCGCAGGAAATAGATGGAGAAACAGTGGAAAGAGTGTCAGACTTTATTTTGGGGGCTCTAAAATTACTGCAGATGGTGATTGCAGCCATGAAATTAAAAGACACTAACTCCTTGGAAGGAAAGTTATGACCCACCTAGATAGCATATTCAAAAGCAGAGACATTACTTTTGCTATTAAGGTCCATCTAGTCAAGGCTATGTTTTTTCCTGTGGTCATGTATGGATGTGAGAGTTGGACTGTGAAGAAGGCTGAGCGCCGAAGAATTGATGCTTTTGAACTGTGATGTTGGAGAAGACTCTTGAGAGTCCCTTGGACTGTAAGGAGATCCAACCAGTCCATTCTGAAGGAGATCAGCCCTGGGATTTCTTTGGAAGGAATGATGCTAAAGCTGACACTCCAGTACTTTGGCTACCTCATGCGAAGAGTTGACTCATTGGAAAAGACTTTCATGCTGGGAGGGATTGGGGCAGGAGGAGAAGGGGACGACAGAGGATGAGATACCTGATGGCATCACTGACTCGATGGACGTGAGTCTGAGTGAACTCCCGGTATTGGTGGTGGACAGGGAGGCGTGGGGTGCTACGATTCATGGGGTCGCAAAGGGTCAGACATGACTGAGCGACTGAACTGAACTGAACTGAACTGAGATGAGTGCAATTGTGTGGTAATTTGAGCATTCTTTGGCATTGCATTTCTTTGGGATTGGAATGAAAACTGACCTTTTCCTGTGGCCACTGCTGAGGATTCCAAATTTGCTGGCATATTGAGTGCAGAACTTTCACAGCATCATCTTTCAGGACCTTAAACCTAAGCAAAATTGGGAAAGGTAAAAACCCACATCAACATTGCTGTCATTGGGTATGTATATTCAGGGAGGGCTGCCATGACTGGGTATCTGTTCTACAAATGTGGTGGGATCGACAAGACAACAGTGGAAATGTTCAAGAAGGAGGCTGCTGAAGTGGAAGGGCTCCTTCACGTATGCCTGGTTCTTGGACAAACTGAAAGCTGACTGTGCATGGTCTCAGCATTTCTCTCTCTCCCTATGGAAATCTGAGACCAGCAAGTGCTGTGTTACCATCATCGTTGCCCCCGGACACAGAGACTTCATCAAAAACATGGTTACAGGGCCTCCCAGCCTGATTGTGCTGTTCTCACTGTTGCTGCTGGTGCTGGTGAATTTGAAACCGGCATCTCCAAGAGCGGCATCTCCATGAGCATGCCCTTCTGGCTTGCACTCTGGGTGTGAAACAACTAATTGTTGGAGTTAAAATGGATTCCACAGAGCCAATCTACAGCCAGAAGAGATATGAGGAAATTGTTAAGGAAGCCAGCGCCCACATTAAGAAAACTGACTACAGCCCCGACACAGTAGCTTTTGTGCCAGTTTCTGGCTGGAATGGTGACAACATGCCGGAGCCGAGTGCTAACAGGCAATCGTGGTTCAAGGGATGGAAAGTCACCCGTAAGGATGGCACCCATCCAGGGTGCCCATGGACCACCCTGCTTGAAGCCCTGGAGTGCATCCTGCCACCAACTCGCCCAACTGACAGACCCCTGGGTTTGCCCCTCCAGGATGTCTATAAAGTTGGTGGTATTGGTACCATCCCTGTGGGTCACATGGAGACTGGCATCTCAAACCTGGCATGGTGGTCACCTTCGCTCCAGTCAATGTAACAACTGAAGTGAAGTCTTCAGAAATGCACCGTGAAGCGCTGAGTGAAGCCCTTCCTGGGGACAATGTGGGCCTCCATGTCAAGAACGTGTCTCTCAAAGATGTTCATCATGGCAACATGGCTGGTGACAGAAAAAATGACCCGCCAGGGGAAGCCGCCGGCTTCACAGCTCAGCTGATTGCTTTGAACCATCCAGGCCAGATCAGTGCAGGATGGGCCCCTGTGCTGGGCTGTCACACAGCTCACATTGCTTGCAGGTTTGCTGAGCTGAAGGGGAAGATTGATCGTTGTTCTGGAAAAAGCTGGAAGATGGCCCTAAATCCCTGAAATCCGGCGATGCTGCCGTCGTTGATGTGATTCCTGGCAAGCCCATGTGTGTCGAGAGCTTCTCTGACTCTCCTCCCCGGGCCGCTTTGCTGTGCGTGACACGAGACAGACGGTCGCCGTGGGTGTCATCAAAGCAGTGGGAAAGAAGGCAGCTGGAGCTGGCGAGGTCACCAAGTCTTCCCAGAACGCTCAGAAGGCTAGACGAATGTCATCCCCAATACCTGCCACCCCAAGTCTTAATCAGCGCTGGAAGAACGGTCTCAGAACTGTTTGTCTCAGTTGGCCATTTAAGTTTACTAGCAAAAGACTGGTTAATGATAACAATGCATCGTAAAACCTTCAGAAGGAAACGTTTTGTGGACCATATGTTTTGTTTGTGGCAGTTCAAGTTATTAGTTCTTAAAGTCAGTACATTTTAAGGANGGCCATTTAAGTTTACTAGCAAAAGACTGGTTAATGATAACAATGCATCGTAAAACCTTCAGAAGGAAACGTTTTGTGGACCATATGTTTTGTTTGTGGCAGTTCAAGTTATTAGTTCTTAAAGTCAGTACATTTTAAGGAAAACAACTTGACCAAAAATCTGTCATGGAATTTGAGACCCATTAATAACAAGCTTAATGAGAAACCAGTGTCTTCTTTGAAGGGTCAACACTGTAACTCCCTGTAGTACTACTTTGATAAGAGTTGCTCATAACCTGTTTCTGGTAAAACAATTTTTCTATTAATGGGTTTGTATTTCTAGGGTGGTGCTTCATATTTGTTAACCTTGTGTTGAGAACTCATCTGTTTTAAGAACTTAAAAAGCATTGGTGCAACACTTTCTAGGTTAGGACAGTTGAGTAAAGAGTAACTATGTTTTATATGTAAGCTAGTTTGTAAGGTCAGATTCTATAGTCTGAAAGCTCCTGTTGCATATAAAATTTTGTATGGTTACATAAATAATGAGTAAATCTATGTCATTTAGATTCCCAGTTATCAGGCTGTGCATTCACATTTATAATATTAAGTAGTTAATCTAAAATGTGAGGCTGGAAGAGATGCTGGAAGCTAAATATATTTAATAATAATATAATATATTAATGATATATAATCAATATATATTAATAATATATAATCAATATATATCATAAAAATATATATTAAATAATGATAATTATTAATATAATTTAAATTATATATATTAAATATATATGTAGTCATAAAACAATGGAATGGATAAATTGTGATAACATCAACAATGGAATATTATGAAACAGAAATTTAAAAGCACACGACTTCATAAAATATTAATCACATAAACATAATGTTGCAGGAAAGAAACTAGACACAAATGAATATGCATTGTGTGACTCCACTTACAGAATTTTAACCTGCTATAAATATTCTTCAAAAGCAAATAAAATTAAACTTTTGTCATCAGTGACTTTGAGGAAATATGAGAAGGGTTTCTGGTGTGTTGGCAATGCTTGATTTTCTTCATCCAGATGCTGGTCACACTATTTAGTTTGTGAAAAATGTATCAAGTGGTACTCTTTAAAAAAAAAATAAGATTCAGTTAGCCTACAACTAAGGGCTTCCCTGGTGGCTCGGAGGTTAAAGCATCTGCCTGCAGTGTGGTAGACCTGGGTTTGATCCCTGGGTCGGGGAGGCCCCCTGGAGAAGGAAATGGCAACCCACTCCAGTAATCTTGCCTGGAGAATCCCATGGACAGAGGAGCCTGGTGGGCTACAGTCCACAGGGTCACAAAGAGTCAGGCATGACTGAGCAACTTCACTTTCACTTTCTTTCAGCCTACAATNCTCCAGTAATCTTGCCTGGAGAATCCCATGGACAGAGGAGCCTGGTGGGCTACAGTCCACAGGGTCACAAAGAGTCAGGCATGACTGAGCAACTTCACTTTCACTTTCTTTCAGCCTACAATTAACATAGGTGTTCATATGGCAAGGTCTTGGGTGTTCCATGTGATGGCTTTTGATAATTGGGGGCACCTGTGCAAGCTGCATCCAAAAAAACTATAGAAATTTATCCTACGCCCTTTTTGAGTCAATTTTCCTTCTGCACAGACAAACCCTTTTCATATTTCTATTACAATATGTTGGCTTAGCCTGTTCTAGAAATTATGCAGATGGAATAGAATATATACTGGGGCAGGGCAGATTTCACCTGTCTTACTTAATGTTACCCTTTGGGGAGATTCATCCATGTTACTCTATGCACTAGTTTGTGCTTTTTAAAATTTTCTGAATACCATTTCATTTTTGAATATGCTATAGTTTATTCATGCTCTTATTAATGGATATTTAGGCTGTTTGCCAAGTTCAGCTGTTATAAATAAATGTTCAAAATGTATCATTACAAATGATATAGACTCATTAATGTTTCCTATTTTATCTTTGAAACCACTATAATTGATANAGAGTGTTCTGCATGTTTTCTTCTAGGAGTTTTTATTTGTTCGTTTGTTTTGTTTTCAGGCTTACATTTAGGTCTTTAACTCATTTGAATTTACTTTTGTATATGGTGTGGGAAAATGTTCGAATATCATTGTTTTATGTGTTGATGGCAGGTTTTCCCAGCAGATGTGTATAAGAGACAGCTTTAACAGGATTATTCGCATCAAATTTTAAGTACTTTGATATAATGCCTGTACTGTTATGAAACTTGAAAAATGAAAATGAATTTAAAAACTTAAACATAGTCAATTAGTTTTTCTAAAATGTTTCTGTTGGTATTTAGAAAATTACATATATTTCAGAAAGAGTAAAGTTGCATGAAGCGCCTTTGAAAGGTTCCAGTTTCCACTGATAATTAGTTTTGAAAGTAGAAATGTATTTTTATGTTTTAGAGTTAATACATTTTGTGAATAGTAATGCACTTTGCATTTTTCTTGGGCTATACATTTAAGAAATCTAATAGATTTTACAAACATTTAAACAAATTTTCCTTTAAGTAACTTGATATAAGTTTATGACATTAATTACATTCTACAATTGGAAAATTGGTAACTTTAGAGATGAAATATGTTCATGTTTTCTTTGGTAAATATCTTTCTTTCCATAAACATTTTGCTCTATATAAATTGATGCATCTGATGTCTGTATTTTTTTTTTTTCAAATTCAGGTTTTACTTGCAAAGTAGCTACTATTTTCTTCAATGGTGTTGCATTGGGCCTATATAGAAAACTACCACAGGGCAATAGTGATGTCCTGCCTACAGTTGTGAAGAATCCAAGAGTTAAAAAAAATGAAAGAGAAGAATCAACATTATGTAAGAATTACACATTTGTCAATCTATCAATGGGATATTATTGGATATTAATAAAATTTAAAATAATTTAATATAATTACATGTTTAATAAGTTCATGTGATCTTATAAGTTTTATTATTTTGAGTATAAAATAATAATATAGTCAGTGTTTTGCACTTTTAAAAGATATCACACATATTTAATTCTTTCAATAGAAAGGTAATACTTGGAAAGAAAAAGATGAAGTGGAAGTAGAAATACACATAAGTTAATTGTGACTACAGTGATGTCTTATATATTCATTACTGGCCTTTGGTTAGGTAGGATTGGGCTTCCCTGGTGGCTCAGATGGTAAGGAATCTGCCTGCAATAAGGGAGTTGTTGTTCAGTCTCTAAATCATGTCTGACTCTGTGCCTCCATGGACTGCAGCACGCCAGGCTTCCCTGTCCTTCACCATCTCCTGGAGCTTGCTCCAACTCATGTCCATTGAGTCGCTGATGCCATCCAACCATCTCGTCCTCTGTCATCCCCTTCTCCTCTTGCCCTCAGTCTTTCCCAGAAATAAGACCCCAGTTCAATCCCTGGGTTGGGAACATCCCCTTGAGAAGGAAATGGCAACCCCCTCCAGTAATGTTGCCTAGAGAATTCCATGGACCAAGGAGCCTGGCGGGCTACACTCCATGTGGTCGCAAAGAGTCAGACACAACTGAGCAACTAACACTTTCACTTTTTAATGTAGAATTATTTAGCTTTCATGTAGTTTATTCTTGCTACTTTTCATTTGGGCCGTGCATATTTATAAATAATTTTCAAAATAAGACTAGATGTGCCAATCCAGTTCATATAATAAATATTTGCATGAAAGTGATATTTTCTCTCCAAAAGGAGACATGTCAAACTATTTAAAAACTAACATTTTTCCTTTATTTGGTAATGGAAAAGTTTTCTCAGAAAATTTATCCAATCAGTTGGTCAGTTTACAATATATATTTTCACACTTCTTTACTATTAGTAGACATGAAATTCAATATGATCATATACTTCTCTGTTTTATTTAATANGGGAAGCCCCTGCTTCCATATCTTGGTTGTTGTAGATAGTACTGCTATGAACACTGGGTGAAGGTATCTTTTTGAATTAGTGATTTGTTGTTTTGTTTTGTTCCTTTGGATATATATCAAGAAGTACAGTTATTGAATTACATGGTAGTTCTATTTTTAGTTTTCCTGAGAAACCAACGTACTGTCTTCCCAGGGTCTGGTCCCATCTGCAAGATGTGTATAAGAGACAGATCATATACTTCTCTGTTTTATTTAATATCTTGACTTGAATTTTATTGGTAAAGACTACTGATACTCAGTTGATATCCATTTTTGTGTTTTTATATTTAATTTTATGATTAATCATAATCATTTCACTTAAATGAATGTTCAAAGCTGAGTGCAGAAAGAGTGCCAACCATTTGTGGAGTTTTTCTTAAGCTTAAATGTGTTTCAATAGAAAAATGTTGATACAATTATTTCATACATGAATTAATACCTATCCAAATTATATAGCAATTTTCCAACTATTAAAAAATAAAGTTATGAAACAAAAACTTCTCTACAATGTTTTTTTTGTTCTCTTGGGAGAATGAGCAACTGACAAAATTTCTCCTTTGTTATTCATATTAGTCAGTGACCCTATGTGTCAGGGCAGACATGGCCCTATTCATGGTCTTGGCTGGCAGAAGGAAATGCGAAACAGGGAATGTTCATATCTTCCTATATGTTTTTCTATGTAGATTTAACATGCATTTATGAAAATCTATAAACTTGCCTTTATGTGAAGCTTGACTGTTCTCTGTTTGAACCAGCAGGATGGTAGAATATCTGAGGATCAGAATATGAAAACAAAAGTTTTTCCTTTAAAGATTCGACAAGATCTGTTGCTGTGCTACATTCAGAAAAGGAAAATCACATGTGATGTTTGCAAAAGTAGTAGAAATGTAATCTGTGGTGATTTGTATTTTCATAATAAAGTACATTCTTATAAAGTGTTTCTCTTATGTTTTTAATGTATGTAGGATTTTAAACACCAGTGTACAGTATAGGTTTTCCTAGAATTACAGGTTAATAACTGTAGGATATTTATATTCTTTCTTAATATTCTATTGTCTAAAAATATTATTTGAAAATTTATGCAATGAGGAGATAAGATAAAACAATAATATCCTGATCCATTTTGAAGGAACTTGTAGTATGTTTCTGTGTTTCTGTGTAAATATCTATACATGTATTTTTTGCATAAGTATCGTAAAAGTAGAGTAAAGATTATAACAATTTGGAGAGTAGTGTTAAGACTCCGATTTGTATATAATATTCTGCTACAATAGAACATGTGTTTCTATGCTGCAAACTAGTTCACAGAGGACTGACAGAGAAAATATAACCTCAAAGTCACTGGTTAACACCAATTTAGCAGCTTTTGAAACAATCAGTGGAAGCTTCTCAATGTTAATGAGAAAACCTTAGTCTTAAGAAAAAAGGCCAGTTAAAAATCCTATTGAAATACCTTTCTTTGTATTCAGTTTTGAGTATTTTAATGCCATCAAGGATCACTACCCTTTCTAGAGTGTTACTGTACCCAGTGAAGCTGCGACTCCAGATGAAGAAGCTGCAGACATTTTTAAATACTAGATTTTAAATTTATTTTTTTTTCTTTAAAAAAATTTTTTTTTTTATTTTTAGTTTAACCTGTGTTTTTATTTTATTTTTTTTTATTTACTTTATTTTACTTTACAATATTCTATTGGCTTTGCCATACATCAACAACTGTTTTCTATTGACAGTTGGTGCCCTCAAGGAACTACTTCTCAAAGGAGGGAGGTGAGCCCCAGCCTTAAAACTTAAAGATTTTGACTGACTGTGATGCTGGGTGAAAATGCTACAGAGATTTAGCTAAGCTAAAATTCATTAAGATTGTGATTATTTTTGTTAAGACTGTGGTTACAAAGTTGCATAGGTTTTTGAATGGTTCACTTTGACAGTATTTTCTCCGTCAGCCTCCATTATTTTGAGTGCTTGATATTGCCTGAAGGGACATTTTAAAGCAAAGCCTACTTAATGTTGGGCTTCCCTAGTGNAAGTTGCATAGGTTTTTGAATGGTTCACTTTGACAGTATTTTCTCCGTCAGCCTCCATTATTTTGAGTGCTTGATATTGCCTGAAGGGACATTTTAAAGCAAAGCCTACTTAATGTTGGGCTTCCCTAGTGACTCAGTGGTAAAGGAGCCACCTGCCATTACAGGAGATGCAAGAGACAAGTTTCTATCCCTGCAGAAGGGAATGGCAACCCACTTCAGTATTTGTGCTTGGGAAATCCCATGGACAGAGGAGCCTGGCAGGCTACAGTCCATGGGATCAAAAGAGTTGGGCACAACTTAGTGACTAAACAACAATATCTGGTATTTCAGCAGAATGCTTATGTTTTAAAATTGATAAGAGTTTATTTGTGCTCTTGAAGTTGCATTTTCACCAAAGTTTTAATACCTATGACTATCCTGTCTCTTCAATCTTTTTCTTCTCTGGATTCTTATGCAAACTAGATGATGCTTTCTTGATTTAACATTTAGCATTTAACCTTACATATATAGTCTAGAAAAGTATTGAGTTTTGGTTTATTAACAGAACATCTTCCTTTTAAGCACTAAGAGTTAATTCCCCCTTTCCCCTAGCTTTAAGGTATAATTGACACCCAGTACTGTATAAGATTGGGCTCCAGGTGGTGCAGTGGTAAAGAACTTGCCTGCCAAGGCAGGAAACACAAGAGATGGCCTGCAACCCACTCCAGTATTCTTGCCTGGAAAATTCCATGACCAGAGGAGCCTGACAGGCAATAGTCCAGGGGATCAGAAAGATTCAGACACAGCTGGGCACAACATGCACCGTGTAAGGTTAAGGTGTAGAGCCTGATGCCTTGAGTCACACATATGGTGTAGTGATTACCACAGTAAGTTGACCGCAGTCACATTCGTCATCTAACACAGATAAGAAAGAAAGAGGAAGGAAGGAAGAAAAACAAAGAAAGAGCCAATGTTTCTTCCTCATGATAAGAACTCTTGGGGTCTTCCCTCTTAACTCTCAGTGACACAGTGTTAACTATAGTCTTCATGCGGTGAACATCCCCAGTACTTTTATATCTTACTACTGGAGGTTTGTGTCTTTGACCATCTTAATTGCTCCTGATCGAATCAGATCCTTTTTCTATGACTTTAGATTTTGTTTGGTTTGTTTCAAATCCCGTATAAGTGATTACATAAAATAGTTGTCTTTCTTTTTGTGACTTATTTCACTAAGCATAATATTCTCTAGGTCTATTCATGTTTTTGCAAATGACAGAATTCTTTTTTAGGTCTGAGTGATCCCTCATGGTATATATGTATATATATACATACACATATTCTTTATCCATTTATCTGTTGATACAAACCTAGTTTGCTTCTATATCTAAAAAAAAAATAGTATAGTTATTTTAGTTTTTATTTATTATGGCATTCAGGACCTTGTTCCCTGGCCAGGGATTGAGCCTGGGCCCCCTTCATTGGAAGCTCAGGGTCTTAACGTTGGACCACCGGGAAGCCCCTGCTTCCATATCTTGGTTGTTGTAGATAGTACTGCTATGAACACTGGGTGAAGGTATCTTTTTGAATTAGTGATTTGTTGTTTTGTTTTGTTCCTTTGGATATATATCAAGAAGTACAGTTATTGAATTACATGGTAGTTCTATTTTTAGTTTTCCTGAGAAACCAACGTACTGTCTTCCCAGGGTCTGGTCCCATCTGCATTCTACCAGTGTGTTCGAGTTCCCATTTATCCACACCCTCACCAACATTTGTTCTTTGTAGACTTTTTGATGATAGCCATTCTGACACGTGCAAGGTGATATCTCACCGTGGTTTTGGTTTGCATCTCTCTGGTGATTAGTGATACTGAGCATCTTTTCATGTGCCATTTGGCCATCCAAGTCTTCTTTGGAAAAGATGTGTATTCGGGTCTTGTGCTCATTTTTTAATTGGGTTGTTTTGTTTTTTGGTTTGAGTTGTATGAAATGATTATACATTTTGGATATCAACCCTTATTGGCCATATCATTTAGAAGTATTTATCTCATTTGTTAGGCTGTCAATGGTTTTCTTTGCTGTGAAAAACCCTCCATATTTAATCAGGTAAGAATAGCTTATTTTTGCTTCTGTTTCTTTGGCCTCAGGAGACAGACTCTAAAGAATACTGTTATGATTTATGTCAGAGTGTTCTGCATGTTTTCTTCTAGGAGTTTTTATTTGTTCGTTTGTTTTGTTTTCAGGCTTACATTTAGGTCTTTAACTCATTTGAATTTACTTTTGTATATGGTGTGGGAAAATGTTCGAATATCATTGTTTTATGTGTTGATGGCAGGTTTTCCCAGCACCATTTACGAAAAGAGTATCTTTTATCCATTGTATATGACATGCTTCCTTTGTCATAGACTAGTTGTAAGTGTTTGGGCTTATTTCTGGGCTCTGTATTCTGTTCCATTGTACTTTCTGTTTTGTGTCAGTCCTATACGATTTTGATTACTGTATCTTTGTGATATAGCCTGAAGTCAGGGAACATGATACCTCCAGGTTTTTTTTTTTTCCAAGATTATTTTGGCTATTCTGGATAATTTTGTGGTTCCATATAAATTTTAGGATTGTGTGTTCTAGTTCTGTGGAAAATATGATGGGTATTCTGATACGGATTGCATTAAATTTATAGATTGCTTTAGTAGTATGGGCATCTTCACAAAATTAAATCTCCTTAAAGGGAACCCTCTTGCACTGTTGGTGGGAATGTAAACTGATACAACCACTATGGAACTACCATATGACCCAGGAATCCCACTACTGAGCATATACCCTGAGAAAATCATTATTGAAAATTGAGTCATTTTGTATGCATCAAAATTAAAAATTTAAAAAACATAACAAGATCTCTTGTTGAGGATTTGGGCAAACAGAGTTTCTCTGGTGGAAGTGCAAACCTGTAGAAGCATTGTGAACAGTTATCTGCCTTATGTTCTAAGTTGAAAGTGTGTACCGTGTAATCCCAAATTCCATTCCTAGGAGTATAAATCTTAGAAAACCCTTACATATGTTCAGAAAGAGACATACTAGGAAATGTTCATAGAAGTAACGGTTTGTATGACGAAATAGGGAAACAATAAAAATTGTAATCAGTAAGATAACATAAATGCATTATGTGATATTTTTATAATGGGAACCAATCGCTATTAAATAAGTGAAACTGAGGTGGAGCTGTCAAAATGAATGTCTTAAAAATAAAATTATGAACAAAAAAGCCAAATTTCAAGTTATGTATATAATGTATATAACATACAATATTTTCTTATTTATGATTGTATATGGATCACAACAAACTGAAAAATTCTTAGAGATGGGAATACCAGACCACCTTACCTGTCTCCTGAGAATACTGTACACAACACAAAGTGCAACAGTTAGAACTGTATATGGAACAATGGACTGGTTCAAAATTAGGAAAGGGGTATGTCAAGGCTGTATATTGTGACCCTGCTTATTTAACTTATATGCAGAGTACATCATGAGAAACGCTGGGCTGGATGACTCACAAGCTGAAATCAAGATTTCTGGGAAAAATATCAACAACCTCAGATATGCAGATGACACCACCCTTATGGCAGAAAAGCGAAGAAGAACTAAAAAGCCTCTTGATGAAAGTGAAAGGAGAGTGAAAAAGCTGGCTTAAAACTCAACATTCAGAAAACTAAAATCATGGCATCCAGTTCCATCACTTCATAGCAAAAAGATGGAGAAACAGTGACAGATTTTATTTTCTTGGGCTCCAAAATCACTGTGGACAGTGACTGTGGTCATGAAATGAAGAGAAACTTGCTTCTTGGCAGAAAAACCAGGACAAACCTAGAGAGCGTATTAAAAAGCAGAGACACCACTTTGCCAACAAAGGTCCATTTGGTCAAAGCTATGGTTTTTCCAGTGGTCATGTGTGGATGTGAGAGTTGGACTATAAAGAAAGCTGAGCGCCAAAGAATTGATGCTTTTGAACTGTGGTGTTGGAGAAGACTCTTGAGAGTCCCTTGGACTGCAAGCAGATCCAACCAGTCCATTCTGAAGGAGATCAGTCCTGAATATTCATTGGAAGGAAGGACTGATGCTGAAGCTGAAATGCCNTGACAGATTTTATTTTCTTGGGCTCCAAAATCACTGTGGACAGTGACTGTGGTCATGAAATGAAGAGAAACTTGCTTCTTGGCAGAAAAACCAGGACAAACCTAGAGAGCGTATTAAAAAGCAGAGACACCACTTTGCCAACAAAGGTCCATTTGGTCAAAGCTATGGTTTTTCCAGTGGTCATGTGTGGATGTGAGAGTTGGACTATAAAGAAAGCTGAGCGCCAAAGAATTGATGCTTTTGAACTGTGGTGTTGGAGAAGACTCTTGAGAGTCCCTTGGACTGCAAGCAGATCCAACCAGTCCATTCTGAAGGAGATCAGTCCTGAATATTCATTGGAAGGAAGGACTGATGCTGAAGCTGAAATGCCAATACTTTGGCCACCTTATGTGAAAAGGCAAATTCATTGGAAAAGACCCTGAAAGGATTGAAGAAAGGAGGAGAAAGATTGAAGGCAGGAAGAGAAGGGAGTGGCAGAGGATGAGATGGTTGGACGATATCACCAGCTCAATGGACATGAGTTTGCACAAACTCTGGGAGATAGTGAAAGACAGGAAAGCCTGGCTTGCATGCTGCAGTCCTTGGGGTCGCAAAGAGTCGGACATGACTGAGCGACTGAAGTGAACTGAACTGATTAAATATTGTCATTTTGGATTCCAAAATGCTTAATGGTTAGGGGTAGCATATGAAGAATCAGAAAATTATTAATATAAGAAAGATAGCAACTCCTTTGTGCATATGGATGACAACAAACTAAAGTGTTTTCAGTGCATCTCAGGAGCAGCCTGGTATTTCTAAAAGAGTGAAATGTTTCAGGACTTCTCACTCATTTATTTTATTCAATGTTTTGATAATTTTCTCTGTGACAGGTAAGTATTTTTCTACTGTTTTTTTGAACTTTGCTTTCTTTTGGTAAACACCAGCATTGGCATTTCTGAGTAGAAACCTTTGCCCCTTTCTCTTGGAACCACTCTTCCACTAACCCCTAGTAGAAACTTCCAAGCTTGATTTTACAGAGACTCTCATGTAAGCTTTTTTTCTTTTCAGTTTTTCTTCCCCCAAACAAACAAGTAATTTCTCATATCACTTGTGCTATTTGAATTTACTTGCACTGCCTTACTTGTCTGTTCTAGCCCATACCTCCCAGTGGTGTTCAATCTGCTAAGATCTGAGGTCAGAAACCTTGCTCTGCCAAGTTCTAGAGGGTAAAAGTTTTGGGTTTGCTTACAATACATAAGCAAATGAGCATGGCTATGTTCTAATAAAATTTTATGGACACTGAAATTTGAATTTAATATACTTTTCATGTGCCACAAAATCTGCTTCTTTTGATTTCTTTTAAGCCATTAAAAAATGTGAAAACCATTCTTAAGCTGTACAATAACAAGAAACAGGAGGTCCACAGTTAGTTACTCTCTCAAGCAGCTACACTAATTTATATTCCCACCACCAACAGTACACAAGGGCTTCGTTTTCTTCATATCCTCATCAACCCTATCTCGTCTTTTTAATTATAGCCATTCTGACAGGTGTGAGGTGATATTTTATTGTTGTTTTGATTTACATTTTCCTGATAACTAGTGACCTTTTGATGTAATTGTTGGCCATTTAAATATCTTCTTGGAAAAATGTCTATTAATGTCTTGCCATTTTTTAATTGGATTGTTCGATTTTTTTTGGCCTTTGAGTTGTATAAGTTCCTTATATATTTTGCATATTAACATCTTAACAGATGTCAGATTCGCACACATTTTCTTTGATTTTGTAGGTTGTCTCTTTGTTTTGTGGATTGCTTCTCTTGCTGTATGGAGACTTTTCAGTTAATGTAGTTGTACTTATTTACCTTTGCTTTCGTTGCTTGCGCTGTTCATGGCATAGCCATAAAACCATTGCCAAGAGAAGATTTTTCCCTGTGTGTTATTCTAGGAGCTTTATAGCTTCAGGTTTTATATTTATCTTTAATCCATCTTGAGTTAAGTTTTGTGAGTGATGTAAGATAGGGGTTCAGTTTCATTCTCTTTTACATGACTATTTAGTTTTTCCAGCATCATTGTTTTCAGGAGGCTATCTTTACTCCACTGAGTGTTCTTGGCTTTTGTCCACATATGCAGGGGTTTATCTTGGGGCTCATGATTCTGTTTCATTGGCCTATATATCTGTCTTTATTCCAGTCATACTGTTTTGATTGCTATAGCTCTATAATGGGGTTTGAAATTAGGAAGTGTGATATTTCTGGATTATTTTTTCTAAAATACTATACATAGCTTTGGTTTCTCCATTATTGCCAAGTCCAAGATGAGGCACTACTGCCCTAAATAATTACCTTTCCCATCATCCTGTAAATATGTAAGTGTGCCTTTTCTTGCATATCTCTCTTATATAAAAGTATACCTCTCTTAGTATAAAACATGGAGAACCCATGTTGGAGCAGCCATCATTGGGAAGAATTTCTGCTCTTTCATTGGAGTGAGTAAAGAGGGAGAAATGTACTTCTGTGATTCTACTTTAGAAATTAAAACTTATTTCTTCTCAGAAAAAACAGTTTATTCTGTAATTTGGTACAGCAGGAATCCTATTATTTCTGTTATAATTCAGATGGACTAAGTGTAAATATAGTTTAATTATACAGCTTAAGAATTTGGTAACTAATAAAATATTCTTACTTATTCTTCTGAAATATTTTTGAATTGTCATTCCTATTCTTTTATGGCTATCTGTATCAAAAGCAAAAGCAGAACTGAAAAAGCAGAGCTAATATCTGGGGATGGATGCTGCAGTCAGAGACCACAATGAACACTGGCATTTACATTAGAACATTTTGCAGTTAGTTTGCATCAATTATTGTGGGCCTGTACCTGAAACCTTCCTCTAATTCTCAGTATGACTGGTGATTCATATTGTGGAAACGTGTCATGTCTTCAGAGTTTGAACTATTATCTATCTTATAAAGCATGAGCTAAAATGTCAGATTTATAATTTACATGTATAATGTACTATGTTGAGGGTTTTTTTTTTAATTAGAAGGAAGATAGAATTAGCCTAAATTTTGTTGACATACTTTACCATGTGACATATCTGTTGACAAAAGAAAAAAGCACAATGTAAAAGTTGTGAGTTACATTTTATTCAGGGACCTTACTGAGGGAAACATCCCAGGAAACCAGCCTCTCAGAGTTCTGAGGACCTGCTCAAAGAGGTAAGGGAAGAGTCAAGATATATATATATATATTTTACTAGGAAAAAACATGTCAAACATCAAAATATTACTGCCAATCACAAAGAATAGACATCTGAGGTTAATGACTTTAATCTTTTTCTACATATGAAACGATACAAAAATCTGGAGTTCATTGAAATGTTTCCTGAGATCTGTGTTTCAACTGTCTAGGGGCCTGAACATGCACAGCACAGAATGGTTCCTGTTTTTCTTCCTCTTGAGATCCCTCCAGGGTGCTCAATCCGTGGGCAACTAGAGGAGCTAAAGGCTGATCTTGGTAGAACTGGAATGTCAGTCAACCTTTTCTCCTTTACTTCTCCTTCACATATTTTACCATGAGGGTAATATAATTCAAATTTTAAATTAGCAATCTCCAGCAGTTAGTTATTTTTTCTTCACAGATAAAAGTTTCTTAGAAATATGTGTTTCAGAGGCAATTAAGAAAAATACTTGGTGACTGTTTTTAGTTTAATATCACCTTAATTCTGGTCCTGATGGAATTGCCTGGCAGGAGAGTCATGGATTTTAGAGCTACTTCTTTGCAGTCCTCACCCTGGCTTGTTGCTGCCACTGGTGCAAAACCTTATGAGGTAGCAGATGGCACTGCAGAGACAAACTGGAGAGACCTGAGCTCAGTTTGCATATTGTTGTCTCTAATTAGATTCTATCGCTAGGGGCTACACAGTGTGCCATTTCAGAAAACACTGGGAATTCAGAATACATACCTGGAGCCCCAAAACTGCCTCTATCTTTCAGATAATTATTTTTGCCATTGATAGCTAGAAGTCCATGGTTGATCTTGAGAGTGATTGACTCAGTGTTCTGTTCAGTCAGTTCAGTCTCTTAGTCGTGTCCGACTCTTTGTGACCCCATGAACCGCAGCACGCCAGACCTCCCTGTCCATCACCAATTCCCGGAGTTTACTCAAACTCATGTCTACTGAGTTGGAGATGCCATCCAATCAACTCATCCTCTGTCATCCCCTTCTCCTCCCACCTTCAATCATTCCCAGCATCAGAGCCTTTTCAAATGAGTCAGTTCTTCACATCAGGTGGCCAAAGTATTGGAGTTTCAGCTTTAGCATCAGTCCTTCCAATGAAAATTCAGGACTTATTTCCTTTAGGATAGACTGGTTGGGTCTCCTTGCAGTCCAAGGGACTCTTAACAGTCTTCTCCAAGAGATCCAAAGCATCAATTCTTTGGTGCTCAGCCTTCTTTATAGTCCAACTCTCACATCCATAAATGACTCCTGGAAAAACCATAGCCTTGACTAAATGGACCTTTGTTGACAAAGTAACATCTTTGATTTTTAATATGCTATCTAATTGGGTCATAACTTTCCTTCCAAGGAGTAAGGGTCTTTTAATTTCATGGCTGCAGTCACCATCTGCAGTGATTTTGGAGCCCAAGAAAATAAAGTGTTAGTCAGGAACCAAGATTGGTAATGAGGTGTCTGCCTAGGCCAGGGATCTCCATTCTCAGCACCTCTTGGGGATCTTGGAGTCCCAGGGTCTCACCTTCTCTGGGTTTGCTGTGCACATGTGGCCATGTTTTATCTACTGCTGCTAGGAGTGGTGGCAGAGGAAGGCCCCTCATCTCTGTATAGCCCAACAGCCTCTATCCTCCTGTGCATTCTGAAATAATCTCTTCCTTTCCCATAATTTAGCATAATTCCTCAAGGAGCTGAACCATTCTTGAGCTGAAAAGCCAAGAAAGCAGATTATTTGCTACTACTTTTGGTTCTATAATATCAACTTTCTCTCAGGGAACTAGGCACAAAGAGCATGGTTACTTTCTCAGAATAAGGAGAAAGGAAAACTACAGACCTGACAAGTTCATCTCAAAGTCAATTTCATTTTCATTGCCTTTCAATACTGTGATAAATCAGGTTTGAGTTGGCCACTACGGAGAATACCTTGAACTTTTACAAAATCAAAGTTCTTAAGCAATTTTAACAAAATAACCCCACAGAAAAGTAGGTCTAGCATGAATTCTGTATATATTCTCAAACTCCCAAATAACCACTATCCTAAATGAGACCTCACATACTTATGAAACTAATCACAGAGTAGATTTTCTTACCACCTGTAAAAAATTTTTCCAGTGCTTCATAACTTACTATCAAAAATATATTATCCCAGGCTTCCCTGGTGGCTCAATAAGGAATCTGCCTGTGTGTGTTCAATTCCTGGGTTGAGAAGATCCGCTGGAGAAGGGAATGGCTTACCCACTCCAGAATTCTTGCCTGAAGAATACCATGGACAGAAGAACCTGCCAGGCTACAGTCCATGGAGTCACTGAGAGTCGGACATGACTGAGTGGCTAACACACGTGGTGTTAGACAGGGTTCTAGTTTCATTCTTTCACATGTAGCTGTCCAGTTTTCCTAGCACCACTTACTCAAGAGGGTGTCTTTTCTCCATTGGATATTCTTGCCTCCTTTGTCAAAGACGAGGTGCCCATAGATGTGTGTTTATTACATATTGATATTTTATATACAAAAAATTCACCAAAGATACATAGCCTAGGTATTGGGGGAGTGTGTAATTTCCTCGGTTGTGTCTCATCACAACAAAACTTTGAAGTGACAGACCCTCGGACAGGCCATGTCACAGCTCTTGGACAGATCAGTGTTACAGCTCCATGTTACAGCTCAGTTTTATTTAGAAAATAAAAAGAAAATGCATCCTCGAGGTGTGAGGGCTGCTGCCGCTGCTGCTGCTGCTAAGTCGCTTCAGTCGTGTCCGACTCTGTGCGATCCCATAGACGGCAGCGCACCTGGCTCCCCCATCCCTGGGATTCTCCAGGCAAGAACACTGGAGTGGGTTGGCACACCCACCCAAAAGACGTGAAGAGAAGAGAGCGAGAGAGGGTGAGAGAGAGAGGCAGCGAGAGCCTGCAGCCCTTTGGGTCCTCTTTTCACATGGTTTATTTCCTCCTCCCCCTCGGGCCTATGCTATGTAAACTGGGCTAGCCAAGAGTGCTATTTGTTCTACCTGAGGTCCTCACTCTGGTCCTCAGACTTTCCTTTGTTCTATTTTCACTGGCTTTTTCTCTTCCTTGTCTTTTAGCCTCCGCCATTCTGAACTCCCTTTTCCTATTCTAACTACCTAACATAGATAAGCATGTAAAAAGCAAGCAGCAAGTCACCATGACCCTCTACAGGGTTGGAAAAGAAGTCTATTCTTTTGAGAAGTTACATTCCTAGTGTGAGAAGAAAGGGAAGAAAAGGATCTTTATGTTTCAGCAGGCATGCCATCTTTGAGAAGATGTGGCTAATGCATAGTGCAGACACATTGTACATTAGGGAGGAAGGAGAGGCCCAAACGGACACAGAGAATTCTGTTTCTCCTGTCCTGCCTTGAGATATAAATTTTATTTCATCATGAATGTCAAACATTGTTCCAAATAGTGGGGTTATAGCAGTGAACAAAATAGATGAAAATCCCTGCGCTCATTGTGCTCACATTCTAGTGCATGATGATATAAAATGACATGTTTAGTGAATGAAACTGAAAACATGTGCCTAAATTTAAATTTAATTACCAAAATAACATCCCAATTTGTAGACAGCAAACTGGCTATTAATATACACATATATTTTTCACAGGCACTATTCCCGGACCATGTCTAGCAACAGACATGTCTTGTGTCCTGTGGCATACGGAGAGTTGTGCAACTGAAGAACATTGTTGGCTTTGAAAGAGAGAAAGTGAAGTCACTCAGTCGTGTCCAACACTTTGCAACCCCATGGACTGTAGCCTACCAGGCTCCTCTGTCCATGGAATTTTCCAGGCAAGAGTACTGGAGTGGGGTGCCATTTCTTTCTCCAGGAGATTTTCCCAACCCAGGGATTGAATCTCAGTCTCCCACATTGTTGGCAGATGCTTTACCATCTGAGCCACTGACAACGTAAAAATGTCTCAAGTAGTGACAAGAATGTGTAAGCTTTAACTTAAAAAAAAAATAACTATGGATTAAACAGCTTGTTTACAAAACTAGGTATCAAGGAGATAATTAACAGGTTGGTTATTTGGTAACTGATGAAGAGTTTCCTAGATAAGAAGGAAATATTTAAGAAAAATTTCAAACTATACAATGTTTCTTATTACATTGCATTTATAAAATATATGCTTTCAATTAATTAAAAATAACAGTGTTTTCTCATTTAGAAGCTATCTTGTTTGTGGAAATATTTTATTTAAACTAATATGTAGTAGAACAAATGAATTCTATATGGATATAATCTATGCAAAAATATAGCTTAAAAGAAGGGGCAGAGAATGGAGCTATACTGAAACAATGAAATAATATCAGACAGTAACTTGGAAAAAAGTTAGGAAGAAATGAAGAATATCAGAAATTGTATGTAGGTTAGTAAAAAAGAAAAACTTCATAGATATAATATTCTCTTTTGTTCTCCTAATTTCTATAACATTTAATGAAGCAATAATTTTAATACTATGTTGCTGGGTTATTAACACATCTATATAAGCACAAATGAGGGAGGTTAGAACAGAACTATATTGAAAAAAATTTCCACATTTTCAGTTTGGTTCAGTTCAGTTCAGTTGCTCAGTCGTGTCTGACTCTGTGACCCCATGAATTGCAGCATGCCAAGCCTCCCTGTCCATCACCAACTCCTGGAGTCCACCCAAACCCATGTGCGTTGAGTCAGTGATGCCATCCAGCCATCTCATCCTCAGTCGTCCCCTTCTCTTCCTGCCCCCAATCCTTCCCAGCATCAGGGTCTTTTCCAATGAGTCAACGCTTCGCATGAAGTGGCCAAAGTATTGGAGTTTCAGCTTTAGCATCAGTCCTTCCAAAGAACACCCAGGACTGATCTCCTTTAGGATGAACTGGTTGGATCTCCTTGCAGTCCAAGAGACTTTCAAGAGTCTTCTCCAACATCACAGCTCAAAAGCATTAATTCTTTGGCATTGGATTTTCTTCACAGTCCAACTCTCACATCCATACATGACCACTGGAAAAACCATAGTCTTGACTAGATGGACCTTTGTTCATAGTCTTGACTAGATGGACCTTTGTTGGCAAAGTAATGTCTCTGCTTTTGAATATGCTATCTAGGTTGGTCATACTTTTCTTCCAAGGAGTAAACGTCTTTTAATAACATGGTTGCAATCACCATCTACAGGGATTTTGGAGCCCCCAAAAATATAGTCTGACACTGTTTCCACTGTTTCCCCATCAATTNTGGAGCCCCGCAAAATAAAGTCTGACACTGTTTCCACTGTTCCCCCATCTATTTCCCATGAAGTGATGGGACCGGATGCCATGATCTTAGTTTTCTGAATGTTGAGCTTTAAACCAACTTTTCACTCTCCTCTTTTACTTTCATCAAGAGGCTTTTTAGTTCCTCTTCACTTTCTGCCATAAGGGTGGTGTCACCTGCATATCTGAGGTTATTGATATTTCTCCCGGCAATCTTGATTCCAGCTTGTACTTCTCCCAGCCCAGCGTTTCTCATGGTGTGCTCTGAGTGTAAGGTAAATAAGCAGGGTGACGATATGCAGCCTTGACGAATTCCTCTGGGGGTTTGTTTCCTGATAGCTCAGTTGGTAAAGAATCCGCCTGCAATGCAGGAGACCCTGCTACTATTCCTGGGTCAGGAAGATCCCCTGGAGAAGGGATAGGCTACCCACTCCAGTATTCTTGGGCTTCCCTTGTGGCTCAGCTGGTAAAGAATCTGCCTGCAATGCTGGAGACCTGGGTTTGAACCCTGGGTTGGGAAGATCCCCTGGAGAAGGGAAAGACTACCCACTCTAGTATTCTGGCCTCGAGAATGGGGTCACAAGGAGCTAGACACAACTAAGTGACTTCTCTATTTTACTGGATTTAAATTAGTGTTGCTCTGAAGTGACATTTGAGCAGAGATCTAATTAGACTGAGATGTGAGACCCAGGACTATCTAATTAGAGTGTCTCAGACAATTTACACAAAGGATACAAGGCAGATGAGTTGGGTTTATTGAAGGAACAGAGAAAGCTAGAGTGGAGTTGACCATGGAGGGAAACTTATGACTCAATCACTTCAACACTTTCGGATTTTTAAATATATCATATGATCATATGGGCTTCCCTGGTGACTCAGATGGTAAAGAATCTGCCTGCAATGTGGGACACCCAGGTTCAGTCCCTGAATCAGGAAGATACCCTGGAGGAGGGCATGGCTACTGACTCCAGAGTTCTTGTCTGGAGAATTCCGTGGACAGAAGAACCTGGTGGGCTACAGTCCATGGGGTTACAAAGAGTCAGACGCAACTGAGCAACTAATGCACATACACACACACTCACACACACACGATCCTTAATAATTATTGTATTGGTCAAGTTCATTGTTTCTTATTTGTGTTATTTTGTGTCAAATGAGGCAAAGCTAATGTTGATAATATGTAATTGAGGAGTCCAGCACCACACCAAAATCCTACTTGTGATCTGTCAGGTCCAACCATTCATAATTAAAAGGCTTTACCTGGAAGGTCTCATGGGTCAAATCAGCCCTCTGCACCAGGGTTGGTACCAAGTCTGGAGGGAGTTACTTTCAAGGACTCAGCCCCTCTGTTGGCCAGCATGCTCTTATTTGTACCTTTTGGGTACCTGTATTCCCAGCCCAAACACCTCAGTTTGGAGATGTCTTTATCAGGAGGCTTTGGCCAGTGCCACACTCAGATGCCTCTGCTCAGGTCACATTATTGAAAGGTCTTGAAGATATTTTTCTTCATCCTAACCCAATATTTAGTACTTTTTGACTCCCAGCCATCTCTTGAAAGTGAAAGTCACTCAGTTGTGTCCAACTCTTTGCAACCCCATGGATATACAGTCCACGAAATTCTCCAAGCCAGAATACTGGAGTGGGTAGCTAGCTGTTCCCTTCTCCAAGGGACCTTCCCAACCCAGGGATTGAACCCACGTCTCCTGCATTGCAGGTGGATTCTTTGGAAGATCAGCTGAGTTACAAGTGAAGCCCCACCCTCCCCTGCAAACCCCTGGTCTGTAAAAGTGGCAGGAGCCCTTTTTCTGGGTCTTTATCTATTTAAATTTAGTAAAATCTAAAACATTAAAATAAAGAACTTCTGCTCTGCAAAAGAACGGGAAAAGACAAGCCACAAACTGGAGAAAAATATTTGAAACAGACACCTCTGATAAATGGCTGTTCTCCAAAATATAAGAGAATTCTGAAAACTCAATGAGAAAGCAAATTGCTTTTTTCCCAAACCTTTTAAACTTTTTATTTTGTATTAGGGTATACCTGATTAACAATGTTGTGGTAGTTTCAGGTGTATAGCTAAGGGACTCAGCCATACATATACTTGTATCCATTCTCCCCTAAACCTCCCTCCCATCCAGGCTGGCACATTTTAACATGGAGGAGAGTTCCATGTGCTATACAGTAGAAAACAAACTGATATAAAAATGAGTCAAAGACCTTAACAGATATGTAATCAAAAAAGATATATGATCAACAAATAAGCATGTGAAAAGATGCTCAATATCATATGTCATCATATGATGACAACAATGAAACAGAATCATGGAGACAGAGAACAAACTTGTGGTTTCCAGGGGAAGGGAGTGGTGGTTGAGGAAGTGTGGATTTGTAGTTTGGGATTAGCAGAGGCAATCTATTATATAGAAAATGAATAAACAATGTCTTACTGTATAGCACAGGGAACTACAATTACTATCCTATAATAAACCATTAATGGAAAAGTATAACTAAATCACTTTGCTGTTCAACAGAAATTAACATAACATTGTAAATCAACCATGATTACATAAAATACATTTTAAGAAATGAGATACTACTATAGCCTGTTAGAATGGCTGAAATCTGGAATACCAACAACAGGAAGTCCTGGAAAGAATGTGGAACAGCAGGAATTCTCATTCATTGCCAGTAGGAATTCTGAGTGGTGCAGCCACTTTGGAAGACAGATTGGCAATTTCTTACAAAACTAATGTTACTCTTACCATGAGATTCTGCAATTGCACTTCTTAGTATCTACTCAAATGAGTTGAAAACTTACATCCACATAAAAATCTGCACATGGATATTTATAGCAGATTTATTCATAATTGCTTAAACCTGGAAGCAAACAATATGCCCCTCAGTAGGTGAGTGGATAAATAAAGTGTGGCATATCCAGACAGTTATATTGTGCATCACTAAAAAGAAATGAGCCTTTAAGCTGTGTGAAATGACTGGAGGAAACTTAAATTCATATTACAAGTGAAAGAAGTCGATCTGAAGAAGCTACATACTATATGATTCCAGCTTACATAACATTTTGAAAAAGGTAAAATTTGGAGACAGTAAAAAGATCAGTAGTTTCCAGGGGAGAGGAGGATCCTTAGGCAGAATATAGATTAATTCTAAGGACAATGAACCTACTCTGTATGATACTATAATGGTGGATATATGTCATTATGCTGCTGCTACTGCTGCTATTGCTGCTAAGTCGCTTCAGTCGTGTCCGACTCTGTGTAACCCCATATATGGTAGCCCACCAGGATCCTCTGTCCCTGGGATTCTCCAGGCAAGAACACTGGAGTGGATTGCCATTTCCTTCAATGCATGAAAGTGAAAGTGAAAGTGAAGTCACTCAGTCATGTCTGACTCTTAGTGACCCCATGGACTGCGGCCTACCAGGCTCCTCCATCCATGGGATTTTCCAGGCAATAAGTTTGTCCAAATCCATAGAATGTACATTAAAAGAGAGACCTAAAGGGAGTGATGAACTTTAAGTGGTAATGATTTGCCAACATAGTTTCACCAGTTGTATCCCATCTACCACTCTGGTGGGGGCTGTTGATAATGGAGGAGGCTCTGCATGTATAGGACAGAGGACAGGGTTTATATGGGAAATCTCCGTACCTCTTCTTATTTTTGCTTTGCACCGAAAACAGAACTCTAAAAAATAAAGTCTATTATTAAAAAAAAAAAAAATACTTACTCTTCTCCGATCAGACATTTCTTTTCCACATAATTACTCATTTTTCCTTCTGATATGGCTCTCATAACATTTAACTAGAAGGCACTTTTCTGCTTATTTCATACTAGGTGTAGCTAGTTATACCTTTATGTGTATGATTTTTTCACTCCAAATAAATGTTATGCTCCTTGAAGGAAGGGATTTTTCTTCATTCCTCTGAATATTCTCTTTCCTGAGAATATACATGCCTTGATCTCTATACGACTGAAAATAAAATATAAGAACAACTTTATTCTGTAGAAAATATTCAAAATGTGTTTTTCCTTTCACTTTGCATCCAATATTTTAGAATTTTTAGATTCAACATTATTATTCTATTTTTTATTAATACACAATATTTTTTGATTTAAAAGCATTGGAAGCAACAGGAAGCATTTATTTTAAGGAGAAATAAATTATAAAACTACCTAGGAATGCAGGATTTGCTTGCTTAAAAAAAGTGACACAAATTCATATGGCGATACATTACTGAATTTAGTTTTCTTCCTTGTCTCTTCTCTAAGACTACACAGAAAAGATGTTGTGTTACTTTGTTCCTATGAATTGATAAAAAGGAAGTTTTCATAGTTTTTTAAATGAAAATTTTATATAAAATTCACTACTTAACATAATAAACATTGTGCATGCTCAGTCAATTCAGTCATGTCCAACTCTTGATAACCCTATGAAATGTAGCTCTCCAGGCTCCTCTGTCCATGGGATTCTCCAGGCAAGAATACTGGAGTGGGTTGCTGTTTCCTCCTCCAGGGGATCTTTCTGACCCAGGGATTGAACCCATGTCTTCTCGTCTCCTGCATTGCAGGTGGATTCTTTACCTCTGTGCCACCAGGGAAGCCCCAAAAGAAAGGTACTTGCCTTAGTGGTCGTGGTGGTGGAGTAGTTGCTAAGTCGTGTCTGATTCTTGCAACACCATGGACTGTAGCCCACCAGGCTCCTATGTCCATGGGGTTTCCCAGGCAAGAATACTGGAGTAGGACTTTAATATGAAATATGACAAAGCTGCACATATTTTGTAATATCCTACTTTGATAGGCAGAATGATAGCCCCTCAAAAATGTCCATGTTCTTAATTCTCAGGCCTGTCAGTATGTTTCAGAAGGTGGCAAAGGAGAACTAAGGTTGCAGATGGAATTAAGGTTCTAATCAGCTGATCTTAAAAATAGAGAGAGTATCCTGGTTTTTCCAGGTTAAATGTCATCATGAGAACCTGGATTGTGGAAGACGGAAGCAGAAGAGTCAGTGTCAGGATGAAGAGACATGAGAAAATCCCAACTGCCCACATCTTGCTTCAAAGATGGGAGATGGAAGGCGACCATGGGCCAAGGAATGCCAGCACTTTGATTTTAATCCAGTGAGACCATTCTGGATTTCTGATCTTCAAAGACTGTAAGGTATTATATTGCTTGTTGTTTTTAAGTCACTAGTTTGTGATAATTTGTTAAAACAGCAATAGCAAACAAGTGTATCTATCAGATTTAGTTCTCAAAAATTTACAGGAATGATACTGTCACAGAGACAATATTCATCAAATATTCCCTCCCCTCATTTACATTTTCCAGTCCCCTCGAAGTCAGATGTTAATCATTCTGGCCAATGAAACGTAAGCAGAAGTGAAATGGGTCACGTTAGCACCATCGCTGGATGGTTTAGGTGGTACAGCCCTAAGACAGTAGCCTCTCAGTCAATGTGGGCCCCTGAGGGCCTACGGATAACAGAGGAAACATTCTCAAATCCTCTTTGAACATGTAGTGGAGCTAGAAATAATTTTTAAAAATTATGTTTAGCCACCACATTTGGAGTGGTCATTTGTTACTGCCATTTGACATAGTTTATTCTTTAAAAAAAATGCAGATGCTAAATATAACTTAGTAAAAATAGTCCTGTCAGGAACTAAGTTTCTTTAATTTCTAGAGTTCTGGCTTAAAGATAGAAATTACAGAATTTCCAAAGACTTAACACTGCCCTTAGACTGTAACCTCTCATCTACACTTTTAGCACGTAAAATTTCCAGATCTAACTTGTATCTCTTCTAGTGACTGGAATAAGCACTGTGTATCTTACTGAAAAGATTCATATGTTCCTTATGGATGATGGCCAATAGGCAGAATAAGATGCAGTTACACAAATTAAAGAGGTGGTTTTATTTTTGCTTAGAGGTAATCCCACCTCCCATGGAGGTGCCTGGGACAGAGTCTACAGTAATGCTAGGAGAGGAGCCAATATTTTTCTCAAAGAATTTTGAGCCTCTCATATGCCTGAGTGGGCTTCCCTGGTGGCTCAGACAGTAAAGCGTCTGCCTGCAATGTGAGAGACCTGGGTTCGATCCCTGGGTCAGGAAGATCCCCTGGAGAAGGAAATGGCAACCCACTTCAGTACTCTTGTCTGGAAAATTCCATGGAGGGAGGAGCCTGGCGGGCTACAGTCCATGTGGTCGCAAAGAGTCAGACATGACTGAGCGACTTCACTTTATGCCTGAATAATACTTCTGTGGCAGTTATTTCCTGTGAACTAATAGTTATGGTTTCACCTTAGCCTAGAGATCTTTAAAGGCAAGTTGTTCCCATTTGACCCAGTTAATAACAGAAGAACTTTAGTGTAAATCTGTTTTATAAAGTAATCAAAGATGTTTCCTAGGTTATTTATTCACAGCAGACTGGGTCCTGTTAGCCTAAAGGTCACTGGTATCGAGCTCAAATTTTTACACATTAATAGGTTTTCAACACAATAGATTTTTAGTCAGTTTGAGTTGGACTGCTTTCTGTATCTTGGGAAACTATGCCCAACATCTGCTAGTCATAGATAAAATAAACCTTATAGCTTTAAAAGCCTGGAGGAAGAAATGGAAACCCACTCCAGAATTCTTGCCAGGATGATCCCATGGACAGAGAGGCCTGGCAAGCTACAGTCCATGGAGTCGCAAAGGCTGAAACGACTGAGTGTGCACACACACACACACATACACACACACACAGCTACAAAATCAGAGCTGCCGCTACCCTTTGGAGCTCTCTGACCCCAGCTCCCTGCTGGGCTCCTGCGGGATGTCACTGAGACATGTAAGTCTCCTCCCTGAGTCCCCTCTCCCTTGGAGTTCACTTGTCTCCCTTCCTCTAGATAGTCTTTTCACCCCTTACCCCAGGGCTTTAGGCTCCAATACTATCACTATCACTTTATTTTCCTGGGCTCCAAAATCACTGCAGATGGTGACTGCAGCCATGAAATTAAAAGATGCTTGCCCCTTGGAAGAAAGGCTATGACCAACCTAGACAGCATAGTAAAAAGCAGAGATATTACTTTACCGACAAAGGTCCATCTAGTCCAAACAAAGCTTTTTCCAGTAATCATGTACGATGTGAGAGCTGGACTATAAAGAAAGCTGAGTGCCAAAGAGGTGATGCTTTTGAACTGTGGTGTTGGAGAAGACTCTTGAGAGTCCCTTGGACTGCAAGGAGATCCAACCAGTCCATCCTAAAGGAGATCAGCCCTGGGATTTCTTTGGAAGGANATGCTTTTGAACGGTGGTGTTGGAGAAGACTCCTGAGAGTCCCTTGGACTGCAAGGAGATCCAGCCAGTCCATTCTGAAGGAGATCAGCCCTGGGATATCTTTGGAAGGAATGATGCTAAAGCTGAAACTCCAGTACTTTGGCCACCTCATGCGAAGAGTTGACTCACTGGAAAAGACTCTGATGCTGGGAGGGACTGGGGGCAGGAGGAGAAGGGGATGACAGAGGATGAGATGGCTGGATGGCACCACTGTCTTGATGGACATGAGTCTGAGTGAACTCCGAGAGATGGTGATGAACAGGGAGGCCTGGTGTGCTGCGATTCATGGGATCGCAAGGAGTCGGACACGACTGAGCAACTGAACTGAAATAACATTTAGTGTTCCAAAATCATTCACACTGTCCTAAATTCAAAGCAAAAAAAAAGGGATGCACAGAAGTTTTGCTTTCCCTTTGTACCAATCCCCCAGCCCTCAAACCTTTTGGTACCTACTTTGCAAGTTTATGTATCCTTCCAGCTTTTCTTTTTGCAGACATCATGAACATAAGAAAATATTTTTATCATTTCTTTTTCTGACACAAATAGTAGCATGCTCGCCACACACCATGTGTGTCTACCTGCATTCTTTTGCACTTTGAATGTTTTCCCTTACCAAAATATTCACATGGGTACATGGAGTGCTTTCCCATTCTTTTTTACAGTGGCCCAGACTTCCATTGTGTGAGTGTACCACAGTTTATTTTAACCAATATCTATTGATGCTTTAGTTGACTTAGTCCCAATTTTTTTGCTATTGTAAACAGTGCTTCATGTGTCATTTTTTATGTGTGTAGATATGCTTTTTTTTTTCAGTTTTTTCCCTGTGTTTTTTTTTTTTAATTTTTATTTTTACTTTATTTTACTTTACAATACTGTATTGGTTTTGCCATACAGTAGATAAGCTTTTAGAAGAAATTCCCAGAAACAAGATTGCTGGCTCAAAGTATAAGCACCTTTGTAGTTTTGATAAATATTGCCAAATTTCCCTCTACAAAGGTTTACCATTTTGCACCCCTACCAGCAATGTCTGTGTCTGGGGTTTCTATTCCCCTATAGCATTGCCAAGAGAGTGTGTGGTCCAACTTTTGGACTTTCACAATTCTGATAGTTTAAAAAAATATATCTTAACAGGAGATTAAATTTCATTTATATTATGAGGGAGGTTTATCATCTCATTTGTGTAAGGCCATCTGCATTTCCAAATGTTAGGCAGGAAGTTAAGCATAAAGAAACAGGGGCAACCAAGCCAAAAAGGATGCAAGCTAATCTCTAAACCCCATCCCAGACACACCCAGGAGAGCTCACAGATATGCTACGAAAATAATCAGAGGCTTTTCCTGCACATGCACCCGAGGCACACAGTGGATGCAAACTAACCACAGGGCTTTCCTCAAGTAACCTTAGGCAGTTAGGAGCCTACTGTGGGTTCATAAACATTCTACACATATATCCATCTGATTATAACTGATTGAGTTATGGGAAGACATATCCAACAGAGCTTGCTGTTATATAACATGCAATTGTCAATGGGCCTTGAGCATCCACTCATTTGCCTTCTCTTTCTTGATTGGTGGTGGGTACAAGCTCTATTTTGCACAGGGCACAACCAAAAGAAGGAGATGGGAAGTATAAAAAGGGGGAGGCCAAGAGGGATGGGTACAACAACTCCTTTGGTCTTGGCCTGATCTAATGTCTTGGGAGTGTCTATTTAATAAAAAAATCTGTCTGCTTAAGCGGTAACTGAACTGAAATTTGTCGGTTGTTTTAAAACCTTTAGTCCATTGTTCCAAATTTTTGTTGTCACAAGACAAGAACTAAAGGAGAGAAATGTCAAGTCAGTTGTATTCCTCTTCCTGCTGTACAATGTTGTACCTATAGTCAACAATATTGTATTGTACACTTAAAAATTAAGAGAGTAGTAGTAGTAGTCTCATGTTAAATGTTCTTACTGGAACTGTGAGTACCTCACCCACATCACTTGATAATTTAAAAAACAGTATGTCAACCCAATCTACCACTTCATCCCACTTTCTCCTTCCCCCTCAGCCCCTGTCCACATATCTGTTCCCTACATCTCTCTTCATGTCCTGCAAACAGGTATCATTTTGTTAGATTCCACATATATGCATTAATATACAATATTTGTTATTCTTTCTAACTTACTTCACTCTATATGACAGACTCTAGGTTCATTCACATCTCTACAAATGACCTAATTTCTTTACTTTTAATGGCCAGTTAAAATTCCATTGTGTATATGCTGCCCAGCAGAAACCAACACAATATTACAAAGCACCTATGTCCAATAAAAAATAAAATAATTAAAAATAATAGAACAAAAAATAAAAGCAGCATAATGTTTTTCATACTGAATGACTTTAAGGAGAGCCATGTCAAAACATTCAAAACATTCAAAACATTCACCAGGACCCTCTCCCGGTACACTAGAGCCCCGTGACTGGTGGGCCCCAAAAGGCCACCCATAGAGGGTGTGGCACTTGGGAGCCCTGGAATTGAGGCCGAATCTGCAGACTGTAACTTGGCTGAGCAGGGTTATGTCAAGCCCCACCAAACACACGGTACCATCAGAATCCCCTCAGAACAAGGACAGTCCCAGACCTGCAGAGAGAAACTTATGAGAAGGCTTAAGCCCACGAATAAGGACAAACTTGAGAGACCAGAAGCAGCAGCATGTGGACCATATCTTTTCCCTCCAAACCAGAGTCAGCATCTGGCCATCACATGCAGCTGGTCTTGCTCATAGGCCAGATTTCCCACAGTGAATCACAGGGGAACAGTAAGTGATACTTACCTGGATTACATCAGATCTCACGGAACTTTGGTATACAACAGTTGATTACTGAAGATTATAACAGTCAATATAGAAGACACTCACCTATTTGATTCCTTCATTGTTTTCTTTACTGGATCTCATGGTATATGTAAAATTTCAATTCACAATAAACCTTTCCCAGTGAAGAAAAAAAAACAACCTAACTCTCTGAACTTCCTTTATTAGAGATCTAGATTAGGGAAAGAATACAGATCTCAGCTAAGTATAAAGTAATTTATTATAAGTAATTATTATTACTTATAAGTAATGATTATTCCAACTAATTAGCTTTCTATTTATTTCTCACTTTCTACCTCTCTATCATAAGTACCATGCAACTCCCTCACATGAGGCTGTCCCTCTGACATAAACAGGACCTTGTGCTCTAACTACAGTCACCAGCACAGCATTCCCAATGTCTCATTAAGGTTAGGCTTTTGGCAGCTGGAACTGTCAATAACATTGCTAAGTCAAGCTCATGAAGTTTCATTTTTGTGGAATTTTCTTGTCTAAACTCTTTAATCCAGGCATTTGCAAGCCAGCCATAACAAGAGTGTCCACTGAGCATTCAGCAGACATTAACTAATTCATTCGCTACACTTCCCTCTTTGGGGGTACTGGCCTGTAATATAATACCTGCCAGGACACTCTTGCAAAATCACGGGAAGAGTTTTGACAGGATACTAACATTGGGTGTTGATAATTTATTAAAACCACATGGTTTCAGATATCCAACTCTGGATAGTACCTGAATGTGTTATTTTGAAATTTTTCAAACCTACAGATAAACTGAGGGAATAGTATAAGGATCATCCATTTATCTTTCCTCTAGATTCATCAATTTTAAACATTTTGTCACCTTTGCTTTTTCTCATTCTCTCTTGGAGAGTGTGTGTGTGTGTGTGTGTGTGTGTGTGTGTGTAATACTATTATAAAATAAACTGCAGACAGCAATTATTGATACTTCAACCCTAAGTATTTCATCACTTATCCCTCAATAATAAGAACCTTCTCCTACATAAGTACAATATCATTATTATACTGAAAGTATTTAAATTTGACACAATATCTAAGCCCATGTTCAAACTTTTCCAATGGACCTGATAAAGTCCTTAAAGATGTTTTCCTTTATTTNTTGATACTTCAACCCTAAGTATTTCATCACTTATCCCTCAATAATAAGAACCTTCTCCTACATAAGTACAATATCATTATTATACTGAAAGTATTTAAATTTGACACAATATCTAAGCCCATGTTCAAACTTTTCCAATGGACCTGATAAAGTCCTTAAAGATGTTTTCCTTTATTTCAAATCCATGATCCAATTCAAAGGATGATGAATTGCATTTTGTTACCATATATTTTTAGTTTCCTTTCATGTGGAAAACTTCCCAATCTCCCCCAAACTTTTTTAGGTCTTTTATCATGTTACTGTTTTTGAATAGTACAGGTCAGTTGTTTTACAAAGTGTTCCACAACCTGGATTTGCTTGTTCATTTCCCTATGATTCAATTCAGGTTGAACATTTGATGGAAGATTTTGGCAACACGTCAGTGCTGTGTGTCATCCCCATTACATCACATTAGGGGACCTAAAATATCTCATTATTCATGATGCTGAGTCTGGTTAAAGAGTCTGCCATATTTTTTCATTGTGTAAAACAATAAATAATACTTTGAGATGGTGTGCATGTGAACATATATATATGTATAGAAACATGACATATTTTAGAGCAGTATGAGGTTCACAGCAACACTGAGTAGAAGATACAGAGGTTTCCCATACAGCCCCTCACCCCTCACATGTATTACCTTTGCTGTTATCATTTCCCACCAGATGGATGGGTCCATTTATTACAACTGATGATTCTACACGGACATATCATTAATTTCCATAGTTTACATTCTATAGGNCACTGTTTCCACTGTTTCCCCATCTATTTGCCATGAAGTGATAAGACTGGATGCCATGATCTTAGTTTTTTGAATGTTGATCTTTAAGCCAACTTTTTCACTCTCCTCTTTCACTTTCATCAATAATCAGGTGAAAACCCCTAAATATAAACATCTTATGACTCTCCATGGTGGGCAGGCATCACTGGTGAAACCAAGCAGGAAGCTGTGAGGCTCCTGGGCATTAGGGCCTTTCTGTGTCCCCTGTTTCTTGACTTTCCCTTAGTTCTTAAGGGTAGGATTAAATAAGTGCTAGTCAGGGAAGAGAGGGGTTGAAGAGATAAGGTAGGATCAGTCAAGAGGTAACTTGATTTGCAGACCTGGAGCAGGGTCCTGGCTCCACCTAAGCAGTACACAAAACAGTATCTTTGAGAGAAGGTCACAGTTTGATAACCTTGAGGCCCACAGAAGCTCCTTAAGAAAATATCTACTGCTGCTAAGTCGCATNGATCAGTCAAGAGGTAACTTGATTTGCAGACCTGGAGCAGGGTCCTGGCTCCACCTAAGCAGTACACAAAACAGTATCTTTGAGAGAAGGTCACAGTTTGATAACCTTGAGGCCCACAGAAGCTCCTTAAGAAAATATCTACTGCTGCTAAGTCGCATCAGTCATGTCCAACTCTGTGTAACCCCATAGATGGCAGCCCACCAGGCTCCCCCATCCCTGGGATTCTCCATTCAAGAACATTACAGTGGGTTGCCATTTACTTCTCCAGTGCATGAAAGTGAAAGTGAAGTCACTCAGTTGTATCCAACCCTCAGCGATCCCATGGACTGCAGCCTTCCAGGCTCCTTCATCCATGGGATTTTCCAGGCAAGAGTACTGGAGTGGGGTGCCATTGCCTTCTCCAAAGAAATTATGTAAGGCCAGATTAAAGGAATGCAGACCCTGCACACACCCTGATCTTTATCAACAACTCTGTTCTTGAACCATTGTTATAAAACTCCTCACCAAATCTACCTCTCTGCCTCAGGTTGGGACACACACTTTTGATGGTATTCACCCTCTGTATCCCCCTTTGCCAGATGAAGCAATAAAGCTATTATTTTATACTTCACCCAAAACTCTGTTTCTGAGATTCAGTTCAGCACTAGTGCACAGAGGTCAAGTTTTGACATCACTGGGAAAAGATAGCAGGGGTTAAATGGAGATAAGCAGCAGTCATGCCAGGATGGTCGGGTAACTTGTGAACCTAACACAGTGGATGGTTGGATCATAACTCAGGAAATAGAATATAAATAGACTGTCTATTGTGGTGATGGATTCGACCAACATTCTCTTTAAAGAGTTGAATAAACACTTTTTCCTTCGGCAGGCTTGAACAGGAAGAATTTCCAAAATTGATTTTTATCAATGTGACTGAATATTATGTAAAATTATGCATCTTGTCAACAAAGTTGGGAAACTTACATGTAAACAAAATTAAGAAAGCCTTTTACTGTGGATTTTGTTCCAGCTATGCTATACATTGTGAATCTCTAAAACGGTGTGATAACAGGCACAATTTTTCAGGCATTTTGAGTACAGAATCTCCCCCAAACCTACTAACATCACACAACTGAGATTATTTGAGTTTTGTGTGTGCATGCTAAGTCACTTATGTTATGTCCAACTCTTTGTGACCCTATGGATTTTAGACCACCAGGCTCCTCTGTCCATAGGATTCTCCAGACAAGAATACTGGAGTGGGTTGCCATTCACTACTCCAGGGGATATTCTTGACCGAGGGGTTGAACCTGCATCTCCTTTTTTCCTATATTGTCAGGTGGATTCTTTACTACTAGTGCAACTTGGGAAGCCCCCTTGAGTACTACTGTGGTTGAATGACAGCAGGTTAGATTCAAATGAATCTGCAATCAGAACTTAGAGCTGTTATTTCAAATCAGTATATTAAATGAGTGCATTCTTTCCCTCCTTTTGCTCTCCTCACAACAAAGATTTGAAGCAATGAACCAGAGCTACAGCTCAGTTACAGCTCAAATTTTTATTAAGCAGACAGCAGATAGGACACTCCAAGAGGTGAGGGCAGGGCAACCTTGGAAGAGTCTTGCCAACTCATCTTGGTTTCCCCTTTTCATAATTTTCCCTCATCCCCTCAAGCCTGCCTTATGCAAATTAGGGCTTGTACTCACCATCAGCCAGGAAGGGGACATGTGTATTTTTTATCCCACTAGAGGTTCCCACTCTGGTCCTTAAATTTTAACTTTGTTCTCTTGCATGGGTTTTATCCACTGTCTTCCTTTTAGCTGCTGCTTTTTAAACGACCTTTTGGGACTCTTTTCTGTATTCTACCTACTTAAAAAAATGTAACTTTAAATTCACTGTATTCATCCAAAATATGGGCAAAATATATGTGTATTTCAGAATGCAGTGATATTTAAAGAGGAAGAATAATTTACCCTTGGCAACATAGTTAAAGGACTATATGCTATAAGAAATGAACTTTCTACCAGACAAGGAATAGGGGGTCAACTAATACAAGCTGTGGGCAAGAAATAGGACTATCTTTCAAGAGAAGGCTAAACAACTTCTAGATCACTACCGTTTAGTATATATTATGAATTCTCAGTAGCTTTCAGTATAACCATATATTTCCAATAACAAGGTTTTAGTAGACCTTTCCCCATATCATCTAAATCTATGGGTCCCTTATTCCATGCCTCACACTCACTCCCCATAATTTAATAGTCATAACTTCATTATTCCCCCCAGAAATAGCTTTTCTTATTATTATCTTTCTCTTCATATACTTAAGCTATCAAAACTGCAGCCTAAAATATTGACAAGCATGTAGATAAAAATAGCAAGTAATTTTTTTAAAATCACTTTTCTTAGAGACAAAAGAGGAATTGACCTTCAAATCATTCTAAAACAATGACAATATATATTGATGATTTTTTCAGGTGAGTGTGTAATTTCCTTGGTTCTGTCTTGCTGCAGCAAAGATTTGAAATGGTGGACCAATGTTATAACTCGGTTACAATTCAAAGTTTTATGAGGCAAGCAAAAGATAATACACCCTTGAGGTGTGAGGGTAGGCTGACCCCAAAGGAGAGAAGCTCTGTCTTGGTTCATTTTTTTTATGTTTTATCTCCTCCCCGAGAAGAAAATTTGCCCTATGTGAATTTGGCTAACCAGTAGGACGGTTTATTTCACCTGATGTTCTTATTTCAGTCCTCAGATTTTCTTTTGTTCCATTTTTGCGGGTTTTTCCCTTTTTTATCTTTTAGCCACTGTCGTTTTTGGACTCCTTTTTCCTTTCCTAACTACCTAACATTCCTTACTAAAAAGATGGGAGGCCGAATAAGGGTGTCAAGGTCTCTCTGGCTACTTCCTGCTTAGATGAGATGGAAAGGGACATAGGGCTTCCACCTCTTGCTAGTCTCAAGCCTCAAAGTCCTTATAGTGGTGTCCATCTAAGGCTAAGTGATAATTTCCATGATTGGGTGTAGTTTTATATATTCCTATTGAACTTGTACTTCATGTTGTATCTTGTTGACGTGGGCAGAGACAAAGCAGGTTAGATAATTGAAAATGCATAGAACAATCATAAGCAGCATCGATATGGTGATTACAGGGATTAGTAGGGGCATTAGCCAACTTCTAATGTCCCCTCATCAGGAGAAGGATCCTCCAAAGATAGACTGTAGCTGCTCTAAGAACTCTCCAGCTTATTCTTTGAGATCCTGTAGCATTTGAATGTTTTTCTTGAGGACTGTAAGACTTCTTTAACTTAGTTGGAGGTATTTACCCAGAAACAATATGTCTCATTCAAGATGATTCAAGTGCCTCCTTGTTCAGGGATCAAGAGATCTATCTCCTGTCTATTTTGGAGTACAACCCTTGCCAAGTTGTGTTGACTCTTTTTAGAGCTATCCTGAGAAATCCTATCTCCAGTATCTTAATTTTCAGTGTATTCACTAGAATGGTCTCCCAGGGGCTCAAAGGTGTATTGAGTGTCTTCTTCTTCTTTTTTTTTCCATGACTTGACTCGTGAGTAGTGAATCCAGGAGAGGTGCCCTAGTACCTTGACTGTCGTGGGGATAGAAAATATTAGAGAGTAGGGGCCCTTCCATGTGGACTGGAGTTGAGTCTTTGGGGACCCATATTTCCAGATTTTAATTAGGACTTGAGTCCATGAAGAATATAGTGGTGTGTCTTTAGAATCTTTTGAGTCCTGGTTCACACCCAGCAAATGTATATCTTGCTGGGATTGCCCAATGTCCATAGTATAAGACCAGAGGATCTGAGCCTCTGTATTTAGGAAGAGATCCTTGACATAAACAAATGGTTTCCCATATAATGTCTCATAAGGACTAAGACCAGCCTGTTTGATAGGGCCAATACGGATGTGGAGGAGAGCTACTGGTAAAGCCTCCTTCCATCTAAGGGAGGTTTACTGGGTTATCATTTTATCACTAATTTAAAAAAATTGGTTGGCTATTTCTACTTTTCCTGAAGACTGAGGGCTCCACGCATAATGGAGGTAATAAGTAATGACCCATGCTTTAGAGACCCCTTGGGTAAACTTAGAAGTAAATTGTGTCCCATTGTCACTTTTTAATGACCTGGGCAGACAAAATTATGGAATGATTTCATGGACAGTTTTGTTTTGTTTTGTTTTGTTTTTTAAACACCTCCTCAGCCTTCTCAGTCTGGGTGGGAAAACTTTCAGTCTATCCTGTGAATGTATCTATCATGACTTGTAGGTATTTATACCTTTGAGAAACTGGCATCTGCGTGAAGTCCATCTGCCAATCCTCTCCTGGGTAGGTCCCACACTGTTGGATGGTTTGGGCCAGCTGGGGTCTTTGAGCTCTTTGGAGATTGTTTAATTGGCAAGTGGGACAAGATAGACCACTTGCCTTATATTCGTTTGGAGGCCTGTTCCTCTGAAGGACCTTTCTAGTAATTTTCAGAAAGCCTTCTTCCCTAAATGAGTGGTGGCATGCAAGGAGTTAAACAACTTGCACTGGCAGTTCCCAGGCAGAAAAAGGAGTCCCTCTTTTTGGAATCACCCCATGTGATCTTCTTGAAAGCTCTCACCCTTATCTTTAAAATCTCACCTTCAGTAAATGAAGTAGTTTCTGGCTAATTAGCCTGTGGAACTTAGGGGTAACCCCAGTTAACCACGATAGTGTAACCACTCATGTAGAGCCCGAAATCTTGGAGTGCAAAATCAAGCGGGACTTAGGAAGCAACACTACAAGCAAAGAGATTGGAGGTGAACAAATTACAGCTTAGTTATTTCAAATCCTAAAAGGTGATGTTTTTAAAGTGCTACACTGAATATGCCAGCAAGTTTGTAAAACTCAACAATGGTTAGAGCACTGAAAAAGACCAGTTTTTATTCCAATCCCAAAGCAATGCAATGCCAAAGAACGTTCAAACTAATGCACAACTTCACTCATCTCACACACGAGCAAATAAAATCTCAAAGTTCTCCAAGCTAGTCTTCAAAAGTATGTGAACCAAGAACTTACAGATGTTTGAGCTGAATTTAGAAAAGGCAGAGGAAACAAAGATCAAATAGCCATCATCCATTGGGTCATAGAAAAATCAAGAAAATTCCAGAACAACATCTACTTCTGCTTCATTAACTATGTTAAAGCCTTTGACTGTGTGTATCACAACAAACTGGAAAATTCTTAGAAATGGGAATACCAGATGGCCTTACTTCCCCCTGAGACATCTGTATGCAGGTCAAGAAGCAACAGCTAGAACTGAACATGAAACAATGGGCTCATTGAAAAACGGGAAAGGACTATGTCAAGGCTGTATATTGTCATTTTACTTATTTAACTTATATGCAGAGTACATCATACAAAATGCCAGGCTAGATGAAGCACAAGCTGGAATCAAGATTGCCAGAAGAAATATCAATAACCTCAGATATGGGGGAAACTGAAGAGGGATTAAAGAGCCTCCTGATGAATGTGAAAGAAGAGAGTGAAAAAGCTGCCTTAAAACTCAGAATTCAAAAAATGAAGATCATAGCATACAGTCCCATCATTTCATGGCAACTAGATAGGGGAACAATGGAAACACACTTTACTTTCTTGGGCTCCAAAATCACTGCAGATGATAACTGCAGCCATGAAATTAAAATATTATTGCTCCTTGGAAGAAAAGCTATGACCAACCTAGACAGCATATTAAAAAGCAGAGGTATTACTTTGCCACCAAATGCCTATATAGTGAAAGCTGTGGTCTTTCTAGTAGTCATGTATGGATGTGAGTGTTATACCATAAAGAAAGCTGAGCACTGAAGAACTGATGCTTTTGAACTGTGGTGCTGGAGGAGACTCTTGAGAGTTCCTTGGACTGAAAGCAGATAAAACCAGTCAATCCCAAAGGAAATATTCATTGGAAGGACTGATGCTGAAGCTAAAGCTCCAAAACTTTGGCCACCTGTTGTGAAGAGCTGACTCATTAGAAAAGACCCTGATGCTGGGAAAGATTGAAGGCAAGAGGAGAAGAAGATGACAGAGAATGAGATTTTCAGATGGTATCACTGGCTTGATGGACATTAATTTGAATGAGCTCCAGGTTTTGGTGATGGACAGGAAAGCCTGGCATGCACAGATCATGGTGTCACAAAGAGCCTGAAATCTCTGAGTGACTGAACTGAACTGACCCTCATAGACTGGGTTATTTTAGTGTAAACTAGATCTGCTACCTTATATCCCACTCCTGAAAAATACAAAAAAAAAAAAAAAAGAAGAAGAAGAAGAAAGAAAGAAAAGAAAATTCTAAATTCATAGATATACTTTCAATATATCAAGTTCACAGAAAACTCATATATCAGTGTGGCTGTGTGTATGACATTTTCTCAGTGTCTATGTGAATACACATACAACTCTAACAGAGTGAATCTAGGTTTCGCTTATGAAGATATAGCATAAATAAAATGTACTTCAGTGAATAAACTATTTCTGCAACAGTTCTATGACAGACATAATTCTTAATTTAATTGAAAGATATCTGTGTGCTAGCTGTAAAAGAGGTTAACACTTGACTATAGGCTTATGCTTCTGCAACAGATTATTTTATTCTAAAACAATCTCTAACCATGAGGTGGAGAAATCTCAGAGTGCTGAGAACTACTCTGATGTTAATTCTATGAAGAAAAAAAAAAAAGCTATAAGAAGAATCTTGCTGAAAGTAAATTTATATTTATCTATTTGTAAATGTTTATGAATTAAATGCAGAAAATATTTTATATCATAAAATGCATTTAGTATGGTTTACCATAAAAATAAAAAATGTGGTGGGGAGAGAGAGAGTGACTTATTTCTGGTTATGTTTACTGTTGAATAGTGAGCATGAAATGGGAATGTTACAGAAACTGTAGTGTGCTCAATTATACTTAACTGATCCACTTCATTTAACTGATAGTCTTGCAGACCCAAAACGATGTTTTTTATGAATGGGAAAGGGTCCTTAACTGAAAGCATGTTGAAATTAAAGAGGACTTATGGAAGACCAACTCCCTTTTGAGAGTGTTTATAGCGTCAGTAGACAGGCCAGAAATCCCCAAGTGTGGCAGGAGGAAATAAACTGAAAATAGTTGACATTTCTTTCTTTCTTTCAGTTTTTCTCTCTTCTCATCCTGTGTTGTCATGGCACCACCTGGTTCCACCTGAACTTAACTTTATCTCAAACCTGGAGCTAAACAATATTTTTTTAAGGAAATGTTTTCTTGAGTTATGTCAGTGAACTATGCATTTGCTTGGAAATGTGCCTTTCTTCAAGATTTGTATCAATTGTTTTATGACTCAGGATGACTCACCTTCTGCAATTGCTCTTTCAAATGCACGTTGTGGGTGAGGGTCCTGGTGCAACTCACTCTCAGTTTTGAGGTGCTTCCTTTCTCTAATTAGCAGCTTGCTAATAGGTATATAACTCCTTGCTAAAAACTAGCACTGGGGTACTTTCTCTGTCACCTTCTGATGTCTATGTCCGAAGCTTCCACTATCTCTTTTAGACGTTAATAAAACTTTGCTACACAAAAAAGCTCTAAGTGATCAAGCCTGTCCCTGGCCCTGGATTGCACTCCTCTCTTCCACAGGTCTTGAGTCCTAGCATTGTTCACAGCTCTTAGCAGCAAGTTTTCAGCTTTGGGTCTCATCCAGGATTCTTTAGGACAAGGCAAAGATGCTCAGAGGTCTACTTCTTTTGTTGTCTTAGTAAACAAGTTTTCTGCTTTACTTTATTAACTCTGTCTTCTCTTCCCTGGTGGCTCGGAGGGTAAAGTGTCTGCCTACTATGTGGGAGGCCCAGGTTCAATCCCTAGGTCGGAAAGATCTCCTGGAGAAGGAAATAGTAATCCACTCGGGTATTCTTGCCTAAAAAATCCCATGGACAGAGGAGCCTGGTAGGATACAGTCCATGAGGTTGCAAAGAGTTAGACACGACTGAGAAGCTTCACTTTCTTTTATTCCTTTTTCTTTTATTAACTCTACAGTGTGCCTGTGTGAGTGATAGATTGAAAGTTTGAAAGTGTGAAGCACGCCTTGTGTCCTTTTCTGTGGTTCCATGGTGATTTCATAAAGCTTATAGCAGAAACCCTGTCAAAGGATTATACCTACCTGGTAATGTCAAAAGGCACCCAATGTCTGCTCCAGGGGAGCAGCAAGAGATCGACAAAGCTTTTGGACCAAACTCTCCTTTCTTGGTCAAACTTTCTACTCTCTTTGACCATTTCATAACTACCTGGGGAATTATAATCACTAACCCAATCTGTTGAATTATTAACTTTCAAGGTAGTTAGAATCCATGCTGTTAGTATGTACTTTTACTGAGACCCCAAGTTTGAAAGTGCCTAGCCTTTCTAAGAGCCAAAAGTTACAAAAGCACATTCAGGAGTGAGTGGAGCTCTAGCTCTAGGAACGTCTCTCAGGCTAGAGGTTGCTCTCTTGCCTGCCTGCCTCAGGGATCAGCTACCTGAAAGTGATGATTTGTCATGGCTGTGTCTCCGATCTATGTGGATAGAAGCACTGCTGGTGACCAGGAGGTTTTTGAGGATGTAGGTTGATAATTTCAGGATTTAGTCAGATTGGAAGTGCAACAGGCTTCTTCCCCTGGTAACCCTAGCTCTTAGCAAGCCAAAGAAGTCTCTCTGATTTTTTTTTTTTTTTTGTCTCAACTCCTTGGATATTCTTTGTGTGGAATCTATGGGGATGAACTTGAAGAAATGGCCCTAATAGCTACAGGCAAAATTCACTTTTTCCTTGCTGGTGGGACCTTCTTCACCTCTTTGCTATCACATATACCGATGTGGTGATACTCAGAAATGAAACCTTTGTTGTTGTTCATCCCTTTATGACTTACCATTTTTACTGTGGTCAGATCTGTGTTCAGAATGTACACAGGCATATGGAAGACGCTTCCCCAATAGTCTTAGCGTAGGAGGCACTGCAGAAGGCTACTCTCCTTCATTCCAGGTGACATCAGAGGAGGAGCAAAAATCAAGCCAAGGTCGTAATGGTGAGGAATTAGAAATCACTCTGAGATGCCATCAGGTCTACCCCTGGTGCATATCCACTCCATCTCAATAGGTGGTAGAACAGGGAGGGACGAGTAGGGTGCCTTTTTTGGTAAGGGACAGACTAAGACTGACCAGGGAAGAAAAGAGTCAGTTGAAAATCTGTCTCCACCTCCATTTAGAGCAAGGAGGGCCGCTTCTGGTAGAAAAGGGCACTGGACGCCACTTTTTTGTTTCTTAAAGTTGAGAGTTAGCAGTTCCAGAACCACCTCTTTAGAATGCATTTTGAGAAACTTGGATAAATTCAATCCCCAGAGCTTAACCTTATTTAGAGAGATATATAATGTATTCTATAACAGCCACTAACTCCTGACTCAAAAACTCAAGTTTTGAGGAAAAATTTTCCCTTTGGATATGAATGGCTTGGTAATGAATCAGTAGAAAAGGGGGGAGGGCAAGATAGCCTCTTTCCTGACTGGGAATCAGACAGTGCCCACAGCAGAGTCAGGCTGGGTCTATAACATGGCTAAAGGAAGACAGGATCAGAGTCACTTTGTCAGGATTCAAGCGGGTACATGACAAGACTTAAAAATATGCCAAGTCGACAAACATAAAATAGGGAAAGAAGGAAACTCCTGGTAAATTCCTAGATAGACTGTGAGAAGTCCTTAACAGATTCACTGAGACTGATCCTGAAAGGAGGGATGATATTAAAATATAGATTTCTCATTCGGTCACTTTCAAATATCTGCCATAAGCTACTAAAACTGGTGTTTGGACCAAATCAGTCTAGAAAAGCTGTTTGAAATGGCTCAGCCAGTTTATTACGGCAGAGGGAGGAGAAGAGGCAGAAAAATGCCAGGAAAGACTGAAGCTCCAGTCATGGCTTTCAGATCCACTCTGAAATAGCTGGAGAAAAAAATGCCCAGAGTGACCCAGGTGAAAAGGGGCAGACTTGCTATTACCATGAAAAGTGGGGACACCTCAAGCATGGTTGTTCTCAGGCATCTAAGCTGCCCCTGGCTCCATGTCCACTCTGCAAAGGACCACACTGGAGAAGATGCTACCCTCAGTGGTATAAGCACTAGGGGTCAGACTCAAGACAATCAAGACGCACAAAAGCTCTGTCTTAATCACATCTGAGGAACTACAGGTATTGACAACTCTGGGGCCTAATCAGTTGGTTTGCTGTTAGACACCAGGGAAATTTATTCTATGCTTACTGAAGCTCCTGGCTCACTTATACCCCCATCCACTTCCATGATGGAAATGCCTGGATGAAACAAACATTATTATTTCAGTTATCATTTAAGTTGCAACTGGGACTCTACTGTTTTCACATGAGTTTCTGATTTTTGCCAGAGTCTTCCTCAACCCATTTGGGAGGGATATACTGAACAAGATCCATGTTTGTTTTCATGAATATGGAACCCTCTCTTTGTCTCCATTAAATGAAAAACATATAATTCTTAGAATGTGGGTTGATGGAAAAACTGGGTCAAGCACAGAATGCCATTCCTGTTGTTATCACGCTCAATGACCCACATCTATTTCCACATCAAAAGCAGTATCCACTGAAACCCAAGGTTAAAAAAGGGTTAAAGTCCACCACTGATAATCTAAAGGAGCAGAGGCTATTAATTCCCTATAACAGTCCATACAACACTCCTACTTTGAGTGTGAAGAAGTCAAATAATAAAGAGACTAGTTCAAGGTTTATGAATAATAAATGAGACTGTGGCTCTTTTACACCCCACGGTGACTAATCCTTATGCTTTATTGCCTAAAATTCCTGAATGAGCCTAATTTGATATGAAACATGATTTGAAAGATGCTTTCTTTTCTAGAATGGATGAGGGCGATAAGCACCAAGAGAATTAAACCTAAACGAAAAAGATTTAATGGATACTCCATTAGACAATTCTGACATGGAAATATTTATAGATGATGATTATTTTGTTCGGGATGGGAAGTGGAAAGCAAGTTACACTGTGGTGATGGTTGGACAGGTTTCAGAAAAAAAATCTCTCCACCCTGGGAACCAATGTTAAGCTAACAGAGCTTGTAACTCTAACTTGAGCTCTACAGTTAAATAAAGGCCAATAAGTAAATATCTACACTGATTCTAAATATGCTTTTTTGCCTTCATATGCTCATGCTGCAATATGGAAAGACAGATTAAAACTACAACAGGAGAGCCTAGTAAACATTTCAAAGAGAGTGAAAGACTTGATGGCTATGTATTTCCCTAAAAATAGTAGCTATTGTACATTGGGAAAAATAAGAACGGGAGTAAACTAGCCCAGGGTAATCAGCTGGCTGGCTGTCAAGCCAGAAAAGAGACACATTACAAACCCCTTCACTACATATGCTTTTGATTTGGACATGTCTTGTTGAACAGTAAAAAAAAAAAAAAAAAAATGCAATATACTGAGGAAGAATCAGAAAGATATGAAAAAGAGGAGAAAAGATTATTGATAAAGGATGGTTAGAGTCTGAGGACAGGTGATTAATGATTCCTGAGAATGCTCAATGAAAAATTCCTAAAGGCTTACACCAGAGTTTCCATAAGGCCTTGGAATTAACTAACTATGTAACTCAACTTTAAGCTTTTCAACAGACATTACAGGAACTCTGGGAAGTGACTTCTGACCCAGCCTTTGAGTCAAACAAGACGCTGTTCAAGCTAAGAACTGAGGCCCTGATAAAGAAATTGGGATCTGGGGGTAATCTCTTGATCCCCTCTGGGAAGGCCCTTACTAGGTTATTCTTTATTATTCCACAGCTGTTCTAGGTTCCAGGAATAGATTTGTGGGTACATCCTGATCTGGGGATTCCCTAGTGGCTCAGCTGGTATATAATCCTCCTGCAGTACTGGAAACCTGGATTAGATCTCTGGGTTGAGAAGATCCCTGGAAAAGGGAAAGGCTACCCACTCCAGATTTCTGACCTGGAGAATTCTGTAGACTGTATAGTCGATGGGGATGCAAAGAGTCAGACACAACTGAGCGACTTTCACTTTCACTTCCTGACCCAGACTTAGTGATGTCAGTTTTATGTCTTTTTTCTATGCTTTTATTTTTCACTTTCTAGATGGGCCTAGTAATCTATGTGAGCCTGCTTTTGCTGATTCCAAAAATCCTGAATCTGCTGTTTGACCCTTAAGAAAGTGCTGTACTGTCCTGGGCTCATTCCTANGTGAGTTTGAGTGAACTCTGGGAGTTGGTGATGGACAGGGAAGTCTGGCATGCTACAATTCATGGGGTTACAAAGAGTCGGATACGACTGAGCAACTGAACTGAACTAAACTGAACTGAAGACCTTAGTCTTTGTCTCTGAGAGACCTGTGTGTGAATTCCAGTTTTGTCACTTATTTATGTAAATTTGGGCAAGTTACCTAATTTCTTTAAGCAACTTTTCTCCTTCTTGCAGAAAGCAGGAATAATAATTGTATAGAAGCATGGGTCTTACCTATCTATTATTGTGTAATACATTAATCTAAAATTTTGTGATTTAAAGCACTTATCACCCAGTTTCTGTGGGTCAGGAATCTGGGAGCAGTTCGCCTGTGTGGGCTTCCCTGGTGGCTCAGATGGTAAAGAATTCCCCTGCAATGCGGGAGACCTCGGTTCAACCCCTGGTTTGGGAAGATCCCCTGGATGGCAACCCCCTCCAGTATTCTTGCCTGGAGAATCCCCATGGACAGAAGAGGCTGGTGGCCTACAGTCCATGAGGTCACAGAGAGCCAGACATGACCGAACAACTGAGTACACAGCACAGAATCCTGGGTTCTGTGGCTCAGGGTCTCACAGGGGGTGGAATCAGGGTGTCAGCTGCGGCTGCAGTCAACCCACGTCTTACATAGAGAAGAACCTTCTTCCAAACTCAACCACGATAATCATACTGTTTTTGTTTGTAGGATTCAACTTCTCAAGGTATGTTGGACCAATGGCCTCAGTGACTCCACCGGCTTTTGACCAGAAGTCCTTTGCCATGTGGCCCTCTTGATGTGGCTTATACCATGAAAGTTGCTTCATCAGAGCAGCAAGCAGGAAGAGCCCAAGAGTAAGGACAAGCTAGACGGAAGTCAGGGTCTTTGGTAGCATAGTCTCAGAATTGACAGCTCATAGTCTCAGAATTGACAGCTCATAGTCTCAGAATTGACAGCTCATTCCTTAAAACAAAACAAAACAAAACAAAAAAACTAAACTACAACTTTATTCAGATTTCAACAGTTTCTCCACCTACGGTCCAATTCAGAGTAGTCATGTCTCCTTAGTCTCTTTGTAACCTTTCATCTCTTAGTAACCATTCCTGTCTTTCCTTGTGTTTTGTAATCTTGACATGTTTAGAAGAGCTAGTTATTTTGTAGGATTGCCCCTCAATTTTGAATTGTTGATATTTTCTCGTGATTTTGTTGAGGTTTTGTATTATTAGAAAGATAACACAAAAGTGATACCCCTTTCCATTTTATCATAACATGGGTATAAGTTGTCAATATATATTGCCAGTATCCATAAGTCTGATGGTTTGGTCAAGGTTGTATGCATCAGGCTTCACTTTAATGAATCTACTATTTTTTTTGTTATATCATCCTGCCACTACCACCGATTTTGACATATTCTGTTTGCTAGAGATAAGTCACTAAGTCTCGCCAGGACACACAAGGGAAGGAGATGACATAATGACATAAGTATCAGGAGGTAGGAGTCATTGTGAGTCATTTCAGAAATTGCCCACGATACTATGAAAGGAAAGTAAATGTCCATCAACAGCTGTATAGATAAAGAAGATGTAGTATATGTATGTATGCGTGTATACACACAATGGAATATTATCCAGCCATTTAAAAGAATGAAATAATGCCATTTGCAGCAATATAGATGGACCTTGAGATTATCATACTAAGCGAAGTTGGAGAAAGACTAATATCACATAATATGGCTTGTATGCAGAATCTAAAAAAATGGTACAAATGAACTTATTTACAAAACAGAAACACTCACAGGCTTGGAGAACAAACTTATGATTACCAGGGGGAAAGGAGAGAGGAGAGAAAAATTGGGAGTTTGGGATTGATGTGAATACTCTATTATATTAAAAATAAATAACCAAGAAGACCCTATTGTATAGCTCAAAGAATTCAGCTCTATTCTGTAATAAATTAAGTGGGGAAAGAATTTGAAGAATACATACTTGTATGGGTATAATTGAATTACTTTGCTGTACACCTATAACTAATGCACCATCGGTAATTAACTATAATCCAATATAAAATAAAAAATTTGTTAAATAATAAAAAAGAAAGGTAAGGATACAGTGGTCAGTAAAATAAGGTTACAATAATGCCCATAAAGGACTTAGCATAACACTGTCAATAATGATCATTATAACAATTATTTTGTGGCTTTGTTTCAAATTGATTTATTTGACAAAAGTTTATTCAACTTTTATAATGCTAGAACGGGAAATACAAAATTATTTGGTTTAGGGCAACAATGATAATAAAAAAGTAAGAAAATATTTGTGAATTTTGATGAATGATAGAAAGAAAGAAATCAGAGCAGGTGAGTGTGTGTGTGTGTGTGTGTCTGTGTGTATGTGTGTGTGTGTATGTGTGTGTGTGATGACTATTTCAATTCAGACAGGGAAAGCCTACTTGATATAATACTTATGCGGAGATTGAACATTGAGAAAATATCAGCTTTATAAGATTCTGGAAAGTAATCTTGTAGGCAGAGAGATTAGCAAGTTCCAGGACAATGAGGCAGAGAAGAGTTTGTCATGTTAAGGATACAGGAGAACCTTAAGAGAAAAGTACACTGCGTGTATGTGTGCTAAGTCCCTTCAGTCGTGTCTGACTCTGTGGGCCAATGGACTGTAGCCCACCAGGCTCCTTTGACCATGCGGATTGTCCAGGCGAGAGTACTGGCATGGGTTGCCATGTCCTCCTCCGGGGGATTTTCCTGACCTATGGATCAAACCAGCAAGCATCTCTTACGTCTCCTGCATTGGTAGGTGGCTTCTTTACCACTAGCACTGCCTGGGAAGCCCAGAGTATACTGAGCAAGAGGCCGTGTCATAACATTGGTGAGGTAGTCAGGGACTAAAGTATATAGGACCTCATAGGCTGTGGGAAGGATGCTATTTTATTCTAAGTATGATGGAAAGGATTGGACTGTCTTATGAAAGATCTTATTTTTAAAATTTTTATTCTAAATTTCTATTTCTACAAAATTATAGAAAACTTGCAAGAATAGTGTAAGGAAGTTCATATATGCGAGGTGAAAAATACAACAGTGTCAGTTCTCTCTGATCAAATCTATTGTCTTAAAAACATCTAAAATAGTATACTGGCCTTTCCTTTTCTAGGATTCAAAGAAGACAAGATTTCTATTCCTACTGTATAAATACCAGGCACCATCACAATTAGGTCACTTTTCAAATGTTCAGATGGTAAATGCAAAAATATTTGGGGACTATTGAAATTATCTCGAGTGTCTAAATTTGAGAGAGTCATAAAATGACAGCTGTTGACTGGTAGGAAATTATATTTCAGATCAGTCTGGTGTCACTGCAGGTATCCTATGGGCAATTTTATTTTACTGCTTGAATTTTGCCTTAGGATTTTTGCGTTCAGTTCAGTTCAGTTCAGTTCAGTCGCTCAGTCGTGTCCAACTCTTTGAGACCCCATGAAATCACAGCATGCCAGGCCTCCCTGTTCATTACCATCTCTCAGAGTCCACTCAGACTCATGTCCATCAAGTCCGTGATGCCATCCAGCCATCTCATCCTCAGTTGTCCCCTTCTCCTCCTGCCCCCAATCCCTCCCAGCATCAGAGTCTACTCCAATGAGTCAACTCTTCACATGAGGTGGCCAAAGTACTGGAGTTTCAGCTTTAGCATCATTCCTTCCAAAGAAATCCCAGGGTTTATCTCCTTCAGAATGGACTGGTTGGATCTCCTTGCAGTCCAAGGGACTCTCAAGAGTCTTCTCCAATACCACAGTTCAAAAGCATCAATTATTCGGTGCTCAGCCTTCTTCACAGTCCACTGAGTTTCACCTTAGGATTTTTGCCTTAACACTTTTTTTGGGGTGGGGGGCAAGGAAATAATAGGCACAAGTTTCTGAACCATGGCCATTTTAAAGGAATGTGTAATTGATCCAAAACTTTGATACCAACAGTACTTGAATATTTTGACACTTATATGGTAGTACCTGCTAGGGTCCAGCCCTGGTGAATCCAGGATAACTCGAAGGGGAGATGGAATCAGTGTCCTAGGAAAAAGCTATTTAATTACAGATATAAAGAGAGATTAGAAAAGAATAGTGTAGTAGGAAACTTAGTGGAGAAAAAGAGGCTGAATAACTTGGTTTACGTGGGATACCAATAAAACTTTGAGACAAGAAACTTGCACCACCTACATAGGCCACAGGCGTCTTTCCATTCTCCCAAAGGAGAGGAGACACTGAGGCCTCCCCGGTCAGATCTTAGAAGCCCAGGCAAAGTTAGCAGGCTTGGCGAGTACCCACGCACCAGATGGGAATTCAGCCAGAAAAACGGAGAGCAACCACACTTTTTTTTCCTTCCTTTTATAATTAATTGTGCCACCTATGCTGCCTTAGCCATCACCTTGGCCCCACGCTGCCTCAGCCAGCTTTCACCATCAATCAAGACCTGCAGAAAGAGTGGGTTGGCGCCAGCTTCAACCCAGAACTGCTCACAAATGTCCTGGACGGCAGCCCTGCAAACACTCAGTGCTGCTGGGAGATCAAGAACCTCATTCTGAAAGACCCAGACTTCCAGCATCAGAACTTGAATTTCCTCAGCCGTAGCCAGCGTTATGAGGTGGCTGTTAAGAAGAGTGCCACCCTGGTGCAGAAGATGAGGAAGTTTGGCATCGCAGATCCTGATGAAATCATGTGGTTTAAAAACTTTGTGCATCGAGGGCAGCCTGGGCCTCTGGATCTTCACTTGGGCGTGTTTCTGCCCACCTTGTTGCACCAGGCAACCGAGGAAAAGCAGGAGTGCTTCTTCATGCCTGCCTGGAACTTAGAGATCATTGGCACTTATGCCCAAACAGAGATGTGTCATGGAACCCATCTTTGAGGCTTGGAAACCTCAGCCACTTATGACCCTGAAACCCAGGAGTTCATTCGCAGCAGTCCTACTGTGACCTCCATCAAGTGGTGGCCTGGTGGACTTGGAAAAACTCCAAATCATGCTATCATACTTGCCCAGCTCATCACTCAGGGAAAATGCTATGGATTACATGCCTTCATTGAACCTATTCGTGAACTTGGGACCCATAAGCCTTTGCCAGGTATTACCATAGGAGACATTGGCCCCAAATTTGGCTATGATGAGATGGATAATGAATACTTGAAGATGGACAACTATCGTATTCCCGGAGAAAACATGCTGATGAAACATGCCCAGGTAAAGCCTGAGGGCACATACATAAAACCCCTGAGTAACAAGCTGACCTATGGGACCATGGTGTTCATCAGGTCCTTCCTCGTGAGAGAATCTGCTCGGTGTCTGTCTAAGGCATGCACCATGGCCATCCGGTACAGTGCTGTGAGGCATCAGTCTGAAATCAAGCCAGGTGAACCAGAACCACAGATTTTGGATTATCAAACCCAGCAATATAAACTTTTTCCTCTCCTGGCCACTGCCTATGCCTTCCAGTTTGTAGGCGCATATATGAAAGAGACCTATCTTCGGGTTAATGAAGACATTGGCCATGGGGACCTGAGTGAGCTGCTTGAGCTTCAAGTGCTCACTGCTGGGCCAAAGGCTTTCACATCCTGGACAATGAACACAGGTACTGAAGCCTGTCGAATGGCTTGTGACGGACATGGCTATTCTCACTGCAGTGGACTTCCAAATATATACGTCAGTTTTACCCCAACCTGCACCTTTGAGGGGGAAAACACTGTCACGATGCTGCAGACAGCCAGGTTCCTGATGAAAAGTTATGACCAGGTGCACTCAGGCAAGTTGGTGTGTGGCATGGTGTCCTACTCGAATGACCTGCCCAACCGTTGCATCCAGCCACAGCAGGTGGCCGTCTGGCCAACCCCGGTGGATCCAGGGTAATTTGAAGGGGAGATAGAATTGGCATCCTAGGAAAAAGCTATTTAATTACAGATATAAGGAGAGATTAGAAAGGATTAGTGTAGTAGGAAAATTAGTGGAGAAAAAGAGGCTGAATAACTTGGTTTACATGAGATACCAATAAAGCTTCGAGACAAGAAGCTTGCACCACCTACATAGGCCACAGGCGTCTTTCCATTCTCCAGAAGGAGAGGAGACACTGAGGCCTCCCCGGTCAGATCTTAGAAGCCCAGGCAAAGTTAGCAGGCTTGGCCAGTACCCACGCTCCAGATGGGAATTCAGCCAGAAAAACGGAGAACAAGAAAGAAAGACACGGGGGAATCAGCCTTTCCAGAAACTGATGCGTTTTCCTTATTTTCAGGTTTGCTTATATACTTTTTGTTATACATAGGGATGAATACAGAGTCATGTGGGGTCAGCAGACCTGACACTTGTCAAAATCAGGTGCTTCATATAAAATTATACAAAAGTCTTACGGGTTTTACATCATCTTCTGGCCATGAGGCCTGCTGACATTTTATGGCCCTATCTGATAATGGTCAGTCAACCAGAAAACTTATTTTTTCCAGGAGTGATTTTTTTCTTAAACCAGGCACCACCCTCCAAAGGCACCAGATAAAGTTGCATTCCTGTAGGGTGAGGGTGCAGGGGGTTATAATCAAGAAAAGGAATTTACTTAGCCTAAGGTTTAACATGATTAATATCAAAGGTTAATACTTATTTCTCCCATATTCTAGTTATATTCATTATAAGGGCAGGGAATATGGAGATTTAGCAGCAAATATTGGCTCAACAAATGAAAAACCCTTCACCAATATAATTTCTAATCAACCCACTATACTATACTAATAATTTTCTAACTTCTCAAAAGAGTTTGTATTTAGAAAGTTTTAAAGCATCTTGTGCCTCTCACTGTTGGGAGGCTGTAAACAATCACATGTCGCTGGATGAACCTGCTCAGGCAGGCTAGAGAAACTTCAGAGGAGTTTGTAAGTTGAAATACTCCTGTCACATGCAGGAATTTTTATTAACTGGAGCTGCAAGTTAACTCCTTCTCCAAGACAGGTGGTGGGGGGACAACCCCCCATAAAGTCAGAGGTATAGGTGAGAGCATAAAACAGTAAAGTAGGCAGACTCTGATTTTGGGGGTAGATGCTCGGGAACAGGGGGTCTCCTGAGGCTCGATCTCACCTTTGTGTAATGCCAAGCCTCCTTCCTCATGACCTTTGCCACAGGTGGAGTTCCTCATGCTGGCTCCCACCAAGTACCTAATTAACATTTGCGCCTACAATATTTCCATGCTTACACCATACCATACTTTCTGATTTTTTACACTCACTTTAGAAAGTATTGTATGACATTCATTGAATACATCTTTTGTACTCAGGTTCATTGTTTGGGCAAGGATTTGTGGGTGTACAATTGAATGTGCTTTACTGTTTCATGACTCATTCCACTGCATGGATGACCTCGAAACTAGATAGTATTTCATCTGGCTTCTTTCTTGTTTTCTTCCCACCCACGTCTCAGAACTGAATCTTTCTTTCTTGGCTAATGTACCTTGAATGCCTTAGACATAAATGGAATAAATGGTAAACAGTACACCAGAAATTAAGAAGTCTGTTGTCTATTCAGTTAAGGAGTGCTAAGAAAGGAAGGTGGTCACAATAAACAAATATCTTAGCTGGTGAGCTCATGAATGGTTTTAGTTAGAACAGAACATTTATTTGCCCGGCCAAGGTCTGGAAGTAAACATAAGGTTGCTAGCTATGGGAATAGGATCATGGGAAAAAAGCGGCCTCATAGAAAGAAAAAATTCTAAGTATGGCCCTGACACAAAATAGATGTTAGATGAAACAAATTTTAATTAAGTTTATATTTTTATCGGTATTTTATGAAATTAATGGATGGCTGGAAAGGGGTTCAGTGTTTATCTAACCTAAATCTCTGTAGTATGAATGCTAATATATTCCCACAATATCCCTAATAACTAACCAGCTAGCCCCTTCAGTGACAGAGAATTTTTTACCTACTGAGGCAATCTGTCCCATTTTGTATACCTCTAATTCAATGAGTCAGTTTGTTTGTTTGTTTTTTTGGTCTCAGGTCCATTTATACTGTTAGAACTTACTGAATAGAATATCACAAACAGCTTTTTGTTTATATAGGATGCATATATTGATAGTTATTATATTAAAAATTAAAATGAGGCTTTTAAAGAATTAGTTCATATAAAATAGTGACAATATGCCCATTAAATATTAGCATAAATGTTTTAAAATTTTAATAATTATGAGCTAGACACAGGAAGGCAACTGCTGCATGATCTCACTTACATGCAGCATTTTTTTTAAAAGTTGAATTCATGGAGACAGAGTAGAATGGGACCAGGGACTGGAATACCTGGAGGAACAGAAGAGGTGTTGGTCAGAGTATAAGCTTTCAGTTATAAGATGAAGAAATTCTGGTGACCTAACGTACACCACAGTGACTATAGTTAATGCATTGTATATTTGAAATTTGCCAAGAGAATAGATGTAAAGTGTTCTCATACACAACACACACACACACACACACACACACACACACACACTAAGGTAGCTATATAAATTGATGGTTATATTAACTTGGGCTTCCTTGGTGGCACAGATGGTAAAGAATCCACCTGCAATGCAGGAGACCTGGGTTTGATCCTTGGGTTGGGAAGATCCCCTGGGGAAGGAAATGGCAACCCACTCCAGAACTATTCCTTAGGAAATATCGTGGACAGAGGAGCCTAGCAGGCTACAGTCCTTGGGGTTGCAAGAGTCGGACACAGCTTAGTGACTAAACTACCACCACTGTGCCTTAAATATATACCACTTTTATTTGTTACTAATATCTCAATAAAGTTCAAAAATATATTTAAAACAATGATAGTGAGGAGAATGAAATGGTTTTATCTCTGTTCAAATCTCTTTAATGTCTGGCTTAACAAGGGGTTCTTATGTCTTCTTTTTTGTGATATGATATGTCAAACAGCCTCTGGAAAACTTCACTGTTCCTTTATAAGACAATGGGAATCTAAAAGGCAAGAAACATCCTAGTATTATTTAAATATAACTGTGAACTTGCAGACCCCTTGAAAAGGTCTCAGATTTTCCTGGGGTTCCTGGATCACATTTTGAGAATCACTGTTCCAATCACTTATAAAGGATTTTCTTTATTTTGAACTCATGTTTTCCTTCTACATGAAAGGTCCTTTTACTAATCTTAAGAACCATAAATAATAAATGTGATCTCTGTTTCAAATGGTCCCCTCACTCAAATATTGTATAACAGCTAGTTATCCCTGTATCTTTCCTTCAGGATAAACTCTCATACTTTTTTCAACTAATTATCATGTGAAAAATTACAGTTTTTCATTCCATCTTATTTATAACATCATTGGGCCTGCTCCCATTAGTCAGTTGTTTCCTTGGTGCATGAATCAGGGTAGTAAACAATATTTCAGGTCAGTTTGAATGACACAGAGAGAAAATCTTAGCCTGGTTTCATACTTCAATTAATGTTTCTTAAAACATACATTTGATCCATACTTTAACTAGCTGGAAAATTTATAGAATTTTTTTAAACCTATGTCATCTTGTTAGACATGGATCATGATTTAAGTTTGTGAACCTTGATGCTATTATACAAAGTTTTCATAATATTAAGGGCAGACATAATGCAATATGTTCACCAAACTGTTTTATATACTGAGCTCCTTTTGCATTGAAGCATAGGTCTGAGTTTGATCAGTGACATATGGACAGAAGTTCCCTGCGATCTGTTTCAGTGCTAGCCAGGAACATGCAGTATGGAGGTGTACTCTCTCCAACTGACTGACTGCAAGGAAAGACTTCAGAGAGAACGAGGAAGTGGGAGAAACTTGGATCCCTGAGTTCTTCATTGGAAGGAGAATATTCAGGAGAGCCTCCTAAAGAGGAAAAGTCACATTGAACCTTTCATGAACCAGAAAAATTCTGTTATTTATGAACCAGAAAGAATCTGCTTTAAGTTCATGGAATTATTTGGCAGCCTATCCTAATACATGTTCTCAGCTTCTATTAAAATTCTCTATGGTTGACAGTCTGTTATTCATTCACTGTTTTGCCAGAGTCATTCAACCAAAAAAGGCCATAATACCTCAATAATACTAAGGAGACTAACAGTACTGTTTATTTATCATATCCAAATGAATATAAAATAACTGTTGGTAGATGCTACAGTGAAATTTAGATAAAAAGGCTGTATACTGTCACACTGCTTATTTAACTTATATGCAGAGTACATCATGAGAAACGCTGGGCTGGAAGAAACACAAGCTGGAATCAAGATTGCCAGGAGAAATATCAATAACCTCAGATATGCAGATGACACCACCCTTATGGCAGAAAGTGAAGAGGAACTAAAAAGTCTCTTGATGAAAGTGAAAGAGGAGAGTGAAAAAGTTGGCTTAAAGCTCAACATTCAGAAAACGAAGATCATGGCATCTGGTCCCATCACTTCATGGCAAATAGATGGGGAAACAGTGGAAACAGTGTCAGACTTCATTTTGGGGGGCTCCAAAATCACTGCAGATGGTGATTGCAGCCATGAGACTAAAAGACGCTTACTCCTTGGAAGAAAAGTTATGACCAACTTAGATAGCAAATTCAAAAGCAGAGACATTACTTCACCGACTAAGGTCCGTTTAGTTAAGGCTATGGTTTTTCCTGTGGTCATGTATGGATGTGAGAGTTGGACTGTGAAGAAGGCTGAGCACTGAAGAACTGATGCTTTTGAGCTGTGGTGTTGGAGAAGACTCTTGAGAGTCCCTTGGACTGCAAGGAGATCCAACCAGTCCATTCTGAAGGAGATCAGCCCTGGGATTTCTTTGGAAGGAATGATGCTAAAGCTGAAACTACAGTACTTTGGCCACCTCATGCGAAGAGTTGACTCACTGGAAAAGACTTTGATGCTGGGAGGGATTGGGGGCAGGAGGAGAAGGGGATGACAGAGGATGAGATGGCTGGGTGGCATCCCTGACTCAATGAACGTGAGTCTGAGTGAATTCTGGGATTTGGTGATGGACAGGGAGGCCTGGCGTGCTGTGATTCACAGGGTCGCAAAGAGTCGGACACGACTGAGTGACTGAACTCAACTGAACTGAAGTGATGCTGGCCTCAGAATAAGCTGGGTTGTGTTCCGTTATCTTTGATTTTCTGAAAGGGTTTGTGTAGAATTGCTTTGCTGTTTAGTTGCTAAGTGTGTCTGACTCTTGCAACCCCACGGACTGTAGCCCACCAGGCTCCTCTGTCCATGGGATTTTCCAGGCAAGAGTACCGGAGTGGGTTGCCATTTCCTCCTCCAGGGGGTTCTTCCTGACCCAGGGATTGAACCTGTGTCCCCTACATTGCAGGAGGATTCTTTACTGCTGAGCCACCAGGGAAGTCTAGAATTGATAAAGTTCTTCCTTAAACGCTCAGTGGAATTCCTTACAGAAGTCGATGGGTCATATAGCAAATTCCTATTGGCTATCTGTTTTACATGTGGTAATGTATGTTTCCATGTTACGCTCAGTGAACTCAAACCAGGGCTTGATAACAACCTAGAGAAATGGGATCAGGAGGAAGGTGGGAGGGATGTTCAGGTGGGATGGGACATGGGCAAACCTATGGCTGATTTATGTTGATGTTTGGTAGAAACCAATGTAATACTGTAAAGCAATTATCTTTCAGTTTAAAAAAAATCAGTGGGACTGACGTTTTCTTTGTGGAAAGATTTCTAATTACAAATTCAATTTCTTTAGTAGACCTAGACTTGTTCAGATGATCTGTTACCTCTTGAGTTCTTTTGTAATTTGTCTTATAGGACTTTTGTTCATGTCACCCAAACTGTCAGATTTGTAGGCATAGGTTATTTATAACTATATCCTTTTATACATGTAGAGTCTGTAATGATATCACCTCTCTTGTTCCAGATATTGGTGATTTGTGCCCTTTTTCTGGTCAGTTGCCCTAGAAAATTTTCAATTTTATCTTCTAAAAAAATCGGTTTTGGTCTTGTTAAATTCTCTATTGTTTTCTTGTTATCTATGCCATTAATTTCCTCTCCAGTCTTTATTATTCCAAGTTTTTAATTTGATACTTTACATTTAATTTGTTCTTTATTTTTCAGTTTCTTATGGTAGAACTGAAGTCACTGACTCAAGCCCTTTCTTCTTATAGGCATGTTCTAAGCATTGTTTTACTAGCATTCTGCAAATTCTGATGCTTTTTTTTTCTTCCCCCCATTGGGTTATTTTCATTTTGATTTTGTTTTTGACCTGTGGGTTATTTGAGCTGTGTTATTTGGTTTTCGCACATTTGGAGATTTTCTACATATCTTTGTTACAGATTTCTGATTTGATTCCATTGTGATGAGAGAACATATTTTGTGTGGCTTGAATCTTTTAAAAATTACTGAGACTTTTTTCATGGCTCAAAGTCTATCTTGATAAACATTCCATGTACACTTTGAAAGAATGTGTATCCTACTGTTATTGGCAAGAAGTTCTATAAATGTTAATTACATCAGGATTGCTTATAGTGTTTGAATCTGGTGTACTCTTGAGTTTTCTATTTGTTGTATTAATCATTGAGAGCATATTAATTATTCTGAGCATGATTGTAGATTTGTGTATTTTTCCTTGCAGTTATATCAGTTTTAATTTTCATGCATTTTGACACTATTTTAAGTGCATAATTATTTGAGATTAAGTGCTATTGATGAATTTACCCCTTTATCAATAAGAAATAAACTTATTTATCTCAGATAATATTCTTCTCTGTGAAGTCTATTTGGACTGTTATTCATGTATCCATTCCAGCTTTCTTTTGATTAGTATAAGCATAATATATAATTTTCAATCTTCTACTTTTAGCATTTATATTTGAAGTATGTTACTTGTGGGCAGTATTTAATTGGTGCTTGTGTTTTTATCAGACCTGATCATTTTTTCCTTTAAATTTTAATCTTTATTTACATTTAGTGTGATTATTAATATATTTAGGGGTAAATCATCACCTCGTTACTTGTTCTCTTTTTGTCTTATCCATTCTGTCCCCTTTCATCTCTTATTCTGCCTTCTTTTAGATTAATTGAATGTATTTCCACTTTATTTTTTTCCCTTGGCTTTTTTATTATTGTTGCTATTTTAAAGGCTGCTCTTGCTTCATGGTGTAAGTCATCATATTAAACATTTGACATGTTGTCACTTCACATATATGACATTTACAATAGCATACTTCCATTTCTTTTTATCTGGTCTTTGCATTATTGTTGGCATATGTTTTGCCTCTACACAACTATGAATCCCACAATACTTCTTTATTTTTGTTTAAACAATAAATTGTCTTTTAAAGAGACTGACATAATAAAATCATACATGTTTCTCCATGGGTCTTAAGCTCCATCTCCTCATTTCGGGTGCTCTTTATGGCTTTGCACAAATCATTATCTTTACTTGTCATCATTTTCCTTTAGCCTGAAGGACTTCTATAACATAGCTGCAGGTGCTCTGGAAGATAAATTATTAATATTTCCTTTTTTAATGTCTGAAAACCTGTTTCATATTCATGTTGCCTACTGGCCACTGTCCTTCCAATCTGTTCAGATGGTTCTTTTCCTGGACTAGGACTGTTTATTTACACATCTCTCTGGGCTCTGCTAAATACTAGAGGGAATCCTCTGCCCCTCAATCCAGTCCAGCTTTCCAATTCCAGTATTTTGTCTTGCACATTCTAGCTGTCTTGGACCTTCAGCTTTGTCTCCTCAACTCAAAGAGAGTCTGCTGGGTTTTCTATGGATCTCACATCCTGTCCCACCCTACCCACACACATCATCACTTGAAAACTCTCTCAAGGCAGCAAACTGCTCACTTCGTTTCCCGTCTCTTTGAGATTACTCCCCTTCATAATTTGTTATCAGGTGTCTTGAAAACATTTTTTTTTGATCTTCTTCTTTTAGGTGTTTCAAGAAGAGACTAAATCTAGTCTCTGTTACCCCATCCTGCCTAGAAGCGGAAGTCCCTTTACTGACTGTTCTTTTAATGCCAGTTTTTGTATTCTATTTTTCAGATTTTTTTAAAAAGTTTTTGTTTCACAACTGCCTCAGAAGTTTTTACTTCTCATAGTTCTTTAGTATTTTTTTTTTCTTCTTCTAGTCTAGCAAATTTCCATCTCCCCTCATAAGTTGGAGTATGGAGAGCCTTGTACCTTCTCTCTAACTGAAGAGACAGTTAAATTGTGTTAAATTGTCTGTTAAATAGTGTTACACTGACAGTTAAACTGTCAATCAATTGACAGTTGATTCTGTGTATTTCTTTGGATACTCACTTAAGCAATTGTCTATTTTCATATCTCTTTTGTACATTTTGTCCCTGTCCTATAGGACCATACTCTAAATGCTTTCACAAGTTGTAGAGTGGAAATGTAAGGGTTTTATTCTACCTGTGTCTACTGACTTGAACTTTGTTTATTAAAGCTCTTGCTTTATTTACAAGTAAACTATTATGCTAATTAATAGCATCTTGCTAGCTCCCTACATCTCACACTAGACATCTCCTAACTCCCAGTGAATTGTAAAAAGATTATTGTGAAAGAGTATATGAAAATTCCTCACTCATCACTATCACTTTTTCTGTTACTGGCCTATTTCTGCCTCTGAATGCATTGAGATTTTGGGTGTATTGGACATTAATCTTGATAGACGCAGGCTGCTAGAACAAATAAAATCATGTCTCATATAGTTTTATAAATCTAAATCTATTAACTTTCATTATCTCCTTTCTTCTGTTAAAAAGTGAGAGAGTGGTTAAATTTTGGGTGTCATGGGGACTATCAAGAGTGATAAGATAGCTGTTTCTCTATTCAGTAAAGAAGGCATTTTGTTATGATTATGAAATTGTGGTTATATAAATCCTACAGAACTGGACATGGAACAACAGATTGGTTCAAAATTGGAAAAGGAGTCAAGGCTGTATATTGTCACCCTGCTTATTTAACTTATATTCAGAGTACATCATGAGAAATGCAGGGCTGGATGAAGTACAAACTGGAATCAAGATTGCTGAGAGAAATATCAATAATCTCAGATATGCAGATGACAGCACATTTATGGCTGAAAGCAAAGAGGAACTAAAAGGCCTCTTGATGAAAGTGAAAGAGGAGAGTGAAAAAGTTGGCTTAAAGCTCAACATTCAAAAAACTAAGATCATGGCATCCAGTCCCAACACTTCATAGATGAGGAAACAATGGAAACAGTGAGAAACTTTATTTTTTGGGGTTCCAAAATCCCTGCAGATGTTGACTGCAGCCATGAAATTAAAAGACGCTTGCTCCTTGGAAGAAAAGCTATGACCAACCTAGACAGCATATTAAAAAGCAGAGACATTACTTTGCTGATGAAGGCCTGTCTAGTCAAAGCTATGGTTTTTCCTGTAGTCATGTGTGGATGTGAGAGTTGAACTACAAAGAAGACTGAGCACCAAAGAACTGATGCTTTTTTTTTTTTCAAATCAAGAGTTTTTATTATTGTCTCTTTAAAAGATCACAATTGAGTCAATAAACCATCTGCTATCTTGTTTCTGCAGCAGGATCACTGAGATCTTATTTATCAGCCTGCTGAACTGTTCCTTTTTCAGAAACATAGATATCATCCAAAAATTTTCTGATATCCTTGTTTTTAACTGTGGTGGCTTGCTGAATCAAAGCAGCTGAATTTGACACAAGTTCAATGTCATTTCCTTCAAGAATCAACTCATCTTTCTGGGCTTGAGATACTGAACAGGCAACCCCTGGCCTCATTCGTACCCTGCGTATGTATTTTTCACCCCCAAAATTTCGGATTTCCACAAGAGAACCATTCTCCTGAATAACAACGTTGATGGGGAAGTGGGCATACACTGACCTCATCTTGTAACGGAAGCCCAGTGTAACACCCTTGATCATGTTCTGTACGTGACTACAGATTGTGCGAACAGTGGCCAGTTCCTTTCTGTTTCCCCACCATTTGTCAACACGGAGCCTCTTTTTCTTTCCAAGCAGACTGAGTTCTACATTGATGTGATTGAAGTCCCTCTGCAGGGTGCCTCTGGGGCCCTTCATAATAACTGTCCGTCCCTTCAAGTTAATGTCGACATTTTCTGGGATGTCGACAGTCTGATGCTGAGAATGGTCTTCATTCTCGCAGTAGATGCGATAAAGCTGAATTCTTACAGATTTTAGCTTCACTTAAGACATATCGTTTTTGATCTTCTATTAGATATCCCTGACAACTTGTAAGCCCAAGAACAAAGTCTCAGATTTATTAACCTTTTATCCTTCCCTCTGTAGACTTTGCACATGGAGGAGACTTGGATATTCATAAGTGAACAAAATCTAAGGCTGTGCAAATGTACAGTACATGAGAGGAACAGATGTCTACCCGTGTTCACAGCAGCAGTTTACAAGAGCCGACACGGAAGCAACCTAAGTACCCGTCAACAGATGGATAGAAAAAGAAGATGTGGTACATATATCCAACAGAATACTACTCAGTCATTTAAAAAGTGGCATTTTGCCATTTGTGACAACATGGATAGACTTCATGGGTATTATGCCAAGTGAAGTAAGTCAGATACAGAAAGGCAAATACTCTATGATATCAGTTATATGTCGAATCTTAAAAATAAAACCAACCAGTGAATGTAACAGAAACTGACTCACGAAGAACCACCTAGTGGTTACCAATAGGGAGAGGGAAGTGGGGAGAAGCAACATAGGAGTAGGTGATTGAGAGGTACAAACTATTATGCACAAAATAAGCTACAAGGATATATTGTACAGGGCAGGGAATATAGCCAATATTTTTAATAACTATAAATAATCTTTAAAAATTGTGAATCACTATAGTGTACACCTATAACTTACATATATCAACTATACTTCATTCTTTTAGTGTTTTTAAAAAATAACTTTCTCATCTTTTTAATTTTACTGCTACAGCACATGGTATATATTTTTTAGTGTTTTATTCATTTGGCTGCACCAAGTCTTCGTTGCGGCATTCGGGATCTTTAATCTTCGTTGCGGCACATGAACTAAGTTGCAGCCATGCGGGATCTAGTTTCCTGACCAGGAATCAAACCCAGGCCCCTTGCTTTAGGAGCATGGAGTCTTAGCCACTGGACTGCCAGGGATATCTTTATACTTCAATTATAAAAAAATTTTTTTTAAGGAAACAGATTTTGATAGAGTGTACATCACCAACTCGACGGACATGAGTTTGGGTGAACTCTGGGAGTTGGTGATGGACAGGGAGGCCTGGCGTGCTGCAATTCACAGGGTCGCAGAGTTGGACACGACGGAGCGACTGAACTGAAATTCAACCAGGGCTAAGACTGTTTTCCACACTGCCTTAACCCAAGTATTTAAAAGAGTGCTTCAGTAACAGGTGCTCGACATCTATTTGCTGAACAAAAGAAACAAATGAAGGAAGCTTTCATACAAGCGGGTCTACAAGCTGAGTCAAAGTGTCAAGTCGCTCAGTCATGTCCTGTGATTCCATGAGCTTTACAGTCCACGGAGTTCTCCAGGCCAGAATACTGGAGTGGGGAGCCTTTCCCTTCTCTGGGGGATCTTCCCAACCCAGGGATCGAACCCAGGTCTCCTGCATTGCAGGTGGGTTCTGTAGCAGCTGAGCCACAGGCGATGGTATCGAACACTTGGCTCACAGAGACGGGCATTCCCAGGAGATGCAACACGAGCTGAATGTGGCCACGGGGAAGTGCGGCTTACGGATTAAATGACATGACTCCCACTGCAGCAGCATAGAGAATTTAGTATCAAAAGTGAAGAAACCGGAGCAGGTTAGGTGGTCCAAGTCTTGAGTTCTACACTTAAAAGCTTGCCCTAAGGCTGTGAGGAAAGGCCATATCCCATTTATGTTCCAGGACAATAACTCTGGTAGCAAAAAGGATGTGATTAGGAATAGGAGATCAATAAGGTTACTGAATGAAAAGCTAGGTGGACAACAATGAGGACCTTACCTGCAGGAACAGCAAGAAGATAGTACAGATTAGTTGCTGGTGTTTGGCATTTCATTCTTCACTATGTGTTGATTTCAAGCTAACTTGATCATCCTTGTCCTTCAGGCAGCTGCACTGCCTGTTACCTTCTCATCACCCAACAGAGCAGGCTTTCAATGAAGGACAGCTGAAGCAGGCAAGATTTTTTTGTATCACTGGCAAACAGGGCATTCTGTGAGCAGAGCATGACCCAGAGATCTTGTGAAAAGGCAGATTCTGATGCAGTGAGGCTCAGAGTCTGCATTTCCACCAGGCTCCCAGGGAAGGCCGATGCTGCCGGTGCGGAGGCCACGCTTCGAGTAACAAGGACGTAGAATCCCACCCAGACACGAGGTCCTTCATCGTGGTCCACCAGAAGCAACAGAGCCTGGGGTCCAGGGTGTGGGCTCTGAGGCAAGATGGCCCGGTTCACAGCCACCTCTGCTTCCCATCAACTCTCGCGTCTCCTCATATCTCACGTGGAAAATGGGGCAATACCCACCACGTAGGGTCTTGTGAGGAGGAAGTTCGTTTTGACATGAAGAACTGAAAACAGTTGTTCAGTCACTCGGTCCTGTCCAACTCCTTGCAACCCCACTGACTGCAGCACACCAGGCTCCTCTGTCCTCCACCACCTCCTGGAGTTTGCTCAAACTCACGTCCACTGAGTCAATGATGCCCTCCGACCGTCTCATTCTTGCCATCCCCTTCTCCTTCTGCCCTCAGTCTTTCCCAGCATCAGGGTCTTTTCCAATGAAAACACCAGGCTTCCCCTATGGCCCAATGGGTAAAGTATCTGCAATGTGAGAAACACGGGAGGTGTGGCTTTGACCCTGGGTGCCGCTACACTAATCCGATGGAGTGATCCAATCATTTCCCTTCCTCAAGAAGAACCTGACTTGCTGGAGAACCAGGACCCCATCTCCTATTTTGCTTTTCTCCCCACGATGCAAGGCAAAGGCCGGGCACGTTAAAGCACTCCTGGGATGGGGTAAGGGGGTGTCTCTAGTGCAAAAGGTCACGGGGAGGAGGCTGGAGAAGGGATTCAGGAGGTGCTCCAGGTTTCCTGCACATGGTGAAGCTGAGCATCTCAGGGCCTCGTCCCACGACAACCTCCCTCCCCATTGTGTCTCTACACGAAGGTTACCCCTTACCTTAGAGACCAAGCTCGTTTCTATTTAATCTCCACATCCCTCTCGCTCACCTTGCGGGCAACCATAAAGCCTGTACAGAACTTTTCAGTTGCGTGTTCTTACAAAATGATTTGATCCCGTGGACAGAGGAGCCTGGCAGGCTACAGCCCATGGGGTTGCCAAGAGTCAGACCNACATTTTCTGGGATGTCTACAGTCTGATTGCTGAGAATGGTCTTCATTCTCGCAGTAGATGCGGCAAAGCTTAATTGATTTTTGAATGTTGAATTAGCTTTGTGTACCTAAGATAATCACCTTCGGCTATGTGTATATGAATATATAGTTTTTATATATTGCTAGATTCAATTTGCTAATACATTTGAGGATTTCGTATTGATGTTCATGAGGACCGTATACTTCATACTTCTGGTATTTTTTGAACCATGTCACCATATTGTCCATTAACATTAAAAAGTTTTTAAAGTCTTGGCCACTTGGGCCATACATGTATACTAGTGTTGATATCGGGTTTTGTAAATTTGCTGGATGTCTCCATTAGCAAAGAAAAAGTGATGTTTGTACAATGAATTGGGGTCTTCTTTTGAGTTTTTTGATTGCTGGCAATCTGTTGTCCTTTGGCAAGCACTTGAACACTGGTTCCTGGAACAGAAATCCCAACAGTAAGAAACCTAATGGATATAATTTTGGTTGCATTAGATCCACACACACACACACACACACACACACAAATGAAGTAATACAGAATTTTTACTTTTTAGAAGGTGTTATTGCTTCTTTGTAAAATGGCAATAGAGGTGATGTTGTTGTTTTTATTTTGCTTGGTAGAATGTGAGCTGTATACAGACTCTTCAAAGAAACAAANTTTTCTGATATCCTTGTTTTTAACTGTGGTGGCTTGCTGAATCAAAGCAGCTGAATTTGACACAAGTTCAATGTCATTTCCTTCAAGAATCAACTCATCTTTCTGGGCTTGAGATACTGAACAGGCAACCCCTGGCCTCATTCGTACCCTGCGTATGTATTTTTCACCCAAAAAATTTCGGATTTCCACAAGAGAACCATTCTCCTGAATAACAACGTTGATGGGGAAGTGGGCATACACTGACCTCATCTTGTAACGGAAGCCCAGTGTAACACCCTTGATCATGTTCTGTACGTGACTACAGATTGTGCGACAGTGGCCAGTTCCTTTCTGTTTCCCCACCGTTTGTCAACACAGAGCCTCTTCTTTTTCTTTCTAAGCAGACTGAGTTCTACATTGATGTGATTGAAGTCCCTCCGCAGGGTGCCTCTGGGGCCCTTCACAATAACTGTCCGTCCCTTCAAGTTAATGTCGACATTTTCTGGGATGTTGACAGTCTGATTGCTGAGAATGGTCTTCATTCTTGCAGTAGATGCGGCAAAGAGCGAATTGATGCTTTTGAACTGTGGTGTTGGAGAAGATTCTTGAGGGTCCCTTGGAGTGCAAGGAGATCAAACCAGTCCATCCTAAATGAAATCAGTCCTGAATATTCATTGGAAGCTTGATTCTAAAGCTGAAACTCTAATACTTTGGCCACCTGATGCGAAGAACTGACTCATTTGAAAAGAACCTGATGCTGGGAAAGATTGAAGGCAGGAGGAGAAGGGGATGACAGAGGGTGAGATGATTGGATGGCATCACCGACTCAACGGACATGAGTTTGAGCAAGCTTCGGGAGTTGGTGATGGACAGGGAGGTGTGCTGCAGTCCATGGGGTTGCAGAGTCAGACACGACTGAGCAACTGAATTGACTGATAGAATCACAGCATGTTGAAGACTGCTTCCAGGGATCAAAATCAGACCTTGAGTATAAAAACAACGTATTATAGAAATAATATAATTATTAATTTGGTATTGTTGTACGGTCTGAGGTTGTTGATATTTCTCCCGGCAATCTTGATGCCAGTTTATGATTCATCCAGCCCAACATTTCACATAATGCACTCTGCATAGAAGTTAAATAATACAATATATAAGACAATATACAGCCTTGTTGTACTCCTTTTCTAATTTGGAACTAGTCCATTGTTCCATGTCTGATTCTAACTGCTACTTCTTGAGCAGCATACAGCTTTCTCAGGAAAGAATTAAGGTAATCTAATAGTCCCAAGTCTTTAAGAATTTTCGTTTGTTGTCATCCACACAGCCAAAGGCTTTAGCATAGTCAATGAAGCAGAAGTAGATGTTTTTCTGGAATTCCCTTGCTTTCTCCATGATCAGAGTGACTAAACTGAACTGAATGTTGTAATACTTGACCATAAGTATGCTTTTAAGAAATTCAGTGTTTTGAATGAATTATAATAACAATCACTTATCAATGAAAGGCTTAACTTGATACTATATAGTAAATTTTATAGTAATAGTTAATTTTTCACTTCCTACTGAGTTTGCTTTCTTATGAGATTTATTGTATTAAATGTTTACCTTTTTTATTTTAAAAATTATGATACCCGTGGTGGATTCATGTTGATATATGGCAAAACCAATACAATATTGTAAAGTAATTAACCTCCAATTAAAATAAATTTATATTTAAAAACATTATGATCAGTCCTATTTATAGATACTCTCATTGTGATTTATGATTTATAATACTGAATGAAAAACATAGCTGTCTTCCTTATTAATATAAACATATTTTCCTGTGAAAATGCAATTCAAAGCAGTATTTTACAAATCTAGTCAGCATTAAATTTTTTCTTAGATATAATTTGTAATTTTTAATTATACATTTTGGAGAGAGTTTAAAGTGAAGAATACTAGGAGAATCACTACTCTTCTTGAATGAGGCAATGAAACAATCTTTTCTGTTTTTGTTTAGTTAATATAAGATCTGGTGGTATTATAAATCTTTAATTCTGGGAATTTTTCTTAATTTTTTTCTGGTGTTGCTTCACTCTTGTTTTGTTCTGTCCTTTAAAAAATTTTTATTGGAGTATAGTTGATTTACAATGTTGTATTAGTTTCTGCTGTAGAGCAAAGTGAATCAGTTTTACATATACATATATCTACTTTTTTCCCCTAAAGGTCATTAGAGAATATTGAGAAGCATTTTCTGTGCTATACAGTAGGTCCTTACTCGTTACCCATTTTATATAGTAGTATGTATGTGAATGCTAGGATTTTAAGTTATTTCAAAAATATCTGCATTTGACCATCTTTCTCTTCAGGCTTCCTCAGGATCCCTCCAATTTGAACATTCTATAAGTCTCATAATGTTATGCTGCCAAAGATTTCACCTTCTGTCTCAAAGTGAAAGGGAACTCATGGAGTATTACAAGCAAATAAAGGAATATAAAATACTCTAGATAGGCAGATAAGTACATTTTCACCCTATAAGTGCATCTACATAGAACACAAAAATATAATCATTAGAATGCTTTTCAGCATGGGATCAGAGCAAGGGGCGCTGGTGGGATCATCTCGAAAGCTTATGTCACTGGCCCAGTTCCCCTGGGTGCACCCAGCCCCTGATATGGAAGACCCACTACTCCACACACCAGAAAAGGGAACTCACAGGCAGGGACTTCTGCTCCTGTGGACACTGGGGGCGGTTTCTGTTTTAAAATCTGATGCTGTTCTTTCTCTCATTCTCCACACTTTAAAAATATCGCAAATAAAATCTGCTAAAAGAATAGCAATTTATTACTTCCTGAAAATTAAGATGGCATTTTGAATATGCTCACTAGATTTACCCTAGGTTGAACAAAGAATTTTCAAATGACAATTTTCCACACAATTATCAGAGACAAAAATCTATGAAATTGTTTGGTTTTTGCAAACTTCAACCCCCTTCGTTTTAAAATTGCAGCATAAAGGATGTGAGGGAACAGGAAAGTACTTCTTGCATTTTCATGAAGAGCAAGAACTTAAGATGAAGCAATGGTACTTTGCTAATTTTTCAGCAAAATTCTACTCTTCCTCACAGCAAGAGTGGCGATTTTGCCTTAGCCAGCATGGATTTAAGTGCATGAAGATTATGCCTCTTTGATTTTGATAGTTCGAGTTTGTTCATTCAAAGCTGCAAAATAGTCTTAAACTACCAAATGTACTTACATCTCATCAAGCAAACTTGGCTGATTGGTTAAGTTAATTTGTATTTCAGAGATAAAATGGTGACCATATCTATTTATACATTTAAACACCACTTATTTTTGTTGAAACTCTTTTTCAATGAGTCTAGAACGATTACATACCAATTGTAATTTGAATATTTGCAAAAAATGGGGAATTCAGAGCAGCATTAGTCTTCTAGACCTCATCAATATGAAGTAAATATGAGTTTTGATCTCTCAGAATTGCTATGCAATAATTGTAACCACAAATACAGGCTATAGCCATTACAAGAGAGAAAATGCAGAGGCCAGAGAAGAGATCTAACTGAAAGAAGTACATTCAAATCCTTAATAAGTGGTTAACTATTTATTAGTTATATGACTTTGGAAGTGTTGCTAATCCTTTCTGGAGTATAGTTTCTTTAGTAAAATGAAGATGATCGTAGATACTACTCTTATAAGGTTTAAATGATGGGGCATTTAAAAAATGCTAGTTTCTACTTCTACTCTTTCCTTAGGTTTTAGGCCAGGGTAGCCTTTTTGTGACTGTGAGAGGATAAAAAACAGAATGTACGTGTGTTTGTGCTCAGTTGCCTCAGTTCATGTTGAACTCTTTATGACCCCATGGACTGTAGCCTGCCAGGCTCCTCTGTCCGTGGAATTCTGCAGGCAGGAATATTGGAATGGGTTGACATGTCCTCCTCTAGGGGATCTTCCTGACCCATGGGTTGTGTCTCCTGCATTGGCAGGTGGGTTCTTTACCCACTGAGCCACAAATGTATGTCTGTTCAAAATAAGATAAATGTTTTATATCTCAATTCCTCATCAGTAAAATAGGCTTAGTATATAAGTGAGAAAAAGTTTACAAAATAGTACATATATTATGTGTCATCCACTGTGAATTTTCTTCTAAATTCTAGTTTATTTCATTAAGAAGTAATAGTGTTTGACAAACATTCCTCCATGCTACATTAAGTGAGCCTACTGTCTATGGTTACAATAAATAAAACGTCTTGTTTCAGGATAAATAACCTTTCCATCACCATACTCTCATCTCTGGATGTAAGGCTACACTTGGATAGGACCAGCATGCACTGCCAAATTATTGCTGTTTGAGAGGCATTAGCACTGAATCTCAGAGAAGGCAATCGCACCCTACTCCAGTACTCTTGCCTGGAAAGTCCCATGGATGGAGGAGCCTGGTGGGCTGTAGTCCACGGGGTCGCTAAGAGTCGGACATGACTGACCGACTTCCCTTTCACTTTTCACTTTCATGCATTGGAGAAGGAAATGGCAACCCACTCCAGTGTTCTTGCCTGGAGAATCTCAGGGACAGGGGAGCCTGGTGGGCTGCCGTCTATGGGGTCGCACAGAGTTGGACACGACTGAAGTGACTTAGCAGCAGCAGCAGCAGCACTGAATCTAGAAGGAGCTTCTTGGGCAGGCAATTAGCCTGAATGAGGAAAGGAAGACTTGAAAACTGTCTAGAATCGGTTATAAAAAGCATGTGCTTTTTATGGTTAGCATGCACTAACCTTTTTATAACCAATTCGGCAGCATGCGCTACTGAATTATTGCTGTTTGAGCGGCATTAGCACTGAATCTAGAAGTAGCTTCTTGGGCAGGCAATTAGCCTAAATGAAGATAGGAAGACTTGAAAACTGTCTCCAGAATTGGTTATAAAAATTCTGAAACAATATGTCTAAACTACATTTAGCAAAGTTAATAGAGGTCTCAGATATTACTGGATACTATACTGCTGTTATTGTTGTTGTTCAGTCTCTCAATCATGTCCGACTCTTTGCAACCCCATGGACTATACAGTCCGTGGAATTCTCCAGGTCAGAATACTGGAGTGGATAGCCTTTCCCCTTTCCAGGGGATCTTACCAACTCAGGGATCGAACCCAGATCTCCCACATTACGGGCAGATTCTTTACCAGCTGAGCCACAGGGGAAGCCCAGAACTTGATAGCATGATTAATTAATATTTAGTGAAGTACTCCAATCCAACTTTCGATAGAAGGGCCCTTACAAATGAATAATAGTACTAATGTACTGAAAATGATATCATATAGCAGAGTAGTGGAAAAGACTCACTGGAAAAGACCCTGATGCCGGGAAAGATGGAACAGGGGGTGGTGGCAGAGGAAGGAGAAGCAGGTGGCAGAGAATAAGATGGTTAGATAGCATCACCGACTCAATTGACATGAATCTGAGCCAACTCAGGGAGATAGTGAAGGACATGGGAGCCTGGCGTGCTGCAGTCCATGGGGTTGCAAAGAGTCTGACACGATTGAGAGACTGAACAACAATAACAGCAGTGCAGTATCCAGTAATATCTGAGACCTCTATTAACTTTGGTAAATGTAGTTCAGACATATTGTTTGAGAATTTTTATAACCAATAATTGGGGCTTCCTTGGTAGCTCAAATGGTAAAGAATCCACCTGCAACTCAGGAGACCCCAATTTGATTCCTGGGTCGGGAAGATCCCCTGGAGAAGGAATAGGCTACCCACTCCAGTATTCTTGGGTTTCCCTGGTGGCTCAGACGGTAAAGAATCCGCTTGTCACCTGGGTTTGATTCCTGGGTTGGAAAGATCCCCTGGAGGAGGGCATAACAACCCACTCCAGTATTCTTGCCTGGAGAATCGCCATGGACAGAGAAGCCTGGGGGCTGCAGTCCATGGGGTCTCAAAGAGTCAGACACGACTGAGTGACTAAGCACAGCACAGCACAGCATAACCAACAGTCAGATCCGAAGAAGCTGATTCCTTAACAGTCTGCAGTCTTATGAAGCCTAACAGCTTTGTGTACCTAGCCCTGATTACATAGCAAATAGACAGCATTTGTGGTTTTATGTTCCTTTTTGGAATAAACATTTAATTTAGGGTAAGATAAACATTCCAACATCATAATGTCTTTGTTTAAAATACATTACTTTCAGATGCATTAGTTTACCTTCGGAAAGGGAGAGCGAATTAGTTCTTTGAAAACCTAATCATACCATGATCGTGTCACCCCTCAGCTCCAGACCTTCCTGTTTAATCACAATAAAGCCAAAGTCCTTATAATGGCCTACAGGGTCTGGCCCCTGCCACTTCTCTCCCACCCCGCCTGTGCCCCCTTTACACCCCTGCCGTGAACGTCTAGTGCTCTCCAACCATCTCATTTGAGCCCACTCTACTTCCCCAACATACCAGACTCCCTCCTTTACTTTCTTCAGGTGTTTGCTTAAAAACCTGAGGCCTTTGCTGTCCACTCTATTTAAAATTGCATCAAATTCTCCCCCTTCCCCACAAACACCCTTCCCAGCCCGTCCTTGCTTTACTTTTCTCCACAGCATTTGCAGAGAGGTACTCCATTATTGTTGCCTGGAAAAGTCCATGGACAGAGACTGGTGGGCTGAAGTCCAGAGGCTCTCAGAGCACGCCTGCAGGCACTACATATGCAGAGGTTTCCCAGGTGGGCTCAGGAGTAAAGAACCCACTTGCCCTGCAGGAGACAGGGACTGGAGGTTCCATCCTTGAGCCAGGAAGATCCCCTGGCCGAGGAAATGGCGACCCACTCCAATATGCTTGTCGAGGAAAATCTTACAGTCCACAGGGTCACAGTCACACGTGTGTGAGAACACACGTACTGCCTATTTTTTACTTATTGTCTGTCTTCCATCAGAATGTAAGCACAGCAGGCCTATGGGTGTTTGTCCATTTTTGTGCACTTTTTCACCACCGGGGCTTAAAACAGTGTTTGGAGTCTGGAAAAGAAACGTTTTCTTGAATGAATGAAAGGACAATTGAATGAACTGTAATTACAATTAGCATAATGGTGTTCGGTTGTTCAAGGTGTTATTATTTATTCCACAGATAGAAATTATTTACACTGCTATCAGCATTGTTCATCTGAAGGTATGCAATATACAGCAGAAAGAATGTTGTATGGATACATGGCTTTAAAGTTTCCTAATTTGTATTCCTTCACTTTGGGGGAAGTGAAAACTACAAAAAAGGTGGTATCATGCCAATGGCTGTAGTGGTGAGGGCTGTAGGTATTTCCGTTTCTAGGGAGGATGACAGGTACAAAGTCTTTTAGCACGATGCTCACGGAATCCAAAATACTGTACCTGTGGCGGCTCAGATCCTTGGGAGTCCAGACCGAGGCCTGATTGGCCAAGCGGCAACGGAAGGCTTCCCGGGTGGCTCAGCCGGTAAAGCGTCTGCCCGCGGGAGACTAGGGTTCGATCCCTGGGTCGGGAAGATCCCCTGGAGAATGGCGACTCACTCCCGTAGTCTTGCCTGGAAAATTCCATGGACGGAGGAACCTGGTGGGCCATACAGTCTACGGGGTCGCAAAGAGGGGGACACGATGGAGCGACTGGTTCAAGGGAAGAAGGCCGCTGGAGAGTTTCTGGAATGATCTTCTGAAGCAGGTGTGTTCACAGCCTTCCTGGCAGCGGCCAGACGACTCCCACAACGTCCTGTTGGTTCCCAGGCCCCGGGAAGGGGCGCGGGGGCCCCCTCAGGCTCCTGGGAGGCTGACGGGCCGCGCGACCGGGGAGGCCCTGCGGGGACGCCCGGGAGGCGGGGACCCGCCCCGCGCGGGCGGCCGCAGGCGGGCGAGGCCGAGGGCCGCCGGCTCGCCGAGGAGGCCGGGGACGACGCCGGGGAGCCCCGAGGGGACGCCCGGGAGGCGGGGACGCCGTCCGCGCGGGCGGGCGCAGGCGGGCGAGGCCGAGGGCCGCCGGCTCGCCGAGGAGCTCCCGGCGGCGGCGGCGCCAGACCCCCTGAGCGGGCCGCCGGGGAGGCGGGGACCCGCCCCGCGCGGGGGCGCTGCCACCTGCCCGGAGGAGGAGCCCCGGCGGAACCTGGGTGTGCTTTTTATTTATTTTCATTATTATTATTATTTTGCGGCTCCGGCAGCCCCGGGGAGTCGGGAGGACGCGCCCGCATCATGAAGAGCTGCAAAGGCATCGAGAACCCGGCTTTCGTCGCCTCCAGCCCGGACACCCCGCGCCGCGTCGGCGCGTCGTCGCCTTCCACCGAGACCGCCGTCCTGCCCGCCCCGGCCGCGGGCCCGCCGCCGCCGCCCGCGCCTCAGGAGCCCCCGGCGCGCCCCGGGCCGCCTCCGCCCTCGGGGGGTCCCGGCGCCCCCGGGCCCGGGTCGCTGTCCGAGTCTGAGGAGGGGCCCTGCGGCTGGGGCGGCTTCCAGCCCCGGGCTCTCCAGCGCTGCAACACGCCGCGGGGCTTTCTGTTTCACTACTGCCTCCTGGCCCTCACGCAGGGTGAGGACGCGCGAGATGTGTATAAGAGACAGGAATTGCTATGCAATAATTGTAACCACAAATACAGGCTATAGCCATTACAAGAGAGAAAATGCAGAGGCCAGAGAAGAGATCTAACTGAAAGAAGTACATTCAAATCCTTAATAAGTGGTTAACTATTTATTAGTTATATGACTTTGGAAGTGTTGCTAATCCTTTCTGGAGTATAGTTTCTTTAGTACGTAAAATGAAGATGATCGTAGATACTACTCTTATAAGGTTTAAATGATGGGGCATTTAAAAAATGCTAGTTTCTACTTCTACTCTTTCCTTAGGTTTTAGGCCAGGGTAGCCTTTTTGTGACTGTGAGAGGATAAAAAACAGAATGTACGTGTGTTTGTGCTCAGTTGCCTCAGTTCATGTTGAACTCTTTATGACCCCATGGACTGTAGCCCGCCAGGCTCCTCTGTCCGTGGAATTCTGCAGGCAGGAATATTGGAATGGGTTGACATGTCCTCCTCTAGGGGATCTTCCTGACCCATGGGTTGTGTCTCCTGCATTGGCAGGTGGGTTCTTTACCCACTGAGCCACAAATGTATGTCTGTTCAAAATAAGATAAATGTTTTATATCTCAATTCCTCATCAGTAAAATAGGCTTAGTATATAAGTGAGAAAAAGTTTACAAAATAGTACATATATTATGTGTCATCCACTGTGAATTTTCTTCTAAATTCTAGTTTATTTCATTAAGAAGTAATAGTGTTTGACAAACATTCCTCCATGCTACATTAAGTGAGCCTACTGTCTATGGTTACAATAAATAAAACGTCTTGTTTCAGGATAAATAACCTTTCCATCACCATACTCTCATCTCTGGATGTAAGGCTACACTTGGATAGGACCAGCATGCACTGCCAAATTATTGCTGTTTGAGAGGCATTAGNGGAACTGGGTGCTCGGGGTGGGGTGGGGGGGCGCCTCTGCTTTATAAAAGCATGCATTTTGCTAAAAAAAGAAAAAGAAAAAGAAAAAAAAAACGTATTCAAGGATTTGTCTTTACATCGCTTTTGGAAGAGAGTGGGTAAATGTGCCGCTGAAGGTAGGGCGGTTCGCCAAGGAGAAACTTTTTGGACATACATAGCATTGGTCAGATCTACGCATTCAAGTTTTTGTGAGTGTAATTGGAGAGCACTGGATGTTCTCGTGAGTCCAGGGAATAGAAATCTGCAGAGGCTTCAGGCGTTATTAACTGGTAAGTGTAAGTGAAGTCGCTCAGTTGTGTCCAACTCTTTGCGACCCCGTGGTCTGTAGCCTACCAGGCTTCTCTGTCCATGCGATTTTTCCAGGCAATAGTACTGGAGTGGATTGCCATTTCCTTCTCCAGCAGATGTTCCCGACCCAGGGATCGAACCCTGGTCTCCCTCATTGTAGAGAGTCGCTTTACCGTCAGAGTCACCAGGGAAGTCCTATAAGAGAAGTGAAAGTCACTCGGTCTTTGCGACCCCCATGGACTGAGAAGTCGAAGTCCGTGGAATTCTCCATGTCAGAATACTGAAGTGGGTAGCCTTTCCCTTCTTCAGGGGATCTTCCCAACCCAGGAATTGAACCCAGGTCTCCCGCATTGCTGGCAGATCCCTGAGCCACAAGGAAACTGTTAAGGCACTTCAAACCCTGTATCTGTTCACGGATCTCAGATTCTCTTAGGAGTTACTGATGGAGAAGGCACTGGCAACCCATTCCAGTACTCTTGCCTGGAGAATCTCATGGCTGGAGGAGCCTGGTAGGCTGCAGTCCATGGGGTCGCTAAGAGTCGGACACGACTGACTGACTTCACTTTCACTTTTCACTTTCATGCACTGGAGAAGGAAATGGCAACCCACTCCAGTATTCTTGCCTGCAGAATCCCAGGGACGGGGGAGCCTGGTGGGCTGGTGTCTGTGGGTTCGCACAGAGCCGGACAGGACTGAAGCGACTTAGCAGTAACAGCTGCAGCAGCAGCAGGAGTTACTGATAAAAGCCCAAGTTTATACCCTCAGGAAGTTGCAATCTAAGTCTCAATTGGAAGGGTAGATAGTGAGGCAGAGGGGCAGTGATTCTCATGAAGGAAAGCATGCAGAGAATGAAAGAAATGGAACTTATGCTAGAGTGACAAATTAAGGACAGGGAGCATTGAAATGGAACATCTTCAAGGACATGCTATAAGTTAGCTGGAATTTGATAGTATGTAGATTTTTTGGGGGGGGGTCACAGTTTAAAACTTTTGTAAAGAGGCAATTAACTACTGTTGGAAAGAAATGTAACTGGAAAAAAAATTGGGTTTGAAATAGCTCTTTTTTAAGAGTAACAGAAGACTGAATCGAAATATATTCTACGTGTTCTATTCCTGCCCTACTGTCTTAAAGCAACTCAGTGCCGCTTGCACAGGTTAGGTGCTGAGTAAATATTTGTTGATTGCAAAGCAGCTGCAGCTCTTCTCCTAGTGACAGTTTTGTGCTCGAGTTACTTCCTTTTCCACCTTTCTTGTCCCAACCAAAGTTGGCCCTCCCTCAGCATCTTAACCTTAGTTGTCCAATATCAGTGATTACCAAGCATCTTAAGGTCAAATATAAAGTTCAAAGAAATTCAGTTCAGTTGCTCAGCCATGTCCGACTCTTTCACGAGTAAAAAATTTATCTTGTGTTTTAAGACATATTCTGAAACTGCAATATTATTCCAGAATATATAATTTTATGTTTAATATAAAATATTGTTTAAAATTATTATAAAATATAATTGAAATTCTTAGAGAAATGTGTCGTTTAGCCTTGAGTTACCCCATCTAGAAATCTCCAACTTCAGAAGCGTAATCTGAGATGAAAATGATTCCATAAATTCTTATTTTGGCTTCAGTTTGAATGACTGAAAACATTATCATGTTTCTCAATCTTGATTCATGAGAAGACCGTTTCCAAGATATAGTATTATAATAGGTGATTAATTTGTGAAAAAGGACCCAAAACTTGTCAAATGAGTTTACTTAACCCAGCCACTTATCAAAAATAAACAGTATTTCTCTTAGCACTGGTTTCCCTGGTGGCTCAGACAGTAAAGCATCTTCCTGCAATGCGGGAGACCCAGGTTTGATCCTTGGTCTGGGAAGATCCCCTGGAGAAGGAAATGGCAACCCACTCCAGTACTCTTGCCTGGAAAATTCCATGGACAGAGGAGCCTTGTAGGCTACAGTCCATGGGGTCGAAAAGAGTCAGACACGACTGAGCGACTTCACTCACTCACTCACTCTTAGCACTTAATTTCCTAATGTACCTCCTAGCTTCTTGCATTTACAGTGGACATAGTATGCCGTCTTTCATGAAATTTCTTTTTTTTTAAAAAGCGAAGCTCTTGGAGTTTATGTAGCGTAGAATTTACTTTGGGATCCTAGGCTTAAAATGCTGTCTTTCCGTAAGAGTCTATAAATTTACTTTCTCAGAATGTTTTTTTTACTGTAAAAACAATGAATTCTAATGACTGATTTTTAATCAATATAACAAGGTGTTGGGAAGTTGATTTTAGATGGGAACTTTTCAGATTCTAAGACAACCTTGGTGGTGGTGGTTTAGTCACCAAGTCGTGTCGACTGTTGCGACCCCATGGACTATAGCCTGCCAGGCTCCTCTATCCATAGGATTTTCCAGGCAAGAATACTGGAGTGGATTGCCATTTCCTTCTCCAGGGGATCTTCCTGATCCAGGAATCGAACCCAGGTCTCCAGCCATGCAGGCAGATTCTTTACCAGCTAAGCTATACCTCCTTATAAATCTGTCATTCCTAGGTATTTAGAAATTTTATCTTAAAACATCAAGAGCTATAAATTGGCATATAGATTTATTAAACTGATATGAAAGTAAAAATCATGCTAGGACTTTGAAAATTTGTAAAAAGTTTCTTGCAATATATTCCCAGTTACAATATTGGTAAAGCAAAATTTGAAGAGATTACAGAGATAATGTCTTGGATATACTCTTTCTATTAATTAATGGTTGAAAACAATTCATGGTAGCCTCTTAAGTAAAAAGAATAATCAGTTTGAAACTTTGTAATTTGATTAGATGGTTTTTATTTTCACTTTATAGTAATATCTCAGAGAAGGCAATGGCACCCCACTCCACTACTGTTGCCTGGAAAATCCCATGGATGGAGGAGCCTGGTGGGCCTCAGTCTATGGGGTCGCTAAGAGTTGGACGTGACTGAGCAACTTCACTTTCACTTTTTACTTTCATGCGTTGGAGAAGGAAATGGCAACCCACTCCAGTGTTCTTGCCTGGAGAATCCCAGGGACGGGGGAGCCTGGTGGGCTGCCGTCTATGGGGTCACACAGAGTCAGATACAACTGAAGTGACTTAGCAGCAGCAGCAGCATAGTAATATCTTAACTTCTGTATAATCAGTATCCTAATTGGACATTTTTGTTGTTAGTCAGATTTGAATTTTCAGCTTTTTCTGGTTTATCTTATATTATTTCACCACAGTTATAATGAGCAGATGAAGTGTAAGTTGTTTGTTTTTTATTTTCTGTCACGTTGCCTGTGATTTGGAATGCTAGTAATTGAAATAGACTTTTAGTTTGTTTGTTTTTGCCCCAGGAACTTTTAAATGATGACTTTAATGACTCCAAGAGTGCTAGAAGAAGATAGAGGTTTGAGAACTCAATTGCACCTTTCATAAGACTAAGTCAAGGATTCGGTAATTTGAACAGTTTTAGCATTTGACCTCTCAATCACCTATATGTTTTGTAGTCTTCCAAGTGAGGCCCATGGGAATATACTATACCTGGAAACTCTCTAGTGAACCAGCTTCATGAGACTTTACCAGTCTCTTTTGTAATTTAAAGAAACATGGTTAGCTGTAATTCAGTATGTGATAAACATCAACTTTATTTAACAACTGAAAATTCACAAATGTATAATTTAAAAGAGAACTGATTTGTAAAGGAAATATGTTTGGCTTGCTTAGATTTGAAACGTTGAGATTTTTAAAATTGGACATTTAAAAATATCAGAAGAAATGAACAAACTTTAGTAATGTCATGTTAATGATCATACTCTATATGGTAAAGTTGTAAACATAAATTTCCTCTTTTCTCTTTTAGGTATTGTGGTGAATGGCCTAGTAAATATTAGCATTTCCACTATTGAGAAGCGCTATGAATTGCAGAGTTCCCTGACCGGCTTGATATCATCAAGCTATGACATTGCCTTCTGTTTGCTGTCTTTATTTGTATCATTCATTGGTGAAAGAGGACACAAACCAAGATGGCTTGCGTTTGCATCCTTTATGATAGGGCTGGGAGCGCTTGTGTTTTCACTGCCCAAGTTTTTTAGTGGAAAATACCAATTCGGGTCCCTTTTCGAAGGTAAGTTTCTGTTCCCTTCTTGCTTATTTTAAGAAGTTGTATTGGCTCTGTATTGCACCTCACTTGTATGGGTACATAGGGTAAGGGCTTAGCTGTCTTCCAGCGTTCACTGCTTTGTTATGATGTGATTTGTGTGGAGTAGGAGATTATAGAGACAGATTGTGCATTGTTCACTGCTTCAGTGGATCTCCAAGTTTTTAATCTTCTCATACTCATTCCCCATATTATACACAGTCTTCCTTAAAAAGACATGACCTGTTTTGCTTTGCTGGTGGTGTGGCTTCGCTGGGGCTTTAGGATCTAGTTTTTCCCCTTAGTTCTGTTTGCTGTGCTTACAGCTTTGCACCCTGGACCTGTTGACTCCTGATTTGAGAATGAGAGGTGAAACTTACAGGAGTAAAGATTTCCTTGAGTACTGAAACCAGCTTCACTTTTGACTCTGATTTAGAGACTCAGAACTTCATGAGTTACCTAAAGTGTTGCTCTGATCAGTACATTATTTAAAGGCTCAAAAAGGAAGTTTGATTATTTATATTCCTTTTTTTTCCCCCCAAAGTATCTTTTTTTAATGGAAAACCAATTATGGCAGAGCCCGAGAAATGTGCAAATGAAAAGCAGACTTTTTAAACACTCTTTGTCCTTCCTGAGACTTTTAATAGCAAATATTGAAATAAAATCAGAGAGCTACAAAATCAGAAGCTTTCAGAGGTTAGGTAAATGAAAAAAAGGCTCATAGTAAGAAGAAAGGGGAACTGGGGCCTGCTGCATGATAGTCATTATTTTTAAAAACTTAAGATTTTTATATTTGTATTAGTATTGAAGATTCATGTTAAAGTGTTAACATTTCCCAAGATCTATTTCCAAGTTGTAGACTGACAACAAATAGGACAATATTTTCAATAACAAAGTATATATTATCATNTAGTAATATCTCAGAGAAGGCAATGGCACCCCACTCCACTACTGTTGCCTGGAAAATCCCATGGATGGAGGAGCCTGGTGGGCCTCAGTCTATGGGGTCGCTAAGAGTTGGACGTGACTGAGCAACTTCACTTTCACTTTTTACTTTCATGCGTTGGAGAAGGAAATGGCAACCCACTCCAGTGTTCTTGCCTGGAGAATCCCAGGGACGGGGGAGCCTGGTGGGCTGCCGTCTATGGGGTCACACAGAGTCAGATACAACTGAAGTGACTTAGCAGCAGCATCAGCATAGTAATATCTTAACTTCTGTATAATCAGTATCCTAATTGGACATTTTTGTTGTTAGTCAGATTTGAATTTTCAGCTTTTTCTGGTTTATCTTATATTATTTCACCACAGTTATAATGAGCAGATGAAGTGTAAGTTGTTTGTTTTTTATTTTCTGTCACGTTGCCTGTGATTTGGAATGCTAGTAATTGAAATAGACTTTTAGTTTGTTTGTTTTTGCCCCAGGAACTTTTAAATGATGACTTTAATGACTCCAAGAGTGCTAGAAGAAGATAGAGGTTTGAGAACTCAATTGCACCTTTCATAAGACTAAGTCAAGGATTCGGTAATTTGAACAGTTTTAGCATTTGACCTCTCAATCACCTATATGTTTTGTAGTCTTCCAAGTGAGGCCCATGGGAATATACTATACCTGGAAACTCTCTAGTGAACCAGCTTCATGAGACTTTACCAGTCTCTTTTGTAATTTAAAGAAACATGGTTAGCTGTAATTCAGTATGTGATAAACATCAACTTTATTTAACAACTGAAAATTCACAAATGTATAATTTAAAAGAGAACTGATTTGTAAAGGAAATGTGTTTGGCTTGCTTAGATTTGAAACGTTGAGATTTTTAAAATTGGACATTTAAAAATATCAGAAGAAATGAACAAACTTTAGTAATGTCATGTTAATGATCATACTCTATATGGTAAAGTTGTAAACATAAATTTCCTCTTTTCTCTTTTAGGTATTGTGGTGAATGGCCTAGTAAATATTAGCATTTCCACTATTGAGAAGCGCTATGAATTGCAGAGTTCCCTGACCGGCTTGATATCATCAAGCTATGACATTGCCTTCTGTTTGCTGTCTTTATTTGTATCATTCATTGGTGAAAGAGGACACAAACCAAGATGGCTTGCGTTTGCATCCTTTATGATAGGGCTGGGAGCGCTTGTGTTTTCACTGCCCAAGTTTTTTAGTGGAAAATACCAATTCGGGTCCCTTTTCGAAGGTAAGTTTCTGTTCCCTTCTTGCTTATTTTAAGAAGTTGTATTGGCTCTGTATTGCACCTCACTTGTATGGGTACATAGGGTAAGGGCTTAGCTGTCTTCCAGCGTTCACTGCTTTGTTATGATGTGATTTGTGTGGAGTAGGAGATTATAGAGACAGATTGTGCATTGTTCACTGCTTCAGTGGATCTCCAAGTTTTTAATCTTCTCATACTCATTCCCCATATTATACACAGTCTTCCTTAAAAAGACATGACCTGTTTTGCTTTGCTGGTGGTGTGGCTTCGCTGGGGCTTTAGGATCTAGTTTTTCCCCTTAGTTCTGTTTGCTGTGCTTACAGCTTTGCACCCTGGACCTGTTGACTCCTGATTTGAGAATGAGAGGTGAAACTTACAGGAGTAAAGATTTCCTTGAGTACTGAAACCAGCTTCACTTTTGACTCTGATTTAGAGACTCAGAACTTCATGAGTTACCTAAAGTGTTGCTCTGATCAGTACATTATTTAAAGGCTCAAAAAGGAAGTTTGATTATTTATATTCCTTTTTTTTCCCCCCAAAGTATCTTTTTTTAATGGAAAACCAATTATGGCAGAGCCCGAGAAATGTGCAAATGAAAAGCAGACTTTTTAAACACTCTTTGTCCTTCCTGAGACTTTTAATAGCAAATATTGAAATAAAATCAGAGAGCTACAAAATCAGAAGCTTTCAGAGGTTAGGTAAATGAAAAAAAGGCTCATAGTAAGAAGAAAGGGGAACTGGGGCCTGCTGCATGATAGTCATTATTTTTAAAAACTTAAGATTTTTATATTTGTATTAGTATTGAAGATTCATGTTAAAGTGTTAACATTTCCCAAGATCTATTTCCAAGTTGTAGACTGACAACAAATAGGACAATATTTTCAATAACAAAGTATATATTATCATGCAGCATGGTTTTAGGGGTGCACATACCAAGTAAGCAGACTTCATTTTAGAAATAAAAATACAATGTGCAAGTATATGGATCAAGAGAAGATGTTAAAAGGTGCTACAGCTTGAAATGAATGAGATAAGGTGAATGTGTTATCTATAGAAATAACAGTTACTAGGTTCTATTATATTATCTAAGATTCCATAAAATTTTATTAGGTCAACTGCACATACTTTCTCTGGGAGTAGTTTTAGAAATAAGACATGCAGGATTTAGTATAGTATCTTTGATATCTTAATGGTAAGGGAAAAGCTGAATTTTTGTCTGTCACAGGAAATACAAAACTGCTTCTGAGATAGCAAAAACAGTATTGTATCAATAGCGTTAGGTGGTGCTCTTTGTCCTGATTTTAATCCCTCATTCTTCCAGTTGATCAGATACCCTACTGTTATTAAAGTATACAGACTTTGTTTAAAAAAAAAAACACAACAACTTTAACTCTGAACTAAAACATAAATACCTGCTCCAAGTGCAAAAGCCTGATCTGTCTTCAGCCGTCTTCTTAGCTTCCTCTGTTCCATACACCCATTGTGTTGCAGCCAGTTTGAATAATTTCTATTTCCCAAAGGGAAATTGCCACAAATTAAGGAGTGTGTGGCCAGAGATGAAGCCAAGAAGGTTCTTGAAACCAGATTATAAACTTTTAGTATATTATTGTATATCATGCAAGTTTTCACCACATTCATGTTGATGTTTTTCATGATTTTAGAAGTACATTAGGTAGAGGAATTAGATAAGCTGTAAAATTTTTTCTCTAAATTGACTCATAATTTAAATAATAATTTCTTTATGGAAAATAAAAATAAAAATTCAGTTTTCCCTTATTCTGCCATTGGTATGATGAATATTTATTGATATGGACTCTACCTGATGCTGGAATAATAGCAATGAAACAGTTTCGTGCCCTCTGGATTGTATATACTAGTGGGAGGAAATACAAAATAAAGCAACAAACACAATAACAAAAGATTGAGGTGAGTGTGTAAGGGAAGAAACAGTATGAAGGAAACATACATGGGTAAGGAAAGGCTATTGTGATAAGAACTGGATAATGAGGAGCCAGTCTTGAAAGATGATTTCCAGGCAGGAGAAAAAATGATCACAGGCTTTGGAGCAGGAAACAGCTTGGTAGATTTTAGGAAGTGTCAATTTTGGCCAGCGTTCTCAAAGGTAGGGAAAAAGTAGCTGAGATGAACTTGAGAGGCAGGCAGACCACAGCATGAGTCATTTGGATTTGTCTTTAAATGCAATGGGAATTCATGAGAGAGTTTTACACAGGGGAGTACATGATCTTATTTATGTTTTTAAATGATCATTTGGCATCTGTTGTTCTGAGGGACAAGAGTATTTGCGAGGAAATCACCCAGGAGACTTTCACTACAGTTCGGGTGAGCAATAAAGGTGGTTGGGGTGGGGTTGCTAACAGTAGGAATTTAGAGGAGTGATTGATTTTCAATCTGTTTTAGAGGAAAAAGAGATGGGTCTTTATAGTGGGTTGATTGTGAAGAAAGAATGGATAATGAGTCCTTCATATTTGGTTTGGCCAACTGGGGCCACTTACTCTCGTGTGGAAGACTGGTAGAACAGAACTGGGAGAGCAAATCAAGAATTCAGGTTTGGACTTAAGTATGAACTGCATACTATATATCCAGTGTTGTAATATATATCTCTAGACATGAATGTTTATGTAAATGTTCAAGTCATTCTTTAGTCTTTATTCCTAGAAATGAAAACACTGGTTAGAAGGGCTTCCTTATTCTAATTATTGATAGGTAATGTCACACTGACTTTTAGGAAAGAATATACAAGTTACTCTTCCACAGTCAATATATGAAAAATACCTGGTTGCTATTTTGAAATATTTACATTCTGTTTTCCTGAAACTTTTCCTTAATAGAAATGTCACTGGAGTGTGTTTGTGTGTAAGTGGAGGTGCTTACATTGTAACGGATGCAAAACTCAGGGTTGAAATTGCATTAAATATGTAAAGGAAACTGGACACTTGCAAACAGAAGGAATGGTAGAAGTTGTGAATCCCTTCTTTTACCATGAAGAACCTTAGGACAGGGCTTCCCTTGTGTCTCAGATGGTAAAGAATCCACCTGCAATGCAGAAGACCTGGATGCTATCCCTGGTGTGAGAAGATCCCCTGGATTGAAGATCTCAGTCCCCTGGGTTGAGAAGGAAATGGCAACCCACTCCAGTATTCTTGCCTGAAGAATTCCAAGGACACAGGAGCCTGGCGGGCTGCAATCTATGGGGTCGCAAAAAGTCAGATACGGCTGAATGACTAACACGCGCACATGCGTGCGCGTGCACACACACATGCACGCGCACACACACACACACACACGCACACACCCCCTAGGAAAAGAGGTGAAGTGACTTTATAGTGATTTCATAGGTGGTCAATAACAGCTAAGATTAATACTAGTTCTTATGGACTGTGAAGAAAGCTGAGCACCGAAGAATTGATGCTTTTGAACTGTGGTGTCGGAGAAGACTCTTGAGAGTCCCTTGGACTGCAAAGAGATCCAACCAGACCATTCTAAAGGAGATCAGTCCTGGGTGTTCTTTGGAAGGAATGATGCTAAAGATGAAACTCCGATACTTTGGCCACCTCACGTGAAGAGTTGACTCATTGGAAAAGACTCTAATGCTGGGAGGGATTGGGGGCAGGAGAAGGGGATGACTGAGGATGAGATGGCTGGATGGCATCACGGACTCGATGGACGTGAGTCTGAGTGAACTCTGGGAGTTGGTGATGGACAGGGAGCCCTGGCTTGCTGCAATTCACGGGGTCGCAAAGAGTCAGACACGACTGAGCAACTGAACTGACTGACTGACTGATGCTTTGTTTAGGTCTTTAAAATTTTTTATTTATTACTGGTGGTTAATTAAGTATATCAAATAATTTCAACATTTTTATGAAATTAAACCATTTCTTCCCTAAGTTCATATAGCCAGTTTAATTTTAATTTTTATTGTAGTGTAGTTGATTTGCAGTGTTGTGTTAGTTTCTGCTGTACAGCAAAGTGGATCATGTATGTGTGTGTGTGAGTTTTCAGTGTCTCTGACTCTTTGTGACTCCATGGTCCATAGCCCGCCAGGCTCCTCTATCCATGGAATTCTCCAAGCAAGAATACCGGAGTGGGTTGCCATTCCTTTCTCTGGGGGTCTTTCTGACCCAGGGATTGAACCCAGGCCTCCTGTGTTGCCAACAGATTCTTCACTGTTTGAGCCACCAGGGAATCCCACATTTACATCTATCCACTCTTTTTTAGATTTTTTCCCACATAGGTCATTACAGAATATTGAGTAGAGTTTCCAGTGCTATACAGTAGGTCCTTATTAGTTACCTATTTTGTATATATAGTGTGTATATGTCAGTTCCAATCTCCAAGCTTATCCCTTCCCCCTTCTCCCTTGTGAAAGTTGCTCAGTTGTGTCTGACTCTTTGGAATTCTCTGGGCCAGAATACTGGAGTGGGTGGCCTTTCCCTTCTCCAGGGGAACTTCCCAGCCCGGGGGTCTAACCCAGGTCTCCCTCGTTGCAGGCGGATTCTTTACCAGCTGATCTGTCAGAGAAGCCCCTTGGCAACCATAAGTTTCTTTTCTACATCTGTGACTCTTTCTGTTTCATAAATAAGCTCATCTGTACCATTTTTTTAGATTCCACAAGTAAGTAATAGCAACTGATATTTCTTTCTCTGGCTTACTTCACTCAGTGTGACAATATCTAGGTCCATCCATGTTGCTGCAGATGGTGTTCTTTTGTTCTTTTTTGTGGCTGAGTAGTATTCCATTGTATACATGTACCACATCTTCTTTATCCATTCCTCTGTCAATGGACATTTAGGTTGCTTCCATGTCCTCACTATTGTAAACAGTGTCGCTATGAACATTGCAGTATATGTCTATTTTTGAGTATAGTTTTCTGCATACATATGTCCAGGAGTAGGATTGCTGGATTATATGGTAGTTTTGTTGTTAGTTTCTTAAGGAACCTCCATGTTCTCCATAGTGGCTTTACCAATTTACATTACCATGAACAATGTAGGAGGGTTCTCTTTTCTCCACACCCTCTCCAGTATTTATTGTTTGTAAATTTGTCGATGATGACTATTCTGAACTGCGTGCAGTAATACCTCATTGTAGATTTAATTTGCATCTGTATGCTGATTAGTGATGTTGATCATCCTTTTGTGTGCTTTTGGGCCATCTGTAACAGATAGCCAGTTTTAATGGTCTGTACTAACTTGTCTGCTCAAGTGAATTAATCCATTTTTGTAAATACAGGATAGTGTGACCACAAATCTGAGTTATTTATCCAACTCTAAGGAGAATGTTGAAAAAAACTGGAGAGTTAAGTGAGAAAAGGAAAACAAATGAATTTGAAAGCTTTTGGAAATAAATTAGAAGGAAATGTATAATCTTCTTAGGTAATTTTATGTAAATAACCTAAACAGCATAACATTAAGAAATCATATTATTTGAATCATACCTGTCATTTTAAGTTAATTTGAAACTGACACTGAGAAAATTAATACATTCCTTTGTATGCTTTTTTTGTTGCTGTTGTTTTGAACTTGAGGGAAACCAAACATCACTTTGGATGAAATACTCTTTGTGCTGCTGCTGCTAAGTCGCGTCAGTCGTGTCCGACTCTGTGCGACCCCATAGACGGCAGCCCACCAGGCTCCCCCGTCCCTGGGATTCTCCAGGCAAGAACACTGGAGTGGGTTGCCATTTCCTTCTCCAATGCATGAAAGTGAAAAGTGAAAGTGAAGTCGCTCAGTCGTGTCCGACTCTTAGGGACCCCATGGACTGTAGCCTACGAGGCTCCTCCGTCCATGGGATTTCTCAGGCAGGAGTACTGGAGTGGGGTGCCATTGCCTTCTTTGAATACTCTCTGTAAGAGGAGATTAAAGTAATGTAATATAATTGGTAAGTAGAAGAAAACAAAATATGAAATATGATAAGCATGTATAATTTCCACAGGTGTGAGAATAACACAAAAGGAGGTTAAGAATTAGCAAAAAGGAAGAAAAGTGTTTGGAAACAGCTTGAATTTTTTATTCTATAAAAAATAAATTTAAGTAGGTTGAGAATCAATTTCTTAAAGAAAATTTTAGTGGAGACGTAGGCATTAGAGGCAATTATCTAACTTTGAATGGAGAAAATAACATTTATCAAAGAGAAGTTTTGCTTGTTGTTATTGGACAAACACACAAAAAAAGGAAGAATTAATTTCAAAAAAGGAAGGAGAAACACACGAAAAAGAAAGAACAAACACACGAAAAAGAAAGAATTAATTTCAGGGAAATAAATGCTTCTAGGGGCTAATTTCTTTATATGTTAACTTGAGAATAGAATAATGTCATAAATCATTTTCAAGTAAATCATATTTACCACTAATTTTTGCTGTATTTTGGGGTTCCCTGGTGGCTCAGACAGTAAAGAGTCTGCCTGCAATGCACAAGACCCGGGTCAGACCAATAACAGAACATAACATATTTTAATATAGCTTTTAAATATTGTTAAATTGCAATAAATAATCAAAACTTTGCCACATAACATTTTATTTTCATCCAAGCACTTTTTAATTTCCTTTGGATGAGTGTTAATTTAATGTTGCTAAATAAAATGATCTTTTCTTCCCTTTGAGACTTTGTGACAGGAGTCATTAGTAAACACTTAAGAATATAGAGAACTAATTACTAAATCCAGTAAAGCAGTTTTTCTCTATTGATCAGTAGTTGGATACATTTTCTCAAGTTGTATTATTTTCTTGTTTCTCTTTCATATCCTTTTCTCTCTCTCTCAAAAAAAAAAATATATATATATAGCTCTCAACACTTCCCATTTGCTTAATCACTAAATTTCTAATGTTTTAGAAATGGTATTTCAGGGAGCATTTTGCATCAAAGGACTTTAGTTGAGCAGGCTGACTAAAAATGTTGAATTAGGAAAATGATTAGAGCAGGACTCAAAATTGCACTTAATTTTTAAATACTGCTTTGTCTTTGTCTTGTGTCCTTAAAGCTTTTTTTTTTTGAATATGGAAAGCTTGCCTGTGGAATACAGGATGCTGTAATTTTGCGTGGCCTCTGAGTGTTCCTCCTTCTTCATATTGTTTCTTTCTTGTGAAAATCACTTTTATTTTTCTTAGATTTAAATTTTAGTATAATGAAATAAAGAGGGGAGGTGGTTTCTTGGGTTAAAATATATAGTAGTGTAATAAAGTGAATTATTTAAAATGATCTTTACATTTAATATACAATAGTAAAAGAGCTAGAGCTAACTTTTAGGGATATTCAGTGCTGTATAAGAAACTATTACTGTTTTTAATATTACTGTTTTTACTGTTTCCCAGACTACCTACCTTAATGTAGCCAGTTTTGTTGAAATTCACATGACCTAATTTCTGAAATAGAAGAAACTCACAGAGAAAAATAAGTAGGGAGTTTATGTTTCAATGAGATGTTAACACAAACTCAGTTCTGCCCACAGTTATAGTTTGCAGACAGATACACATTTTAAAGTTCATGGTCTTGATAGTATGAATTATCCTAGATGGTTGGTATCCTTATTTAATGCCTTGTAGGGATCCTAATTCTAATTCAAGAAGTGAGACTCAGGAATCTATGTTTTTAAAAATTACCCAGATTATTTTAGAAGTCCATTTTGGGAAATGCGTGTCCAGTTTAGAATTTCCTTATTTTGTAGCGTCAACCGTGGACATAGAAAGAAATGTTTTTTTTAATTTCAGGATTATTACTTTATATTTTCCTTTAAAACAGGAGTTTCACAAGCATCAGGAAATACTACCTACTTTACTGTAGCCAGTTTTGTTGAAATTCACATGACCTAACTTCTGAAATAGAGGAAACTCACAGAGAAAAATAAGGAGGAAGGCATGTGTCAATGAGATGTTAGCACAAACTCATTTCTGCCCATAGTTATAGTTTGCAGACAGATACACATTTTAAAGTTCATGGTCGTGAACAAGGGAAAGTAATGTTGCTACATTTACCAAAATATGATCTGCCAAGCCGAGTTTCTGACGGTATCCGGGATATGTTAAGCATGGATTCCCCTAGTTCAGTGAGTTTGGGAAAAGATGAGTTAGGGGATATGAAATGTGTAGTTCTGAACTTATTGACCAAAGAACTCCATAGATATGCTTGTCCCTTTTACCCTGCTTCCACTATTCACTTTACATTTTCTCCTCCAGATTATTGAATTTAGAAACTTCATTATGGCCAGCACCTATAACAACATATGATGGATAGTAGGTACCTAAGAAATGTTTGTTGAGTTATCAGACATATAAATGAATGACTGAACCCCTTCAGAAGAGGCATGTTAGGAGTCTGATGACTTGTCCTTTCACAGAAGGCAGTAAGGGTAGCTAATGGCAGATAAAGGCAGTCTGGGATTCTCTGTCCACATTTTCTGTTAGCTTGGCCTTATGGAACCCAAAATTACTCCATAAAGAATAATTTTCCCTTCTTTTGGCCACTGACTTGGAAAGAATTGTAAGTTATCAGCGTCAAAGATTATTTGCCATAAATGACCTTTATGGGTAAGATTTGGGTTCTGAAAAATTTGCAACATGAAAAAGGAAGCTAAAATGAGAAGCATAATCAGAAGCAAAATGCATTGATATTCTATTTTTGGCTTTCATCTTAATTGCTTGCTAAAATATTGATTTCACTATCTACTGTACTTCTAAAGTGATACTTAAATGTCTGATGTTTTTGGATAGACTTTAGTAGTGATTACCCTTATTTATCTTCGTGTGTGAAATAAAAGGAAATGTTCTGATCGGGCATTCAAGCGGACCATAGGCATAGTTGTGTCTAACCAGATGTAATATATGGGAGGTAATGATTAAGCAATGCTTTTGGTAGCTTCCTCAGAATGGTTGGTAAGAAAAAAATGAGGAAATTCAATTTTATTGGTCACTAGGTCTTAAAAATGCACAAATTTTAGCCAGTGTGTTTTACTGTATTTTTTCTTTTATTTTAGTGGTATTAGCACATTACATTGAATGGAAGTATCAGTAGTATGACAGGGATATTAAGGTCAGACAGAACAGTTTAAATTTTTGCTTGAGCACTGAATGATAGAGCTGTGTGATCCTGCACAGGTTTTTTTTTCAACTATAAATCATGATGGTAGTAGTAACTGCTGCTTCATAGGAAATTATACACAGTGCTAAGGCAGTACCTGGTATGGGTAAGTTCTCATCAAATAATAGTAATGAATAAAAATTATGTTCATGCTAATTAACAGCTATTTTAATGTAAAGAACTGCCTTTCTTGGTTTGTTTTAGTTATTATCAATGGTAGTTACAATATGGACAACTAAAAATCTTTCAGTCTAATACATATGTTTTTATAAGTGCCATTTGATATCAGCATATCCCAAAAGTCTGGCTAAACTTGATTTGCTGTAGCTAAATTAACTGGGGCTACTCAATATAACATACTGAAATATTGCCTTTTAAATAGCCAAGGTGCCTCTTTCTTAATAGTTTTAATTTTTTCCTAATTTTGAATATGATATGTCCCTTTGGCAGCCAATCAGAAGATAGAAAAATTTAAAAAATGATATAAAAGGAGAAAAACTAGAATATATGGAATAAAAGGAAGTAAGTCTGCATGATAACACATCCTAGATGGCACACTACCAGTAGTTCAGCCTTTTAATGTATATACATATTCAGGTGTGTATTCACAAGTAGTTATGCATGATTGCACTTTTACATTACATAGTCAATAATATCATAGTCATTGGATCCATCCATAGTCATTGGATGGCTGGATGCCATCACTGACTCGATGGACATGAATTTGAGCAAGCTCCAGGAGTTGGTGATGGACGGGGAAGCCTGGTGTGCTGCAGTCCATTGGGTGGTAAAGAGTCAGACACGACTGAGCGACTGAGCTGAACTGAGTCATTAGTACATTCTCATGCCTTCTTATTAACCTTTATACATATTCATATATCTTTATATCACATTTTCACATGTATATATACCAATGCACATTTTAAGGAAACAATATTTTGAACTTATGGGTATCTATTTTTTAACTTAGAATATATGTGGGATATTGTAAATATTAAAAAAGACAAAACTGAAGAATATGTATGCTTTTATATTGTTTCATTTAATAGATAATCTATTTAACCGGCCCTCCTTTGTTGTGATTTTTATTAATGCATTTTATTTTTCTGTTAAGAAAAGTTCTATTGGCCATGGCAGACAATTTGAGTAATACTAAATAGTAGAAAGAGGGGGAAAAAGTTCATTATTTTTCTTTCCTCAAGAGAGCAACTTTGGGATTGTCTTAATATTTTTATTGTGTATGTCTCTTATAGAGTTAGTATAATATTTTTCATAGTTTACAACGTATGAGCATTCTTGTTCTTGTACCATATATTAACCATTCTCACAGAGCTAAATAATTACATTTTAAAAGTTTTCCATAATAAATCATCTCATAACATTTTTATGTTTAAAATTTGTACTATACTTTGGTAGTTATACAGTTTTTAACATTTTGAAATTGACTTTTTTCATTCAGAATAATTCATTGGAGTTGAGTTTATTAATTACTCTTTCCTTTTTATTGCTAATTAGTAAGTTTTTCATGGTATCGATTTACCATGTTTTGTTCAACCATTCATCTGCTAAAGGGCATTTGAGTTGACCTTAGTTTTTTGGCTATCCCAAGTTAAATTATAAGCATTTGTATACGGATTTTGTGTGAACATACTTTTCAGTTCTCTGGGATGGGTGCCTTGGAGTAAATCTGATGGGTCGTATGATAGTTCTCTGCTTCGTTTATTACTGTTTTCCAGAGTGACAGTACCATTAGCAATGTATGAATGATCCAGTTTATCTACATCCTTGCCAACATTTCTTGCTGTCATTACTTTAAAAGTTTTTTTTTAGTGTTTATTTTTATTTATTTGGCTGTGCTGGATCTTAGTCGCTGCACACGAGATATTCGATCTCTCTGGTGATATGTGGTAATTTTTAGTTGCATTATGTGAGCTCTTTAATTGGGGCATGTGGGATCTAGTTCCTGAAAAAAAGATGGAAACCAGGCCCCCTGAATTGGGAACATGAAGTCCTAGCCACTGGACCACTAGGGAATTCCCCCTCAGTATTTTTTACTTTACCCATTTTGATACGTTGTAGTGAAATCTTGTTATGCTTGTAATCTGCATTTCCCTAATGGCTAATGATGTTGAGCATCTTTGCTTGTGGTCTTTTGCCATATGTTTGTCCTTCATGTAATATCTTTTTAAAATTTTTTTGTCCATGTTCTAACTAGATTGTTTATTTTTTACTGTAGAGTTTTGAAAGTTACTTATGTATTCTGAGTACTAGATCTTTGTCACATAGGTAGTTTGTAAATATTCTTATCTTGTCTGTAGCTTATCCTTTTCAATATCATTAACAGAGATTTTCACAGAGCAAAAAATTTCAATTTGAATGAAATTCAATTTCTCTCTTTTTCCTTTTTGTTGTCAAGCCTAAGAACTCGTTTCTTAGTCCTTGATCTCAAAGGTTTTTTATTTCTTTTCTTCAAAAAGTTTATCAGTTCAGTTCAGTTGCTCAGTTGTGTCCGACTCTGTGACCCCACGGACTGCAGCACGCCAGGCTTTCCTGTCCTTCAGCATCTCCCAGAGCTTGCTCAAACTCATGTCCATTGAGTCAGTGATGCCATCAAACCATCTCGTCCTCTGTCATCCCTTTCTCCTCCTGTCTTCAATCTTTCCCAGCATCAGGGGCTTTTCCAGTGAGTCCGCTCTTAGATCAGGTGGCCAAAGTATTGGAGCTTCAGCTTCAGCATCAGGCGCTTCAGTGATTATTCAGCATTGATTTCCTTCAGGATTGACTGGTTTGATCTCCTTGCAGTCCAGGTGACTCTCAAAAATCTCCAGCACCACAGTTCAAAAGCATCAATTCTTCGGCACTCAGCCTTCTTTATGGTCCACTTCACATCCATACACGACTACCGGAAAAACCAAAGTGTTGACTATACAGACCTTTGTCGGCAAAATAATGCCTTTGCTTTTTAATGTGGTTTCTAGTTTTGTCATGGCTTTTCTTCCAAGGAGCAAGTGTCTTTTAATTTCAGGGCTGCAGTGATTTTTGGATCCCAAGAAAATCATTTCATATGATTCAGGTTTATGTGCCAATAATCACACTCTAAGTTTTGCATTGTGTCTTGTCTCTTTGGACTTAGTTAAGCTTATCAGAGTAAGAAAGAGTCAAACCCTTTGGCACTTTTCCCTGAGCCTTATTTTCCAATTAAAAGTATTTGCTTGAAGTGCTGGTCAATAAAAACAAGTAGGTTAATAGTATGAGAGATATGCCTATGGTTACTTGTGGCTTCCAAATCTGTTTCCATCCATGTACAGTAGGTCACACATACTTCATGATGGAGAGTTCATGTTGCAGTGTCTATAATCCTGTTTATGTCTAACATACCAGCATCTAAGAGCAAACCAACAGTTGCTTTTCAAAACAATAATATATGCCAAAAAGCTTAGTCTTAGCTACAAAAACCCAGGGGTCTTCCCTTTGGAGACCTGCCAGAGGCTTCCTACATCTTCCTAGTCTGCCATAAACACTGCCCAAACCTGCTGTAAGAACTTTATCATGTTCCAGAACTCAGAACTCAGAAGGCTTCTGAGCAACACAGGTCAATTAAAATAGACTGTGGAGTAGATAAAACCAAGGCTATGGCCCCACTCCCTGTTAATGGCATGGGATGTATTTTGCTTGGGGTCACCATAATCCACTCAGTGCCATTAACAGTGAGTGGGGCCATAGCCTTGGTTTTATCTACTCCACAGTCTATTTTAATTGACCCGTATTGCTCAAAGGCCTTCTGAGTTCTGGAACATGATAAAGTTCTTGCACCAGATATGGACAATGTTTATGACTGTTTATGGCAGACTGTCCAAAGAACACTGCCATAAATACTGTCCATACCCATTGGCCATACCTGAAGCTGAAGCTTCAAATACTTTGGCCACCTGATGGGAGAACTGATTCCTTAGAAAAGACCCTGATGCTGGGAAAGATTGAAGGCAGGAGGAAAAGGGACAACAGAGGATGAGATGGTTGAATGGCATCACTGATGTGATGGGCATGAGTTTGAGTAAGCTTTGGCAGTTGGTGAGGGACAGGGAGGCCTGGCATGTTGCAGTCCATGGGGTTGCAAAGAGTCAGACACGACAGTGACTGAACTGAACTGATGGCAGACTGGGAACATATAGGAAGCCTCTGGCAAGTCTTCACAGGGAGGACCCCTGGGGGTTTTTTAGTACGGCTAAGCTTTTTTGCCTACATCATTCTTTTGAAAAGCAACCACTGGTTTGCTCCTCAGTGTTGGCGTGTTAGACATAAACAGGCTAATGATCACTGTGCAGCCTGAACTCCTCATCATGAAGTTTGCTGCTGCTGTGGTGGTGGTGGTTTAGTTGCTCAGATGTGTCTGACTCTGACCATGTGGACTGTAGCCTGCCAGGTCCCTCTGTCCATGGGATTCTCCAGGCAAGAATACTGGAGTGGGTTGCCATTTCCGTCTCCAGGGGATCTTCCAGACACAGGATTGAACTTGAGTCTCCAACACTGCAGGCAGATTCCTTACTAGCTGAGCTGCAAGGGAGCAAATCATAAAACTAGACATGTGAAAGTTGGACATTTTGTTGTTAAATGAAATGGTAGATGAAAATAAATTTGAAAGGTGCAAATAACTATAGGCATATATCTCATACTACTAGCCTACTTGTTTTTTATTGACTTGCACTTCACTCTTTTCCAATGGAGAAAGGTTGTTATAGGCAGGAGTAAGCATGGTTTTACTACAAAACCCTAGATGTCCTAATTATAAGGATCTCGCAAGAGTTCCTTGTGGCTGGCTAACAGAGCAGGAAAAGGTGTAGCCTGGTTTACAGAGGGTTTTTGCTGGCACCTACCAAAAGTGAAGATTTTGTAGAGAAATCCCACTCAGGCATGTCCCTAAAAGTCAATCAACTATGGAAATTCTGTTTTGATAGAAGAGAAGGCCTGAGGTACAGATTTTCATTGATTCACACACAATAGTCTGGGCTTCCCTCGTGGCTCAGACAATAAAGAATCTTCCTGCAGTATGGGAGACCCAGGTTTAATTCCTGGGTCAGGAGGATCCCTTGGAGAAGGAAATGGCAACCCACTCCAGTATTCTTGCCTGGAAAATCCCATGGACAGGGGAGTCTGGTGGGCTACAGTCCATGGGGTCACAAAAGAGTTGGACACGACTGAGCGACTAACTCTTCCATGCGCAACACTCTAATAGATAAGCTGGCCAGTCGGAAGCTTGAAAACAACAAAACAAAAATGAAAGTTGTTAACAAGGTAATTTTAATAGTATGCTATGAGGTAATACATATGTATAGTGGACTGCAGCCATGAAGGTAAAAGATGCTTGCTCCTTGGAAGAAAAGCTGTGACAAACCTAGACAGCATATTGTTAATAAAGATCAGAGACATTACTTTGATGGCAAAGATATCTTTTGTCAAAGCTATTGTTTCTCCAGTAGTCATGTACAGATGTAAGAGCTGGATCAAATAGGAGGCTGAGTGCCCAAGAATTGATGCTTCTGAACTGTGGGGTTGGAGGAGACTCTTGAGAGTCCCTTGGACTGCAGGAAGTTCAAACCAGTCAGTCCTAAAGGAAATCAATCCTGAATATTCATTGGAAGGACTGATGCTGAATTTGAAGCCTAGCATGTAAAGGTGTTTTTGCCACCTGTTAACTTGAGGGCATCCTTTGTGGAAGACGCTCTCAATCAGGAAGAAAATATAGTCTTTCAAGTGAGTGTCAATCAGTTTTTCCCCAGCCATTGTACTTTTTGTGGAATTGACCCATATTAAAAATGACCACGTAGTATAGAAGGAAGCTAAACGTGGGTTCAAAATGACATTTCCCTCCTCATAGGAGGTCTAACTACTGTATTGCAGATGCATTACCCAATTTACCAACTTCAGGGTCCAGTCCTGGGAGCAATGATTTGGTAACATTCCCTAGGGCAACCGATATACCCCAGGACAGCCAGAATATACCTATCCTAGTTGCAGTTTGTCCTCCTAAGACAAATACATATTCTAGACATGACTTTATTTTTACCACCTGTGATGCTTCTAGCAACACTCAGTGTTGTTTGACTTACTCAATTCATTATTATAGCTAACTTCTGAAGAAGTTGCATCACTTCTAATGAAGAAATTCATTTGCAGCAGAATTATGGTAACAGATTTCTGCTCATGAAATTCACTTGTGTGTCTTACTATGTACCCCGACACCCAGAAGTCTCTGACTTGGTAGAATAGTGTCTGTTTTGTTATAACTCGCAGAATAAGATTTCCTTCTCTACAGAACATGGTATATTCATTAAGTGAGGCAGAATGCATTCTGTGTTGCTGGGACCTCCACAGCCAGCATACATAGGGTACTGAACCAGGGAGTGGCAGTGGGTTGGAGCCTTTTAGTACTGTACCTAAAAATCCACTTACAGAATTTGTTTCCAGCCATAGTCTTCATACTAAATAATCAACAGGTAGAGAAGATGACCACTGAATTTGCAGAAGTGATGGATCCTTGTTAAGAAGGGGAAATTGGGTGGTTTTTAATCACTGGCAAGGCAGAGTGTATTTTGGACTGAGGATTCCTGTTAATATCCTCGTACCCAGTCAGTTCAGTCGCTCAGTTGTGTCCGACTCTTTGCGACCCCATGGAGTGCAGCATGCCAGGCCTCCCTGCCCATCACCAACTCCTGGAGCTTACTCAAACTCATGTCCATCGAGTTGGTGATACCATCCAACCATCTCATCCTCTGTTGTTCCCTTCTCCTCCTGCCTTCAATCTTTCCCAGCATCAGGGTCTTTTCAAATGAGTCGGCTCTTCGTATCAGGTCGCCAAAGTATTGGAGTTTCAGCCTCAGCGTTCGCCCTTCCAATGAACACCCAGGGCTGATCTCCTTCAGAATGGACTGGTTGGATCTCCTTGCAGTCCAAGGGACTCTCAAGAGTCTTCTCCAACACCACAGTTCAAAAGCATCAATTCTTCGGTGCTCAGCTTTCTTTATAGTGCAACTCTCACATACCCAGTAGTACCTGTTAAAAGGAAACCCGTGGAGCGTGGCCGACTGTGCAGAGCTGGCTCGCGGGCTGCCTGACCTTGCTGAGCAGAATGTGTGGCTGGCTGGCTGCTGCAGCCCTGCTGAGGGACACATGCCACTGTCCGCGGTGGTCTCCCCGAGGTTCCTGCTCGCTTAGGGGTCTGGCCCTCCACAGACGGGAGCGAGAGGATGGAGAAACAGCCCTGCGTCTTGGACCAGCTGTTGCTGCAGTTCCTGTTGTGTCCTCTCTCCAATAAGCCGCTCAATGAAGCATTAATGAATTGATGAATGAAGAATTGGGAATAGCCTATGCAATTACTGATGGGGTTCCTAATATGATACCGCAGGCAGCTAGGATGACACATCGGAATAGAAGCAAGAAGAAGTGGAGCAGTATTAGGTCATATTTAAAAGCAGCACACACAAGTCAATATGCTAAGTCCCATCTACCTTTTAAGAGGTCAGAGTGGTGGGGAAGACTCTCCGTGCACTGACTGTCTTTTTCCGTTGGTATCTTCAGCAGGACTGTGTTACTCGGGCTGTGTGGGGGAAAACTTCCCCAGGCTTGCGCTGGCACCACCAGCCTGTGCTTTTACAGTCAGCTGTTGCCGATTATTGTATCTGTTTATGTGTTCTTCCACCTTTGGACTTGGACGGGTATTAACCTCTTCTGGCATAGATAAGGGAACCAGAGCCAAGATGGTATATCCTCATGATATGCCTTAGTGTCTGTCTCTGAAAGCCTGACCACATGAAAGTATTGGAAACCCACTTACTGTGCTGGAAAGATGCTTTGCCTAGTGTCTCTCAGAGGTCTAGGACTATGGGAAGCTTAAGCTGCAGAGGCTTCTTTAACGTACCTTGGTTCTGCCCTTTGGTTTTCTGAAGGTTCTCATTTATACTAGGGGTATCAGAAGAAACATGTCAAAAGAATGTCTTGTTGGAAATTAACAGCCCCAGCCATCAACTTGTGACTTATTCCATTCGTAATGAAATGTTACTGATTGGAAATTTTATGTTTATTTTAGATTCAAAGTCTTTGGTAAAGTCATATGATAAAGATGACTGAAATAGTTCTGAAGAAGCTATGTTGGAATAGTTGTAGAGAAATGCATTTGAACTAATGTCATTTAAAGCTATAAATAAAATGAAAATTTCATGGACGTGCCAAAATTCTGAGTTTGTAAAATCACCTTCACTTCTTTGGCATCAGATGCTTACATTAATTGTAATAAATAAAAAGATACTGATACTTTCCATTAAAAAAAAAGGGAGCCCTGTGGCAGCCTAATTGAGACAGAACAGCTGAAGACTTACAAAGACTGTAAAATCCCTCATCAGCTGAGAGGCAGGCAGGTGGTAAGGAAACAGCCTGGATGATAGAAGAAGTGATTACAGAAAGGAGAATTACCAAGCTTATCAGCTGTCTGATTTGTTAGAATAAGCCACATGGACTATATTGCCATGTGACTTCTAGTTGGATTCAGCCAGTGGGAGTTTGAATGTGGGAAAGGAGGGGTTCTCCTGCTTATTTTCCTGGTGTGAAAGTTGCTGTGTCTCTGCCTAAGGCCACATTGCTGCAATTTCAGTGACTGCCCAGTCACACCCAGTGTTTCTTCCTTTAACTGTCTTTGTAAAAAAAAATTCACTCATAAAGCGTCCATATAAAAATATTAAATTTGCTCGTTATCTCTTTTGTCTGTGCCCTACTGCAGCCTTAACTCATATATAAAAATATGCACATATTCTAACTTGACTCTTAACAGATATTTTGATTTAAGCTCTTCCTTGCAAATGGCTGTTGTTTTGAAGCGAGATTGTGCTAGTGTTGTTGCCATTTAGTCACTAAGTCACATTGGAATCTTTTGCAACCCCATGGACTGCAGCATGCCAAGCTTCTCTGTCCATGGGATTTCCCAGACAAGCATCCTGGAGTGGGTTGCCATTTCTCCAGGGGCTCTTCCCTGCCCAGGGACTGAACCCAGGTCTCCTGCACTGACAGGTGGATTCTTTACTGCTGAGCCACTTGGGAAGCCCAATTGTGCTAATACTTCATACAAAGTGAGAAACTTTTTATTTTCTTCCTTATATTGGAACAGTTTAAATAGCATACATGGATTGATTGTTCTTGGTGGAGCTTTGATATACACTCTCTAGAGAAACCATTTTGGATAGGTTGATTTGAGAAGTACACTTTTGATTCCTATTTCAATTTATTCCTGAATCTTGTGAAAGTGAAAGTCACTCAGTTGTGTTCAACTCTTTGTGACCCTCTTGGAATTCTCTAGGCCAGAATACTGGAGTGAGTTCCCAACCCGGGGATCAAATCCAGGTCTCCCGCATTGCAGGCAGATTCTTTATCAGCTGCCACAGTAGGTTCATTCAAATTTTATATCATTTGTAGTCAATATTTTTATTTTAAGAGATTTTAAATTTATTGGTATATGCTTATACATATAATTTTCTAATGTTAAAAAATCTTTTATGCATTTATAGTCCTTCTTGTTATATTCATGGTATGCAATTCCAGTTTTCTTATCTTTTAATGGGTTAATGGCCTGTTAGGTCCAGAGTTTCTATTGTACTTTAGAGATGATAAGGAGATCAACTTTTAAATCTTATTATTAAAAAGTTTTTTTCTCTGTATCTTAAAGTCAGGAGCTCTTATAGAAATGTTTTGAATTCACATCCCAAACTATTCAAGAAACTGTTTAATTTTACTTTATGTCACCATTAACCATGAGGTGAATCTCTGAAATACATAGGATAGGCTCTTAAATCTTAAGAAATTTTGAAGTTAATCTAATCCAGACTTTACTTATCTGTAAATGAGGAAAGCAATAGTATCACTTTCATAGGATTTTTCTGGGGATTAGATAAGAAAATGTTTGCCATTGAAGGACCTTGCTTAAGATAAGCACCCAGTGTGTATTATTTTTATTGCTATTAACATAAATGATAAGATAAAAGTAATGTATGGCAATTAAGAGCCCAGTGAGTCATACAGGCCTAGTCACTGAATAAAGAAAAATACTAGTAAATGAAAATCTCCTTAGGTCAACTCAGGTGACTAGACTTGAACAATGGGTGTGGTATCAGGAGAAAAAGCACTTGACTTGGTCATTATATCCAAGGGCTATATTAAGAATGCTTTTCATGTTTCAGACTTGATGACTAGAAAATGGATGTTATGAACAGATATTGGAATATCAGGTGGAGAAGTCTGGTTTGTGGTGAAGAATTTTGTTTTAGATTTAGAGGTAAAGCTTGGCATTAGAACTATAACTCTAAATAAATAAAATATAGATTTCTTTTTTTTAGAAAAGTGTAATTCTAGAGCATAAAACACTGGAAGTTCAAATTGAGATTTGGAGTCATCCTCACAGTTTCTACATCTGTATGTTCATTTCAAAGGAGATGGGTTGTAAGATAAAAGATGGGAATCAAAATCCTGAGCCTTGGCACTCACTTCAGTCACTCAGTTGTGTCCGACTCTTTGTAACTCTATGGACTGCAAGACTCCAAGACTGAAGAGTCTTTTCCAACACCACAGTTCAAAAGCATCAATTCTTTGGTGCTCAGCTTTCTTTATAGTCCAACTGTCACATCCATACATGACTACTGGAAAAACCATAGCTTTTATTAGATGGATCTTTGTTGGCAAAGTAATGTCTCAGCTTTTCAATAAGCTGTCTAGGTTGGTCATAACTTTTCTTCCAAGGAGAAAGTGTCTTTTAATTTCGTGGCTGCAGTCACCATCTGCAGTGATTTTGGAACCCCCTAAAATAGTAGAGTCTTGGCACTAGGAATCACTAAGTGATTATTATGTAATCACTAATCCTTTCAGAATTATGTCTGTCAATACAAGAGATAATTTAAAACTTTTAATTACCTAGGGTTGTTTTGTTTTACCTGACACCTTTCTTATATTTCAAACCAAAGTGTGTTTTATGGAACACTAGTTCTGTGAGATGTTAGACATTAATGGAGAAAAAAGACACTTGAATGTATGACAGATAATGTATAAAACTTCATCATATTACTTATAAATGCATGCTTATTAATCTAAGAGGAGAGGCACTATAATACAGTATTTCCCACACTGATTTGACCATAGCACCCTTCCATTCATGGAAATTCTCAGAAGCCTAAGATTCCATAAGTTATACTTGAGGAACTCTTGCTTTGTATCTCTTTAGATAATGGTTCAGCTCATTTAATTATAGCTCCCAAAGATCATGGAGAATATATTGAAGGATCAGAAGACTAGGAATCTAATTATTAGGCTATGTTGCAAAATCTGACTCTGCATAGCATGTGACTTTGGTCTTCAATTTCTTCATTTGTAGAATGATTGCAGAACGTTGTAAAGATTAGGCTAGAAATGTATGTGAAAGGTTATAGTTTTTTCCTTTGGAATAATACATTGTGAGTAAAATAGGATAGATTTCACTGTAGTTAAAGATGAGTGTTATTTGGCACAAAGTGTAATTCAGATTTGTAATTTCAGTGTTTCTCTTTTTTAAAAAATGTTTGTAATTTGATCTTTGCCTTTTTGGGACTTTCTTACTCATCCTGTATTTAAGTTCTTAATGGCCTTTTTCCATCTGTGTATTCTGAAATCATTTAGAACTGCCTGTGACACTGGATGTCCAGCATAGTGTTAGTCACTCAGTCATGTCCAACTCTGCAGTCCCCTGGTGTGTTGCCCGCCAGGCTCCTCTGTCCATGGAATTCTCCAGGAAAGAATACCAGAGTGGTTGCCATTCCCTTCTCCAGGGGAGCTTCCCAATCGAGGGATCGAACCCAGGTCTCCTGCATTGCAGGCGGATTCTTTACCAGCTGAGTCACCAAGGAAGCCCCAGATACACAATATAAATGCTCATATTTTCTACCAGGAATATTCTCAAGAGTCCACATGGTCTCTGCACTTTGGAGTCTCTTTAAAGTCCAGCTGAAGCTGTGTCTTAGGATGACTATTGATTTCATGGTTCCCTGGCACTCATTTATGCAGACTGAAGCATATAGGTTTACATGCATATTTTCACATTTTAGGGACATTTTCTTAAACTACATATCTGAGTATTTTGTTCCTTGATGTTAGTTGGTCCCCGCCCCCCTACCCAGATTCATCAATTATGTGGATATATAATCTCCTTTGGCCACCTTATATCCTTCACATTTTCTCTGCCTTTTTCTTTATCTTTCATTTTACTCCCTTTTCTAATTTCTGTATTATGTGCCCATGACTGTGTTTTCTCAACCTGTTCATCTTTGTGGTTTTACCTTCCTTTCCACGCAGTTTTGGTTATTCCCTTTTACTTTTTTCTTGGAGTTTTACAGTGCAAACTTCATCTCCTCTTTCCCTCACCGCTTCTTTTCTAAGTTGTTTCATTTCTGCTTTGCCATTATGATGTGGTCACATTTTTCGTCTGCTCCATGAAAATATATTTTTTAGCCAGTGTCCTGATCTTAATTTGAATGAAAGTGTGTTGCTCTTTTTTCTTAACAGCACTTTTGTATGGATGCTGTGATAGTGTTTTTTTTTTTTTTTTTAACCATTTTATTGGTTGAGCTAGGTTCTCATGGGAGATGAGTGATCAGCTCAGCATCCCAGGTGGGTTAGTTGACAAACAGGTAGAGGCTCTCCAGGTCTTCAGCTCCCACAAATACAGAGCCCTAAATCATCTGTGATACTCCCTGTGATATCTCTCCCCACCCACTCGCTCTATTTTTATGAACCAAAGCAGCCCAACCTGCTTTATCACGTGTTTCTCCATCAGTTGTTTCAGGAACTCTCGGGAAGCCTGGGCTTCATAGTGTTGCTGCCCTCCTTCAGAAAGAGTATTTTTTTTCCCCCTCCTCTTACATAAATCTGCCTCCAGCTGCCTGCCATTGGGCCTGGGTAAGAAGGGTCCTTCCCTGATCCCTGTACTTACAGGGATGCATATTACAGACACTGAAACTCAGAGATAATTTTTTCTTCCCTTTAAATTTTTGTAAGAAAGATTTTTGAAAGAGTGATAATAAGATAAGTGAACAGAGGTTATAGGAGAGGGAGACAGGGATGTGCTACTATCTCCAGGTCAGAAGATGCTGTGTAGACTTGTTCATTTGCTAAGTCATGTCTGACTCTTTGCGACCCCATGAACTGCAGCACACCAGGCTCCCCTGTCCCTCACTATTTCCAGGAGTTTTCTCAGACTCATGTCCATTGAGTCAGTGATGCCATCCAACCATCTCATCTTCTGTTGTCCCCTTCTCCTCCTGCCCTCAATCTTTGCCAGCATGAGGGTCTTCTCCAAGGAGTCAGTTCTTCGCATCAGGTGACCAGAGTATTGGAGCTTCTGCTTCAGCATCAGTCCTTCCAATGAACATTCAGGGTCGATCTCCTTTAGGGGGGACTCTGAAGTCTTCTGCACCACAGTTCCAAGCCATCGGTTCTCCAGTGCTCAACCTTCTTTATGGTCCACGTGGCTCCTGGAAACACTATAGCTTAGACTTAGACAGACCTCTGTCGGCAAAGCGATGTCTCTGCTTTTTAATACGCTGTCTTAGGTTGGTCATAGCTTTCCTTTCAGGGTGCATACATCTTTTAATTTCGTGGCTTTAGTCACCGTCTGCAGTGATTTTTGGAGCCCAAGAATATAAAATCTGTCACTGCGTCCACCTTTTCACTTTCTATTTGCCATGAAATAATGGGACCAAATGCCATGATCTTAATTTTTTGAAATGTTGAGTTTCAAGCTGGCTGTTTTACTCTCCTCTTTGACCCTCATCAAGAGGCTCTTTAGTTCCTCTTCAATTTCTGCCATAAGGGTGGTGTCATCTGCATATCTGAGGTTGTTGATGTTTCTCCAGGCAGTCTTGATTTCAGCTTGTGATTCATCCAGCCCCGCATTTCTCAGGATATACTCTGCATGTAAGTTAAATAAGCTATATGCTATATAGCTTTGTCGTACTCCTTTCCCAGTTTAGAATCAGTCAATTGTTTCATGTCTGGTTCCAACTGTTATTTCTTGACCTGCATACAGGTTTCTCAGGAGACAGATAAGATGGTCTGGTATTCTCATCTCTTTAAGAATTTTCCACAGTTTGTTGTGATCTACACAATAAAAGGCTTTAGTATAGTCAATGAAGCAGAAGTAAATTTTCTTGCTTTCTCTGTGATCCAGTGAATGTTGGGAATTTGACTTGGGGATGGTCAAGTTCAAACAAAAGCAGCAGCTCGTTCTCCTTCTTCAGGGCAGGGGTTAAGGTGATGGGATGTGGAGCCTTGGGAAAAAAACTTAAGTCACTCCTTGGGGATAAAGAGAGGTTGCTTTTCATCCAAGTCAGTACAGGTAATTGAAGCAGACAGGGTTCCCATAAAACTGCTTCTCAGGAGGTTCAGGCACTTCCTGGAAATACTGTCAGGAAAGTGTTGTTGGGGGAGTGGATTGCACTCCTTCCCAATGCTCGACAGCAGGATGGGCCAGAGGAAAAGGTGGTGTCTTTACATTTAACAGGTGTTGAAGGTGAATGCCCGCCAGGGTGGAGGTGGGGTGGTAGGGTGGAGCCGTCTGGGGGCCTCTGGGCGAGGCTGAGGGTTGCTTTGAGCTTCATATTTAAGTTCTGAATATTCTGGATTATGGATTTCCTTTTGCCCTTTAGCCTTTAGTTCCTGCACATGTGGCTGGGCAGAGCTTGGCACCAGTTTGTTCATTAAAGAAAATTTGAGCCTGAATTTTTTTGGCAACATGCCTCTGCCTATGTTCTTAAACGACATAGAAGCTCCCTCTTGTGGTGTCTTGTGAAATCACATACCTTTAATTTAGCGTTGAAAATATTTTGTCAGAAACTTTTTGATTTCACATCAGAAGTTGAAATTCAAGGTTCAGATAGTCCCCTCAATTATTAATACCACAGAAGTCATGTAATAGGTAAATCTAGCTATCTTGTAAATCTGTGTCAAACAGATGCAATTTAATAAATTGGTATTACTTAACATGAATGGTCGTTAGGGACCTATAGTACATCTTTGAATGAAATACTGATGTTTCACGGTAAGCTGAAATGTATCCTCTAGTAGGTTTTTGTTTGTTTGTTTTAAGGAAAGGTTAATGCCATGAGATTTTAAATATGTTAAATATTTCTATTTTATTTATGTTTGGATAACAGTTTGGCTGAGTGTAAATTTTCTGAGTCACATTATCTTTCACTAATTTTCTATGTCATTCCTTTACTGCCTTTATGGGATTAATTTTTGTTTAAAGTAGTCTGAGTCTAGCTAAGTTCTTTTTTTTTTTTTTTTTTCCCTCTGCCTAAGTGACTATCTTTTTTCCTGACTGTTCAAAGAAGTCTTTCTTCATCATTAAAATCTAATAGCTTTATAAGGGAATGTCTTGTTGAAAGTTCTACATCAAAATCACCAAGGCTGTTCAATGCCTTTTAATATTATAGATTAGTCTTTATTTATTTCAGGAAAGCTTCCTACTTGAATATATGTATTTTTTTCTATTCTTACTGATTCTGCATATGTTTGATTTTCTTTGTCTGGATATCATTTCTATAATTTTCTCTCNGGCTGTTCAATGCCTTTTAATATTATAGATTAGTCTTTATTTATTTCAGGAAAGCTTCCTACTTGAATATATGTATTTTTTTCTATTCTTACTGATTCTGCATATGTTTGATTTTCTTTGTCTGGATATCATTTCTATAATTTTCTCTCTAATCTTTTAAGTCTTGGTTTTGGTTCATTTAAAATTTTTTTTAATTTCTCAAATGTTTTCTGTCTGTCCTTGTAATTCTCACAATCTCTGTTCTCTCTCTTGCCCATTGCAGTGTGACTGATTTCTGTGGTAGTTTTCATGTGTATTTCATGTATTTCAGTTGTATTTCATGTGTTTTCAGAACTTTCAGCCTACTTTTTCTCTTTTTAAAATCCCTTATCTCACCACATTTATGAGCTTATTAAATCCCTGTTTTATAGATTTTGATTTTAAGAACCAATTGTTTTCATCACTTTGAAGGCTAGCAATAAAACTAAGCAAAAAAACCAAGATCATGGCATCTGATCCCATCACTTCATGGGAAATAGATGGGGAAACAGTGGAAACAGTGTNAAGATTTCTTCTCTTTATAGTTTATTTCCTTCTTTTCATGTATTATTTGTATATATGTTATTTCTCGTTTTTCATTATGTTAGTAAATATATTTTGCTGGTTATTTCAGATGTTTTTTTTGTGTGGCTTTTCTTCTTTTGTATTTTATTAATCAGATCTGTCTATTCACTTGTTAATTCTTTATTGCTTTTTATTAGAGATGCTTCTTAATTGCTTGCTTTTCTCAGGATTTCTTTTTCCTGGATATTCTTTTGTATGTTGCTTTCTCTGTTGATATTCTACAATAAACTCATCTGTGCCCCCAGTAGTGTTAGTGCTGGGGGCAATTCACGGATATTAATATGTGATTTATTTTAACATGTCTCTTATTTTGGCTTCTTTCTTTGGGGAGTGTCCTTTGTGTTTGAATGAGATGGTTTTGGTATGGTACTAATTAGTTATAGCGTATAAATTTGGATGTGGATGTAGATTTACAGAAATATTGTGAAGATAGTATAGTTTGTGTTTATACCACAACCATTTTTTCCTGTTATTAAAATCTTGCTTTGTATGCTACAATTCTTATGATTAATGAACTAATATTGATACATCATTTATTAACGTTTCTACTTGTTAATTGAAGTCCAAACTTTGTGTAGATTTAGTCCCTTGGACTGCAAGGAGATCCAACCAGTCCATCCTAAAGGAGATCAGTCTTGGGTGTTCATTGGTAGGACTGATGTTGAAACTCCAATACTTTGGCCACCTGATGTGAGGAGCTGACTCATTTGAAAAGACCCTGATGCTGGGAAAGATTGAGGGCAGGAGGAGAAGGGGAAGACAGAGGATGGGATGGTTGGATGGCATCACCGACTCAATGGATATGGGTTTGGGTGGACTCTGGGAGTTGGTGATGGACAGGGAGGCCTGGTGTGCTACGGTTCATGGGGTTACAAAGAGTCAGACACAACTGAGCGACTGCATTGAACTGAACTGTACTTAGTTCTACCTAGCTTTTTCTGTTCTATGATCTGATCCAGTATGCCTTATTACATTTAGTTGTCATTATCCCTCTGGCTCCTCTTGGGTTTGATAATTTCCCAGATTTTTCTTTTTCTTTCTTTTCTTTTGATAACCTTAGCAGTTTTGAGGCAGATATTTTGTAAACTGTCCCTCAACTAGGATTTGTCTGATGTTTTTCCTGTGATTAGACTAGACTTATGGGATTTTCAGGGGGAAGACCATGCGGCAAAATGCCATTTTCATCACATCATATCAAAGATATGATATAAGCATCACTTATCACTCTTAATGATAACCTTGATTACCTGGCTCAGGTAGTATTTTTCAGGTTAATTTGCTGTGAAGTTGCTCATTTCCTACTTTCTATAGTATACGATTTGGAAGAAAGTCACTAAATGTACCCCACACTTCAGAAATGGAGTGTTATGTGCCATCTCTTTTGAGGATGGAGTAATGGCATTAATTACTTGGAAGTATTCTGGATTAGGATTTGTCTCTCCTCCCACCTTTATTTATTTATTTATTTAAGTAAAATAAAAATTTAAAAATCTACTTCTTTTCAGTGTGGATACATGGATATATATCTTATACTTTTGGTTATAATCCAATGCTACTTTATTTTGTTGTTAAAATTATTCTAGCTTTGTCTACCTGGAGTTTTTCCATTTGGCTTCTGTGTACCTTTGACTTACGTCCATTATTGTAGATGGTTTTGTTTGTTTTGAGAACTTCCTTATGTCCTGGCACTCTGAGATGCTTCAGGCTCATCCTGTATATTTCCTGCTCCAGTTCTAGGATTAACTGTTTCTCTCATGGGCCCTGATTTCTTTATTACAGGATGAGAAATAACTTAATCATTGAGAATATCGAGATTATATATAGATCCTTTTGCCTTTAGTCTTGAAGACTCCATTTCATTTCCAAAGTTACTCAGGACCCATCCTCTTTAGTGAGAGTGTTTATGCATTTGTATTAGTTAGATCCTGTTGTCACATTCTATATTTCCTCCTGAAACCTTTTGGCCTTTTAAATGATTTTTAAAAAATTTGTATATTTTAAAGTTTACGCTTTGTACTATGATGTTCATAGTGCCATGTATCTGCAATCAAGCCATCATATACAATAGGTTCACTCCCCTAAAAAAATCCTGTGGTGCTTCATATATTCAACCCCCCCGCCCCTCTTCCCTTGGCAACTATTGTCATGCTTTTGCTTTTCCAGATTGTCATATGTTTAAAATTATAACGTGTATACACTTTGTGGACTGGATTCTTGCACTTAGAAATATGCATTTAAGATTCTTTGCCTTTCTGTGACTTGACATGTCACTATCAATTTTTATCAATTTTAGGAAAAGTAGTAGAAGGAAATATTCAGAAGTAATGCAGAAAGCAATCCAGTATATTGGATACAGTAGTTTTATAAATAACTCTTAAGCCTTGTTTATTTGTGAAAAATGATAAAATAATATCTGTTACAGAGCCTTAAATGTAGTAATGTAAAATGGGTTGTAGCTGGGCTGAGCTTCTAATACCCACAAACCATGGACAGATGAAGTACTTACAAGAGATCTGGGGAGGGGGCTGCAAAGATTAGTGACAAAACTCATTGTCAGGAAATAAACCCATGCATAAAAAATTTAATGAGATCTATTCTTTGATTAATTAATAGAATGCTGTACCCTTGTATTTTCCCACTAAAATATATTGCATATATGAATTAAAAGTTAAAGTAGTAAAAATGATAGGATAAAACCTAGTATAAATGGATTTATATATAATCATGGAGAAAGGAAGACTTTTATAAATTATATATCAAAATTAGAAGCTCTGAAGTGAATTTTAAAAGTTAGTTCACCAAAAAACATGCAGATGGCCAATAGACATGTGGAAAAATGCTTACTTTCTTTGCTGATTTTTTCAAATGAAATTTAAAAATTGTGTGTGTCCATATATATTTAATTATTTAACCAGTGAAGTTGGTAGTGATTCAAATTTTTTTTTATGTAAGGTGTTCCTTCATTGCTAATGGGATTGCTATATGTAAAAGCTTTTTTTGTTTTTTTCAGTGATCTCTTGGCTATTCAGAAGCATATTGTTTAGCTTCCATGTGTTCATGTTATTTTACAGTTTTTTTTTCCCCCCTGTAGTTGATATCTAATCTTAAAATGCTGTGGTCAGAAAAGATGCTTGGAATGATTTCAGTCTTCTACAATTTGCCAAGGCTTGATTTGTGACTCAAGATGTGATATATCCTGGATAATGTTCCATGTGCACTTGAGAAAAAAGTGAAATCTACTGTTTTGGAATGAATTGCCCTGTAGATATGAATTAGGTTCAGCTGGTCCAATGTATCTTTTAAAGCTTGCGTTTCATTATTAATTTTCCGTCTGTATGACCTGTCTATTGGTGTGAGTAGGGTATTAAAATATCCCACAATTACTGTTACTGTTGATTTCCCCTTGAAAAGTTGTTAGCATTTGCCTTGTATATTGAGGTGCTCCTATACTGAGTGCATGTATAATCATTATATCTTCTTTTTGGATTGATCCCTTGATCATTATGCAGTGTCTTTGTCTATTGTCGTGGTCTTCTTTTGAAAGTCTATTTTATCTGATATGAGTATTGCTACTCCTGCTTTCTTTGGTTTCTGCTTGCATGGAATATCTTTTTCTAGTTCCCTCACTTTCAGTTGTATGTGTCCCTAGGTCTTGGGCATATCTCTTGTAGGCAGCATATATAGAAGTCTTGTTTTTGTATGTGTTCAGCCAATCTGTGTGTTTTGGTTAGAGCATTTCATCCTTTTATGTTTAAGGTAATTATTGATATGTATGATACTATTATATTTATTGTTTTTGGTTTGTTTTTGTAGACCTTTTCCTTCTCTTGTGTTTTCTGTCTAGAGAAGTCCCTGTTACATTTGTTGTTAAGCTGGTTTGGTGGTACTGATTTCTCTTAACTTTTGCTTGTCTGTAAAGCTTTTCATTGTGCCTTTGAATGTGAATGAGATCCTTGCTGGATAGAGTGATCTTGGTTGTAGGTTTTTTCCTTTCATTACTTTTAAGTATATCCCGCCATTCCCTTCTGATCTGCAGAGTTTCTGTTGAAAGATTAGCTGTTAGCTTTACGGGGATCCCCTTTTATGTTACTTGTTGCTTTTGCCTTGCTGCTTTTAATATTTGTTCTTTGTGTTTAATATTTGTTCTTTGTGTTTAATTTTTGTTAGATTGATTAATATGTGCCTTGGCATGTTTCTCCTTGGATTTATCCTGTATGAAAATCTCTGAGCTTTCTGGACTTGGGTTGCTATTTCCTTTCCCATTTTAGGGAAGTCTTTGGCTATAATCTCCTCACATATTTTCTCATGCCCTTTCCTGTTGTCTTCTGGGACCCCTATGCTTCAAATGTTTTTATGATTAATATTGCCCCCAGAGGTCTCTGAGACTGTCCTCATTTCTTTTTAGTCCTTATTCTTTAGTCTCTGCCTCAGACACTTCCACCGTTATATCTTCCATCTCATTTATCCATTCCTCTGCCTCAGTTACTCTGCTATTGGTTCACTCCAGTGTATTTTTCATCTCAGTTATTGTGTTGTTCATTGCCAATTGTCTATTCTTTGATTCTTCAAGATCCTTACTGATCATTTCTTTCACCTTCTCTATCTGTGACTCCAGTCTGTTTATCCATGCCTCCATTTTATTTGCAAGATTTTGGATCATCTTTAGTATTACTACTCAGAATTTTTTTCCAGGTAGACTGCCCATTTTCTCTTCATTTGTTTTGTCTTTGGGGTTTATACCATGCTCCTTTATCTGCTGCATGTTTCTCTGGCTTTTCATTTCATTTAATTTGCTATGTTTAGGGTCTCCTTTCTGTAGGCTGGAAGGTCATAGTTCCTCTTATTGTGGAGTCTGCCCGCGATGGATGGGGTTGGACCAGTGCCTTGTGAAGGTTTTCTGGTTGGTGGATGGAGTTGGTCTTGTCTCTCTGAAGGGCAGGGCCATATCCAGCAGTGCTTTTTGATGTGTCTATGGGTTTGGTATGCTTTGAGCGGCCTCTCTGCTAATGTGCAGGGCTATGCTCCTGTCTTGATGAAGGATTGCCATGGAGCATCTGTCCCTGGAGCTTGCTGACCTTAGGGTAGGGTTTGATCTTAGTGTTGAGATGGGGACCTTTGGGAGAGCTCTCATCAATTAAGATTCCATGGGGTTGGGAGTTCTCTGGTCGTTCAAAATCCTGGACTCAGCTCTTCCACCTCAGGGGTTCAAGTCCAGCCCTTTACTGTGGCACTAAAACCTCACAAGCCACACAGCACAGAAGACAACAACCCCAAGACTGTTGATAAAAGCAACATTCAACAGCCCAGAGCACTCAGAAGCACACACCAAAGTCCTCCAGACCTGTTGTGGGCTCTGTGGGGTCCGCCCAGTCTCAAATCTGGCCTTACTCCAGCTTGTACTTTGTCCCAAAGTCCACAGTCTCTAGAGTCCACTGCTGCAGAGCTAAGTCACTTCAGTTGTGCCTGATTCTGTGTGACCCCATAGACGGCAGCCCACCAGGCTCCCCCATGCCTGGGATTCTCCAGGCAAGAACACTGGAGTGGGTTGCCATTTCCTTCTCCAGTGCATGAAAGTGAAAAGTGAAAGGGAAGTCGGTCAGTCGTGTCCGACTCTTCGTGACCCCATGAACTGCAGCCCACCAGGGTCCTCCATCCATGGGATTTTCCAGGCAAGAGTACTGGAGTCGGGTGTCATTGCCTTCTCCGCTAGAGTCCACAGCTTTAGGCTAATTGTGGGTATTTGATCCACCGCAGCTGTGGCTGCTAATTCTCTTTTTCTTCTTTGGTTACCAGCTCCTGGTGTTCTGCTTTGGTTTTGGGTCTGGCTCTGCTTGGAGGTGGGCTTCCCGGGTGGCTCAGTGGGTAAGAATCCTGCAATGCAGGAGACACTGGTTTGATCCCTGGGTCGGGAAGATCCCCTGGAGTAAGGCATAGCAACGCACTCCAGTATTCTTGTCTGGGAAATCCCACAGACAGAGGAACCTGGTGGACGGCAGATCACCGGGTTGCAAAGTCAGCCACGAAAATCCCACAGACAGAGGAACCTGGTGGACGGCAGATCACCGGGTTGCAAAGTCAGCCACGACTGAAGTGACTGAGGACGCACACGTGCTCTGCTTGTAGGTTGCCCTCTCATGACTTGCCTGCCTAGACATGAGGAGGCAAAGGCTGAGACTTTTTAGGACTCACTTGCTCACTCTGTCTGGGGAGAAGGAGGGGGTATGGCAGCCACAATTGGGATGTGAAAGTGAAAGTGAAGTTGCTCAGTTGTGTCCAACTCTTTGTGACCCCATGGACTGTAGCCTACCAGGCTCCTCTGCTATGGGATTTTCCAACCAAGAGTACTGGAGTGGGTTGCCATTTCCTTCTCCAGGGAATCTTCCTGACCCAGAGATTGAACCCAGGTCTTCCGCCTTGCAGGCAGATGCTTTGCCGTCTGAGCCACCAGAGAAGTTCTCGGGCTACCTGTGGTAATAGAGACCTGCTGGATGTTCTTACAGCCTGATCTGGTCACGCACACTCAGAGCAATTGGCTTGGCCCCAGACCGAGGGTCCCTGGGAAGAGCCAAGCTGCTTAGCCTCTCAGCAGGGTGCAGGCAGCAACGCGTGTCTGCTCACAACCTGGTGGTGATTGCCACCTCTGGGGTCTGGGCCACATCAGTGGCGGTTTAATCTGCTGCTTCAGGCACTTTCCCTGGGTTTGGTAGTGGCTTGTTCAGTCACTCAGTCATGTCTGACTCTTTGAGACTCATGAACTGCAGCACGCCAGGCTTCCCTGTCCTTCACCATCTCCCAGAGTTTGCTCAACCTCATATCCATTGAGTCAGTGATGCCATCCAACCATCTTATCCTCTGTCGTCCCCTTGTCCTCTTGCCTTCAGTCTTTCTCAGCATCAGGGTCTTTTCCGATGAGTTGACTCTTCATATCAGGTGGGTAAAGTACTGGGGCTTTGGCGTCAGCATCCATCCTTCCTGTGAATATTTAGGGTTGATTTCCTTTAGGATGGACTGGTTTGGTCTCCTTGCAGTCCAAGGGACTCTCAAGATTCTTCTTCAGCACCACAATTTAAAAGCATCAGTTCTTCAGTGCTCAGCCTTCTTTATGATCCAACTCTCACATCTGTACATAACTACTGGAAAAACCATAGCTTTGACTATAAGGACTTTTGTCAGCAAAGTGATGTCTCTGCTTTTTAATAGACTGTCTAGGTTTAGTATTACTTTTTTTCCAAAGGGCAAGCGTCTTTTAATTTCATGGCTACATTCACTGTCCGCAGTAATTTTGGAGCCCAAGAAAATAAAGTTTGTCAATGTTTTCATTTTTTTCCCCAACTATTTGCCCTGAAGTGAAGTGATGACACCAGATGCCATAGTCTGGTAGCTTGCATTTCGAGCTGTGGAATTGTAAATTGCAGTCAAGTGTAGTTCTGCCTGGGGCCCTGACTGGTTTGGTTGGCAGGCGCTCACTCAGCTGCTGTCTGTAAGTGCAGAGTTAGGATGTCCCAGTGACAAGGACCTCTTGCCCCCCTGGGATGCCCAGTCTTTCCCCTGACTCCCTGCACTGTGTCATCCCAGCTCCCTTAGAGAATGGAAACCAGCCCAGATCCTCTCCTTGAGGTCCAACACCTGCACCTGAGCCAACACCCTGCTCTAACCCCTGCTGCAGGCGGAGGCATCCAAGCCGCTTCTTGGCCGTGGCGTGCTGTTGGCCGTGATCTCTGTGGTGGATTCCCTCCATTGTGCCTTCTGAACGCCCACCACCGTGCTCCCCTCTGTGGTTCTGAAGCGTCCCCTGACCCCAGCCGTGAGAGAGTTTCCTAGTGTGCGGAAACTTTTCCTCCTTCAGGTCCCTGTCCTGAAATCCTTTGTCTCTTTTATTATCTTTATCTTTTGCCTTGCCTTGTTCTAAGGAGATTGCCTTGCCTTTTTGAAAGCTTGGGTGGTTCTGCCAGCATTCGGAGCTTGTTCCGTAGGTGTTGGTCCATATACTGATGAATTTTTGATGTATTTGTGGGGAGGAAGGTGATCTCGCCTTTTTATTCCTCAGCCATCTTCTCTCCTAACCCTGGATACTTTTCTTGATGTTCTTCAAGCATGTTGAAAATTTATTTAAACAAGCAAGTTGAAGCTCATTGATTACTTCCTCTGGGAAAAACAATAAAACACCAAACCCCATAGAATACACGTATAATCAAAATGTCTAACCGGATTATTACAACAAAATATTTTCCTAAAGGCAATTTACTTATTATAAAAAAGGAAGTAGGAGAAAACAGTAAAGCAATAATGAATATATATATATGTTCAATTTTTCAGTGTATCAAATAATAAGAGATTTATAGTCTAACCTACTACCTCCAGGAAAATGAATACTGAAATCAGGAAATATAGTTCAAAGGTTTGACATAGCCAGGGAAATATCACAAATAATGCAGACTTAGTCCCATTATAAATACAGATTACCTGCCAAAATATCCACAAACCTCTTATAGCATGAATATAGACAATACTATTGTAGAGAATATTTTAAATACAAAATTTTAAGACTTATTTTTATGCATTGAATTTGCGTCTGAAAATTTGATGACTATCAACCAGTTAAAGAATATTCAGAATTGGTGTTTTAGGGGCCCTATGTCTCATCAATTTGGAAATAGTAAATCTTGATCTGACATCAAGAAATTGAAAATAGAATTAGCCGAAGTCATTGTTAAAATACAAATTCCTAGATGCTACACTAGATTTAAAGTGAGAGGGTTGGGAATATATTTTTAACAAGTCTTTTAGTTCATTAATATAATATGATGAGTTTGTTTGTGTGTGTATGTTAGTCACTCAGTCATGTTTGACTCTTTGTGACCCTGTGCACCATAACTTGTCAGGCTTCTCTGTTCATGGGACTTCCCAGGCAAAAATACTGGAGTGGGTAGCCATTCCCTCTCCTCCAGGGGATCTTTCTGACTCAGGAATTGAACGCAGGTCTCCTGCATTGTAAGTGGGTTCTTTACTGTTTGAGCCAGTAGGGAAGCCCCTGATGAAGTTAGAAAATATGGATTTATTATGTCTAGTCTTTAAATGTGATATTTTTATAAAAGGTTTCATTTAATCAAACTTAAATGTAACCATTTTCAGGTATCCAAATTGGAAAGAAAGAGGTAAAATTACCATTTTATGCAGATGATATGATATGATGTATAGAAAACCTTAAAAGAGTCTGCACAAAAACTTCTAAAATTGATAAATGAATTCAGCAAAGTATCAGGATACCAGTTTAACATGCAGAAATCTGTTGTATTTCTTTGCACTAACAATGAAGTATCAGAAAGGAAAAGTAAAAAGACAGTCCCTTTAAAAATTTCATTATGAAAGTAAAATAAACCTGACAAAGGAGGTAAAAGACTTGTATTTTGAGAACTATGAAACATCAGTAAAGAAAACAGAAGATGGAGAATGTGGGAAGAAATGGAAAGATATCCTATGGGCTTGGATTGGAAGAATTAATGTTGTTAAAATGGCCACACTACCCAAAGCAATCTATAGATTTAATGCAGAACTATCAAATTCATTGTTACATTTTTTACAGAACTAGAACAAAAAATTCTAAAATTTATACAGAGCCATAAAAGATCCAGAGTTTCCAAAGCAATCCTGATGAAAAAGAACAAAGCTGGAGGTATAACCTTCTCAGATTTCAGACAATACTGCAAAGCTTACAGTGGTCAATACAGTGTGGTATTGGCAGAAAAGCAGATGTGGATTAATGGAACAGAATGGAGAGCTCAGAAAAAAACACACACATATAGGGTCAGTTAATCTTTGACAAAGGAGGCAAGAGTGTATAAAGGAAAACAGACAATCTTTTCAGTAGGGGATGCTGGGAAAGCTGAACAGTTGCATGTAAATCAATGAAATTAGAACATTCCCTCACACCTGACACAAAGATAAACTTAATGGCTTAAGGAGTTAAATATAAGACATGACACTATAAAACTTCTAGAAGACAACATAGACAAGGCATTCTTTAACATAAGGTGTAGCAATGGACGGAGGAGCCTGGTGGGCCTCAGTCCATGGGGTTGTGAAAAGTCGAACACGACTGAGTGGCTTCACTTTCACTTTTCACTTTCACTCATTGGAGAAGGCAATGGCAACCCACTCCAGTGTTCTTGCCTGGAGAATCCCAGGGACGGGGAGCCTGGTGGGCTGCCGTCAGTGGGGTCGCACAGAGTCAGACGCGACTGAAGGGACACAGCAGCAGCAGCAGCAGCAGCAATGTTTTCTTGGGTCAGTCTCCAAGTCAATTGAAATAAAGGTGAAAATAAACAAATGGTGCCTAATCAAGCAGGTAGAATTTTACCTAGCAAAGAAAACCATAAAGAAGACAAAAAGACAACCTACAGGCTGAGAGAAAATAGGTTCAAATGATGTGAACAACAAAGGCTTAATTTCCAAAATATACCAATAGCTCATACAACTCAGTAACAAAAAACAACCCAATCAAAAAATGGGCAGAAGACCTAAATTTCTCCAAAGAAAAAATACAAATGTTCAATAGGCACATGAAATATGCTCAACATCACTGATTACTAGAGAAATACAAGTCAAAACTAAAATGAAGTATCCCCTCATACTGGTCAAAATGGCCATCATTAAAAACAAACAAACAAACAAAAAAACTACAAGTATCAAATGCTGGAGAGAGTGTGGAGAAAAGGAAACCCTCCCATACTGCTGGAAGGAATGTAAATTGGTGCAGCCAGTGTAAATTGGTGGAGACAGTTTGGAGGTTCTTTAAAAAACTAAAATGATCCAGAGTCTACTCCCGGGCATTTATTCCTAGAAGACGCTAACTTGAAAAGATACTTGCTCCCCAGTGTTGATACCTACATTATTTACAATAACCAAGACAGGGAAGCAACTTAAATGTCTATCAATAGGTGAATAAGATAAAAAGATGCAGGGTGTGTGTCTATGTGTCTGTGAATATATATATATATACACACATACATACAATGGAATAATATTCAACCATTAAAACAAAGAAATAATGGTCATCTGTCATAACATGGATGAACCTAGAGATTATCACACTAAGTGAAGTAACTCAGAAAGAGAAAGACAAATGCCATATGACATATGTTGATGGATAAAATCAATATTGTGAGAAAAAAGTATATATATATATATATATATGTATATTTAAACTTTATTTTGTGTTGGAGTATAGCCGATTAACAATGCCATGATAAGTTTCAGTTGAACAGAGAAGGGATTCAGCCATGCATACACGTGTAACCATTCTCCCCCAAACTCCTGTCCCATCCAGGCTGCCATGTAACACTGAGCAGAGTTCCCTGTGCTATATAGTAGGCCCTTTTTGGTTATCAGTTTTAAATGTAGCAATGTTGTACATGTCCATCGCAAATGCCCTAACTATACCTTCGCTCAATCCTTCCCTCCAGCAACCATAATTCATTTTCTAAGTCTGTGAGTGTCTTTCTGTTTTGTAAGTAAGTTCATTTGTATTGTCTCTTTTTAGGTCCCATATGTGTGGGATGTCATAAGATACTTCTTCTCTGTCTGACATCACTCAGTACCACGGTCTCTAGGCCCATCCATGTTGCTGCAAATGACATTACGTCCTTCTATTTAATGGCTGAGTACTATGTCATTGCATATATGCACCACATATTTTGATGCTGTCATGTTTTGAAGCTGTAGTGTTTCATATGGGCATCCTAGGTGGCTCAGTGGTGAAGGATCCACTTGCCAGTGCAGGAGATGCAGAAGACCCAAGATCTATCCCTGGGTTGGGAAGATCCCCTGAAGGAAGAAATGGCAACCCACTCTAGCATTGTTGCCTGAAAACTCCCACAGACAGAGGAGCCTGGCAGGCCAGTCCATGGGATCGCAAAAGAGTCAGACACACCTGAGCAATTGAGCATGCATCCAGTGGTTCCTGTATTTTCTTTAACAATATGTGTTTTAAATATTGTAATTATATTCTAAGTACTTTTTAAGTATAATAAAGTGAAGAAGGAAGGTTATGTTAGGCAAGCATAATTTATGAAATTTAGAGTATTAGGTAACATTTTGATAAATTCACAATCTTATTTTATTTTTTCCCTAAAGATACTTGCTCAACAGCAAAGAATAAACGCAGCTGTAGCACTTCAAGTTCTCCACTTTTCTACTACTTGTATGTCTTTATTTTGGGACAACTGTTGCTGGGAACAGGAGGAACTCCTCTGTATACCTTGGGAACAGCCTTTATTGATGACTCTGTGCCCATCCACAAATCTTCTCTATATATAGGTAAGTTTGCTGCTAATACAAATGTCTCAGTGTCATTTCATGTTATTGCTTATTTAATTTATAAGTAATTACAGCATACACTTTTTAAGAAGTTAGTTGTGATTTCATAAGTATTTACACTAGGTAAATGCAATATTACTTTTTTTTGTTTAACTGTTTGCTGAAGTACCATGTCCTTCAGTTGCATGTGGTTGATTTTTATTGACATCCTCCTTTCTCTCCTGTTCTGGGCATTTCAAGCCTTCCCTGAAGTGCCATCCAAGAAGTAGGTCATCTTGATGGCTGGAATGTTTCTCAGGCTAATTTACACAGATGTGGGGGTAGAGTTCTGCTGTTCTGTGTGACTTACTGCATCCTACATGGAATTGACTAAAGTCAACAAAAGAAACCACACAATGGTACTCAGAAACTTCTGTGGAGTTGTCTGTTTCAGATTAATGCTTTTTACATATGACTCAATATTTTCCCTTTGTGATCTAATTCTTGACAGCACAAGTTTCTCTTAAATTCCATCCCTGGAGTTCCTGGAAGGTAGAGCTGACTAAATCGTGGATGGCCTATATCCAAATTAATGTGTAATATATTTGCATGTGAGTTTTCACTTTATCGAGGCTTCCCTAGTGGCTCAGATGGTAAAGAATCTGCCTGCAGTACAGGAGACCTGGGTTCAATTCCTGGTCAGGAAGAGCCCCTGGAGAAGGGAATGACTCCTTATTCTCTTACTGGAATGACTCCAGTATTCTTGCCTGGAGAATTCTAGGTACAGAGGAGCCTAGTGGGCTACANTCTCCCCCAAACTCCTGTCCCATCCAGGCTGCCATGTAACACTGAGCAGAGTTCCCTGTGCTATATAGTAGGCCCTTTTTGGTTATCAGTTTTAAATGTAGCAATGTTGTACATGTCCATCGCAAATGCCCTAACTATACCTTCGCTCAATCCTTCCCTCCAGCAACCATAATTCATTTTCTAAGTCTGTGAGTGTCTTTCTGTTTTGTAAGTAAGTTCATTTGTATTGTCTCTTTTTAGGTCCCATATGTGTGGGATGTCATAAGATACTTCTTCTCTGTCTGACATCACTCAGTACCACGGTCTCTAGGCCCATCCATGTTGCTGCAAATGACATTACGTCCTTCTATTTAATGGCTGAGTACTATGTCATTGCATATATGCACCACATATTTTGATGCTGTCATGTTTTGAAGCTGTAGTGTTTCATATGGGCATCCTAGGTGGCTCAGTGGTGAAGGATCCACTTGCCAGTGCAGGAGATGCAGAAGACCCAAGATCTATCCCTGGGTTGGGAAGATCCCCTGAAGGAAGAAATGGCAACCCACTCTAGCATTGTTGCCTGAAAACTCCCACAGACAGAGGAGCCTGGCAGGCCAGTCCATGGGATCGCAAAAGAGTCAGACACACCTGAGCAATTGAGCATGCATCCAGTGGTTCCTGTATTTTCTTTAACAATATGTGTTTTAAATATTGTAATTATATTCTAAGTACTTTTTAAGTATAATAAAGTGAAGAAGGAAGGTTATGTTAGGCAAGCATAATTTATGAAATTTAGAGTATTAGGTAACATTTTGATAAATTCACAATCTTATTTTATTTTTTCCCTAAAGATACTTGCTCAACAGCAAAGAATAAACGCAGCTGTAGCACTTCAAGTTCTCCACTTTTCTACTACTTGTATGTCTTTATTTTGGGACAACTGTTGCTGGGAACAGGAGGAACTCCTCTGTATACCTTGGGAACAGCCTTTATTGATGACTCTGTGCCCATCCACAAATCTTCTCTATATATAGGTAAGTTTGCTGCTAATACAAATGTCTCAGTGTCATTTCATGTTATTGCTTATTTAATTTATAAGTAATTACAGCATACACTTTTTAAGAAGTTAGTTGTGATTTCATAAGTATTTACACTAGGTAAATGCAATATTACTTTTTTTTGTTTAACTGTTTGCTGAAGTACCATGTCCTTCAGTTGCATGTGGTTGATTTTTATTGACATCCTCCTTTCTCTCCTGTTCTGGGCATTTCAAGCCTTCCCTGAAGTGCCATCCAAGAAGTAGGTCATCTTGATTGCTGGAATGTTTCTCAGGCTAATTTACACAGATGTGGGGGTAGAGTTCTGCTGTTCTGTGTGACTTACTGCATCCTACGTGGAATTGACTAAAGTCAACAAAAGAAACCACACAATGGTACTCAGAAACTTCTGTGGAGTTGTCTGTTTCAGATTAATGCTTTTTACATATGACTCAATATTTTCCCTTTGTGATCTAATTCTTGACAGCACAAGTTTCTCTTAAATTCCATCCCTGGAGTTCCTGGAAGGTAGAGCTGACTAAATCGTGGATGGCCTATATCCAAATTAATGTGTAATATATTTGCATGTGAGTTTTCACTTTATCGAGGCTTCCCTAGTGGCTCAGATGGTAAAGAATCTGCCTGCAGTACAGGAGACCTGGGTTCAATTCCTGGTCAGGAAGAGCCCCTGGAGAAGGGAATGACTCCTTATTCTCTTACTGGAATGACTCCAGTATTCTTGCCTGGAGAATTCTAGGTACAGAGGAGCCTAGTGGGCTACAGTCCATGGGGTCTCAAAGAGTCAGACACGACTGAGCGACTGACACTTTCACTTTATTAGTATACTCAAATGTAGGGGACTTTGTCCACTTGGACTACTCAAAGAGAATACTATAGACTAGTTGGCTTACAAACAAGAGAAATTTATTTATCACAGTCTTGGAGGTGGCAAGTACAAGATCATGGTGCCCAGAGATTTAGTATCTGGTGAGGGTCCATTTCTTGATTCGTGGGCAGCTGCCTTTTAGCTGTGGCAGAGGGGACAGGCGAGCTCTCGGGCCTTCTTTTAAGGGCACTAATCCTGTTCTGAGGGCTTCACTCTTATGACCTAATCCCTTCCCAGAGGCCCCACCTCCCAATGCAACTGCGTTGGGAATTGGGTTTCAACATATGAATTTTGGGGCGACGTCAGCTTTCAGTGTATAGAGAGGCCTGTTGCCATAGTCGCTGGAAGTCACCTGTGCTCAGTGTAGCCCTGAATCTCTGATATAGAAGCCACTGCACTCCCACCTGTTCGCTTGCTTTGCTTTGGTCTTTGCACAAGATCTGATGCTCTCTCACACATTCTGGCTGATCTGCAGAACTCCACTTAACTGATTTACAGTGCTTTTATTTCAGTTAGCTACTAGGGCTGCTTTTCAGTCTTCCAGTTCACAGATTTTCTCTCTGAGGTCCTCCTCTAATCAATACTTCTCATAAAACAACTTCAATCTTTATATTTTAGTAACACACAAAATACAGAGTTTTTCAAAGACTGTTTAAGAATGGAAGGGTGGGGTAAAGGCCCAAGAGACCATCCCAGATTTTATATTCCCTGGGACTGACAGTTTTCAGGGCTACAGTTTATTACAGCAGAAGGATACAAAGGAGAATCAGCAAAAGAGAATCAGCTTGAGGTAATGTACATACACAGCCACGCACAAGCTTCAAGCACCCACTTGCTCCTAGTGGAGGCACAGAGGCCAAAATTAATTCCTCCAGCCAGGAGTTGTAAGAGCATATATGAAATGTTTTCTACCAGCTAAGTTCATTAGAGATTCAACGCTCAAGGATTTTACTGGGAATCGACCGTATAAGAACCCTCTGCCTTGCACATAGGAAAGTTCTAGACTCTCAGAAGGAATACAAGTGTTCAGAAAAACCACACTGTTTGTACAAACAGTTTCAGCACAATGGTCTACCTTTATATGGGAATGGTGGCATCCCTCTGGACATTTAAGATCCCAGATGCAAACCAAGGGTCAACCTCACGAGCATGGTCTTTCTAAAGATTACAGCCACAAAGCCTGCTACTATAACTCTTTTCAGTGCTGTAGGAATTCACTGAATGGTAATTTTTGAAAGTAAAGGGAAAAAAAAAATCCAAAAATAATAAAACTTGGAAACTCATTTTAATTGTTTTCAATGTCAGGTAACTGATTCTTTTCATTGGATAATTAGGTTTTGTTGAGTGAAATCCTTTCTTAAGCTTTTTATGTTTATACATTTCCCCATTTCCAAAATCTTCCCCCATTCTGTCTTTGTTTTACAATAGTATCTGTTACTGGTAGGATGCCTCCCTCTATGTGAAACAGTTTTAAGCAACAAGGCAAAAATGGGCAAAATGAAAACAGTCGAAATTTGGAACCTATTAGAATGATGGGAAAATTGTAGTCACATAGCATTTCTAACCCCACAGCCATCTCCATGCCATTCACTCTTATGTCTTTGTCTTTAAATGCTTTTTGGGGTTTACAATTATTGTTCTTTAATTAAACTTTTAAGTTCATTTATGGAGAAGGAAATGGCAACCCACTCCAGAATTCTTGCCTGGAAAATCCCATGGATGGAGGAACCTGATAGGCTACAGTCCATGGCGTCACAAAGAGTTGGACACAACTGAGCGACTTCACATACGCACAAGTTCATTTAATTTTATTTTGTGTTAAAATCTTTCATCTTAATATGTACTTAGTGTTTGCTGTACATTCTTATTTATTGCTCTTTTTTCCTTTCTTTTTGATAATTTAATATTTATTATTTTATTTCTCCCCTCTATTAACTTCCTACGTGTATTCTCTTTTACTGTTCATCTACTAATTACCTTATATGCAAACCTGATTTTATGAAATTCTAATGTTAGTTGATACTTTTATCACATTCCTGATCATCACATAATCTTAAAACCTTTGAACTTTACTCTTGTCCCAGCATTTAGTCAGTTATTTCTGTGTCCTGTGATCCCTTCTATATTTAAGCTCCTGAAATGAGTATTGTTAATGATTTATTTGGGGTTCCTAGGTAGCACCAGTGGTAAAGAACCTGCCTGCCAGTGCAGGAGACCAAGAGATGTGGGTCTGATCCCTGCATTGGGGAGACCCGCTTGAGGAGGGCCTGGCACCCTACTCCAGTATTCTTGCCAGGAGCATCCCATGGACAGAGGAGCCTGACGGGTCATGGCCCATAGGGTCGCAAAGAGTCAGACACGAACTGAAGTGACTTAGCAACAGCAGCATCAGCAGTGCTTTATTAAAAAAATCATTTTCCTTTAACTTTAAGAACAATCTTAAGTCAATAAGTTAGAAATTATACTAACAATCATAGGAAAGGAGTAGGAGTGAACACAGTAGAATAGTGCTTTTAAAGTACTGAGAGAACATTAATGGGCAGCTAGTCTTCTGTTTCCAGTGAAAATAATCATCAGGGAAAAGAATTAAAAAAAATCATTTTTAGATGGAAAAATAGGAGAATTCAGCACAAGCAGACTGTTCCAATATATTAACTTTGGCTTTATCATCTCCTCTTCCATTCCAGTTACATGTATGCTAGTCCTTTTTTTTTTTTTTAAATGTATTCTTTGTCCTTTTTATACTATCTTTATTTTTTCTAAATATTTACTGATTTAATAATATATTTTCCAGTTTCATAATGCCCAGTTTAGTTCTAAGTAATCTACTGTGGATCCACTTCATGTTTGTTTTGACAGATCTATTCTATAGTTCTAGAATTTCTTTGAGAATCACTCCACGTGTCTTTTAATAACTTGCTGCTGCTGCTAAGTCGCTTCAGTCATGTCCGACTCTGTGTGACCCCATAGATGGCAGCCCACCAGGCTCCGCCATCCCTGGGATTTTCCAGGCAAGAATACTGGAGTGGGTTGCCATTTCCTTCTCCAGTGCATGATAATGAAAAGTGAAAGTGAAGTCGTTCAGTCGTGTCCGACTCCTAGTGACCCCATGGACTGCAGCCTACCAGGCTCCTCCATCCATGGGATTTTCCAGGCAAGAGTACAGGAGTGGGTTGCCATTGTCTTCTCTAATAACTTGCTAGTCTCTCTCATATGAAGGAACACTGCAGTGGGATGCTCTTTATCTAATTTCAGGGATTGAGTTTATTTGAAGCTAAGCTGCACTTATGCCGTGAACCAATCTACCTCTAACTCATCCTTGCTTTTAGAGTATAACCTCCTCGGGGCCAACTTAAAATGTAAGGCAGGGAAAGTTTACAAGATACACTTTTTGCTGCATCATTTGTATCCCTACTTCCTAAAGCCTAGCAAGGGACAGTTTCCCCTTCCAGTGCCTCTTGTAGAATCAGCCAGTGTACTCAGGAAAAAAAAAAAGAATCAGTCCCGATTTTTGTTAAAAATTTCTTTTCTTCAGAATCTTAACACAGTGATCCTTCACTATTTTTATCTCTTTGCCTTCAAGTATATATTTAGAAATAATTTTTACAATTTTTAGAAGTTTTTCTTAGTGGGCAATTTGGTTGGAAACACTAGTCTACCTACCTAGTCCATCTACCATTCTTATAAATGTGTCGATCTAAACCCAATTGGATATAATTTATAAAAAAGATCTGTCACTAAAGATAATTTGGGAATCACAGATTTCCAACATTTTAAATCATGTATTTCAATCCATAAAGGTTTTGTGAGCATGAATCATATACTTAAAATTTTCTACTAACACATTTTTACATTTAAAAATATATATTAGTCGCTAAGTCGTGCTGAACTCTTTGGGTGACCCACTGGACTGTAGCCTGCCAGGCTTCTCTATCCATGGGATTTCCTGGGCAAGAATACTGGAGTGGGTTGCCATTTCCTTCTCCAGGGGATCTTTCCTACACAGGGACTGAACCCACATCTCCTGAATTGGCATGTGGATTCTTTACCACTGAGCCACCAGGGAAGCCCATAAGTCAGGGTAGGACAGATAAATAAACGTCTTATATGTTTTCAGGTCATCTTGCATGACCTCTACTTTGGAGCCTTAATCTAGTACATAAATCATTTTTGCCATTGATGTCTACTTCACTTTGTGTTTGGTATATTCCTTTCCTTCCATGTATGGGAATGAGAATTTCAGTAGTTAATAATCATTTCAGAAGATGGTGCCATAAGAGGATATAATTTTTTGTATGAACAANATCATTTTTGCCATTGATGTCTACTTCACTTTGTGTTTGGTATATTCCTTTCCTTCCGTGTATGGGAATGAGAATTTCAGTAGTTAATAATCATTTCAGAAGATGGTGCCATAAGAGGATATAATTTTTTGTATGAACAATTTTTTAATAAAAAATAAAAAGTTGTGTATGGCAAAATTTTAAATATCAGAAAAACAAGGTCCGTTTAATTCTGCTGCCAGTTAAAATGGGAGATTCACTAAGAGCAAGAGTTTACTGGTTTACTTTTAAGAAGCAGACTAATGACCAGATCTAGGTTTTAAATCAGCTGCCATAGTCCAAAATAAAGAATGCTTTAGAATGTGTACAGCCCTACAAAGAGTCAGACAGGACTGAAGCAAGTTAGCATGCATGTATGCACAGAAGATAAAAGGCTTCTCATTTCACATTGCGTTCTTCCATGAACATTGTAGACAGTAATTACCATCACTGTTCACAGAGGGTAATGGTAGATGAAGACTACGCCTGCTGTGAGTTCACATGACATAGCTTTCCATATATTTATAATTATTGGATTTGTTGCAGTCATTATTGTAGTCTAAAACATTTTATATAGATTCATGTATTTGAAGCTCCTTGACAGTGGTACTACTCAAATGGCATTTTTTAGTTAAAAAATGTGTAATTTTGATATAATTTGAATCATTTTGTTTTTCTGTAGTAAAATATTTGTCTTTCTTGTCAGACATTCAAAGCAAAATTGCACAGATGATCATGTTGAGTGTCTTTGCTTTTTTCTAGGAATTGGCTATGCCATGTCAATTTTAGGCCCTGCTGTTGGCTATGTGCTGGGAGGACAATTGCTAACCCTGTACATTGATGTTGATTCGAAACCCAGGCAAGGCGATATCTATTTTTCTTTTGTTTAGGTTTATATTATTTTAATCATGTTAGTACCACAGACAGAGCATTTTTATAGTATTTCTTCAGAATATCATGAGGGATTTTTCTGGAAAAAAACTGAATGCACACAATTTTTATGTAGTATCTTGGCTACACTGCTTCATGAATTAATGTCACATCATCACTTGGCATAGTGTATTTATTCATAAATAAGGATGACTAATAGTTAGCTGGTCTTATTTTTCAAAATATACAACCAAGATGCTATGCATTGTTCAGAAATAATAATTTAATTAAAATTAGTTGTGCTTTCAGTAGATATTGCTGTGGGTAGATAGCCTGAAAGAGTCTTAATAGTTTATGGTTCTCAGACAAAGTGTTGTAGTAGCTCTGATAGTTCCATCGAGATAACAGTTGTTCAGCTTTAACTATTGTGACACTGGAGGATAATAAAAGATAATGTTTATTTATCCCATACTATGTTTCAGACAATATAGGTATTTTTGTGTGTATAAGATATGTATAATATAGATCTTGTGTATATTTTATATATATATATAATATATATATATATAAAGCTTTATTTTACATGCCATTTTATTTAATCCTCTTACTTATCTTATAAGGTAGTTGATATACAGAACTGGGTAAGTGGCCAAGGCGTGAAATGAAGTAGGTCTTTTTGACTCTGAAACCCCCTTCTTACCCACTGAGTTACCTTCTCCTTTTCTTGAAAAGAGAAGTTAGTAACCTTTGATGAGGGCATGTTATTTCATTTTACTGTAACTACACAGTCCTTTGCATGACTGTGAACAATGAAGAAGAAAACATAGTCACAGCATACGATCTGTTCTTTAGCTATTAGTCCTAGGTTAATCTTTTTAGAGACAAGGTTAATCTTTTAGAGACTGTAGGTTAATAAAAACATTCAGAGGTTGTACTATGCAACGATACTATTGTATGCAGTCCTAGGTTAATCTTTTAGAAGGTTTGAAGAGGAAGTCCTGCAGTAGAGAGCTGGGTTTTCATTTTGGTGGGGTGAAATGAGTTATCGGAATAGTATATTTTAGGGGAAAGCCTGTTGATATAAAAACGTGACAACCATTTTAAGAAACTGTTAATATATATCACTTTAAGCAGAATTTTTACATTCAAATGAATGCCACAATTGAAGCACAGTGTATTGGCTTTTAACAAAAATTGGTGATTTGCTGTGAGATGTATTTAGTATTCTATATATATGTTGCATATTATAATATGTAAAGAAGAAAAAGTTAGCCAAGATTGAAGAATGTTCAGAAATTCTGTGTATGCCTTCAAATAGTTGACATACTTATATTTGCTATTAAATAGCTAAAGCTCTTATGTTGTATTTGTCATATGAAATACTTGTAGGCCTTTATTCTGAGACCATTTATGCCTGCTGTCCATTGGGATTCTTCAATATGGCTCCACTTGAAATTTTGAATAATATAGTTTCTCTGTATATGCATTTGAATTATAAATTATGTAGTTATCAGGGCTGAGTTCTAATTAACAAGAGAGAGTTGACGTCTGCCTCTTGTTTTTCTGTCACACAGCATTGATATCACTGAGGATGACCCTCGATGGCTGGGGGCATGGTGGATTGGATTTCTTATATCTTGGCTGCTTGCTTGGTCTTTGATAATACCTTTTTCTTGCTTTCCCAAACATTTACCAGGTAAAAATATCTTCTTTAAAACCAGAGTTTTATTCCAATTCTAGGCCAAGTGGTGCTTCCTAAATGATTAATAAGAATCCTGGAAATTAGTAAGAACTCTGGAAAATTCAATGTTTTTTTTTTTACATAGAATCTCAGTTGTCTGCTTATAGAAACTTTTGAATATGCCTCTATTTTAGGAGATATTGGGTGATAATCTTAATATTCATTGCTTTTGTTGCTTTTTCATTAATACCTAATAAAACTGTACATATTCACCTTTTTATTAAATACTTGCTAAATTTGTAACTTATGTGTTATCAGAATCTTGTTTTATGTTTACTCAAGATACAATATCTTTTAAACTATTAGTTTGTATTTAGTTAGTAACTTTAGGACCCAATCTACGTTAAATTATTGATGTTAGTTATTGGTTAATGATAATACAAGTGCTTTTTTTTTTTTTCAGTTGTCACCAAAGTCATGCTGTAGTATACTTATTTTCCACCAAATTTCAATACTAAAAATTTGTACAAAAATAAAAGATTAATGGAAAAAATATACATTCCTTTCTCTGTGAGATTTTGCTTCTTTATAATTGTGTGGTTCTTACACATATCTATAGAAGTATTTTTCTCTAGGCTGAAGACATTTCATTNTACTTATTTTCCACCAAATTTCAATACTAAAAATTTGTACAAAAATAAAAGATTAATGGAAAAAATATACATTCCTTTCTCTGTGAGATTTTGCTTCTTTATAATTGTGTGGTTCTTACACATATCTATAGAAGTATTTTTCTCTAGGCTGAAGACATTTCATTGTTTCTGTTGTACAAGAATAGATGATTAACTTTTGGAAACAGGCAAAAGAAAAGTAGGAAGAGTAGCAGTAGATGGACTCATTGATTTTTTTCCACCCTGGGCCATTCAGCTTCTGATTCCACATAGTGACTTTTCTCAACTTTATTCACTGTACTGTTATTAAAAATTAAAGGACATGATAATATTACTAAATATTATTTCATCTAGAAAGTATGTTAGAATTAGAGTAAAAGAAAAAAATCTTTTAACTCATTTTGTTTAATGTGTAAATGATGAGTCAGAATCATTTGAAAGCAAGAAGATAGAGTGAGTATATTTACTACTTTTTTAGGTACAGCAAAAATTCAAGAAGGAAAAGTTTCCCAAACTCATCAGAGTGATTCCTTACAAGCTACAGATGGTAATTTTGGACAAAGTTTTAAAGATTTTCCAGCTGCTCTAAAGGTACAGTGTATACACACACACACGTACTCCACAGACAAATACATATGTATATATATATATATATCAATATCAGTATCAGTTCAGTCACTCAGTCATGTCTGACTCTCTGCAACTCCATGAACAGCAGCACTCCAGGCCTCCCTGTCCATCACCAACTCCTGGAGTTTACCCAAACACATGTCCATTGAGTCAGTGATGCCATCCAACCATCTCATTCTCTGTCGTCCCCTTCTCCTCCTGCCTTCAATCTTTCCCAGCATCAGGGTTTTTTCAGATGAGTCAGCTCTTCACATCTGGTGGCCAAAGTATTGGAGTTTCAGCTTTAACATCAGTCCTTCCAGTGAACACCCAGGACTGATCTCCTTTAGGATGGGCTGGTTGGATCTCCTTGCAGTCCAAAGGACTCTCAAGAGTCTTCTCCAACACCACAGTTCAAAAGCATGAATTCTACGGGCTCAGCTTTCTTTTTTCTTTCTTTCTTTCTTTTTTTTTTTTAACTTTATTTTACTTTACAATACTCTATTGGCTTTGCCATACATCGACATGAATCCACCACAGGTGTACACGAGCTCCCAATTCTGAAACCCCCTCCTACCTCCCACCCCACAACGTCTCTCTGGATCATCCCCGTGCACCAGCCCCAAGCATCCTGCATCCT